>CM053605.1:24234096-24301828 GCA_028646535.1 Procyon lotor
GGTCTTCCCAGGAAGTCATCATGCGAGTTTGTCAAGTTTGTCGCTGCTTCCTGGCTTCGCATGAGGTGTGAGGGCTTGTCCCCACCTTCCGAGCTGCAGGCTATGGCACTGGCTCCTCAGCAAAAGAACATCCTGCCATCTCGGAGCTTCTCTGCGCCTTCTGTCTCAGTACCGCCCTGCGGGACAGAGGACATGGGGTGCTGACACTTTTGCTCATTTCTCTTTTGCTGTCTGTATAAAGTAACAAACTGAATCCAACAGGGCTGCTCCTTTCTCTACTGGCCGCCTCTGTCAGCCTTGCTAGAGGCAGGGCAGCTACATCTGTGGACGCCTTGTATCTGTCCTTGCTTCCTCGCTCAATTCATTCCCAAATGTGCTGTAAAAGAATTTAAAAAGCATGAATGTGCTATGGCACCAACTAGATTGGAGAGTGTTTTTTTTCCAGCTTGCATTTGAAAGGCACCTTCTCTGCTGTGGCAATTCCCATTTGTTGGAAGAGCAACATATGCATCACTTTTAAACTGTGTTTCCTTTGGAGAGAACTGAGAAGCCATTCGCTGGCTGGCATGGGGACGATGTTTGGATTACTTGTAGTGCTATTAAGAATGTTTGTTGGAGTAATAGCCTTAAAGCCTAAGTTCATCAATTATTCAAGGACTAATTATCTGTTCTGTTTATCATTCAAGCTCCCGAGGTCTCCCTACTCTTCCTCCGGCTACTTGTCTTACAGACATTTCCAGCTGTATAAGCCTGTGTGCCACAATGTGGGTAGGGGGAGCAAGGAACCTCAGTAAGTTCTGATACTTCAAGAGTTGTAATTGAAGAATTTACGGGAAGAGGCTTTTTTTTTTTTTTTAAAGATTTTATTTATTTATTTGACAGAGAGAGATCACAAGTAGGCAGAGAGGGGAAGCAGGCTCCCCGCTGAGCAGAGAGCCCGATGCAGGGCTCGATCCCAAGACCCTGAGATCATGACCTGAGTGGAAGGCAGAGGGTTTAACCCACTGAGCCACCCAGGCGCCCCAAGCCAGTATAGATCTGAATCTATAGATAGAACTGAATAGATCTTTAAGATTTATTCAGTTGGATTTTGTTTTTTAACATCTCTATCCAGTACCTTTCTTCCGATTTCCAGACATATATACCTCTGTTCTTGATATCTGCATTTGATTGTCCAAGAGGTTTTCAAATTCAGTGTTCAAAACTGAGCTTCTGGTGTTTGCATCAGACCTTTCCACAGTCAACCTCGTTGTCTCATACTCCCACCTAATTCCTTGGTATCATCCTTACTCCCCTTTTTCTCTTATCTCCTATGTCTAGTTCATGGGCAAATCCTGAGGGCTCTGCTCTCACAATATGTTCTGACCACTAACAGTGGTTCATCTGGTTTGCCATCACCTCTGGTTACTGCACTGGTCCAAGCCACTGTCAGCTCTTGCTTAGATTATTTCAGTGGCTGCCTGGTCACCCAGCTTTTGTCCTTGTCCCACTTCAGTCTATTGTCAACCAGAGTGATTCTATTAATACCTTAAGTGGGATCATGTAAGTGCTCTGTTCAACCTGTGTGGGGGCCTGTTTTAGACTGATGCAAGGCCCTATTGGTGTGGCCAACACCCTGACCGTATACCCTCCCCCGAACTCCTCCGCCCTGACTGTGCTGGGTACTCTGGTATTTCTTGAATATGGGCCATGCTCCTGCCTTAGGGTCTTTGTACTAAAAAATCTCTTTTGACTTGGAACTCTTTTTGCACAGATACCTACATATAGCTCATCCCTGTACCTACTTCAGGACTTTACTCATATGGCACCTTCTTGTGAGGCTTTCCCAGATAATCTTACCTAAAATTTCAATCTCCCCCAACACTTGCTACTTTTTCCCTGCCTAGATTTTTTTCTCCTTACCCCTTGTCACTACTAATATATTATGTATTTTACTAATTTCTTTTTTAACATCTGTCTCCTTCATGGAAATGTAAGTTCCAGAGAGCAGGGATTTTTCTCTGTTGTACCTACAGCTGCACCTAAAACAGTGTCTGGCATATAGCAAGTATTCATTCACTGAGGGATCCAATGAATGATTTGTCATTGCTCCCTATCTGCTATGAAGACTGGTTATAATTTATATATATTTATATAGAACATTATTTAACGGTATTCTACAAGTACCGTATGCTTGCATAGAAGAATTAGAAAATGTGGTTAAGCAAAAAGACAAAAACATCTGTAATGCCTTCATTCATAAATAATCTCCGTGACGTTTTACGTGTATTCTTCTAGAATTTTCTCTCTGTAAAACTATACTTATAGATTAAAAAAAATAGGATTCTACTATACATATGGTTTTCTGCCTGCCTTTTAATTATTTAACATATGGTGGAAATCTTCCAGTGTCAAGAAACCTACATCTCCATTATCATTTTTAAATGGCTGCATAGTCACTCATTGTGTGGATGTATTGCGGTTTATTTAATTAATTCTCTTTCTGGACAATTACTCTATATATATCGGTCCTGAATTGATGTAAAGGTGTTGGCAGATTTGAACAGCAAGAGATCTAGGACCAGTAAGCCCGGACAGCTGTCTTCAATTATTTAAAGAATAAGGGTGACAGGTGGTTTATGTAGTTCCGGGATTAGGACTTGGATTAGTGAATTAACTTGATTTATTTCTTATTTTATTATTTTTTTTTAGTGGGTGAACTTTAAACGAAAGTAGACTTCGGCTTGACAGAAATGACTTTATAAGACTTCTTAAAAATGGAGAAGGCTGTTTTCTTGAGCTAGTAAACCTCTGGTGGAAGTTTTCAAGGAAAGGCCGGCGGCCCTTGTTTCTGAAATAATTCCTGCTTGGAAAGCAGGTGGGAGTGAACGGTCCTCCAGTTCTGTGACTTCCATAAGCCGAATCTGGGGAAGAGTCAAGAGTGAGCCTCTCGGGCTGGTTTTATGGGGCTAAATGCTGTGACTTCAGGCCTCCTCCTGTCTCTGGGCGAAGACAGGAAACCAGGTTCCAAAATTTATCTTGCCTAGTGTAGTCTGGGGACTAGGAGTGAGAAAGCCAGTAGGGGTTAAGTGTTTAGAAGAGTTTTTCTTTTTCATGGAATTCTGTTGTGTCCTGCTAACCTCACTTTCCATTTAAAGATTACTCATTTGCTCTAGGAAGCAGGGGTGAGGAGGGCAGAGGGAGAGGGAGAGAGAATCTCAGACAGATTCCCCACTGAGTGCAGAGCCCCACACGGGGCTCCATCTCACGACCCTGAGATCATGACCTGAGCCAAAACCGAGAGTTGGCTGCTAACTGATTGGGCCACCCCGGGTGCCTTGCCTCACCTTCCATTTTTATCTATTTTATCCTTTAAATATATATATATATATATATTTTTCTTTCCCTTTTTGATTTCCTTTTTGATACCAAATGCAAGCCACGGGGCTGGTGTGTTCGGCTGTGGCCGAAGGGTCTAGGGTCCGGGATGGGTGATGGGTCAGGGATGAGCATGCGGCTGAGGGGCTATAGGGCCTCTTACTTGCCCATCAGAATCCGCCTCCCCCAGCTTCCCACCGTGCTGGCCACACTCCCTGTGGGAAGGCTCCTCATTGCAAATGCCCTCCTTCCTCTCTTGCAGTCATGCCTCTTCCTGTTTTTGGTAAGTAGACCTCCAAAGACTAGACATTTCTTGTCTCCATTTCTCAGTCTGCAGGCCCCTTTAGTGGACCTCGCACTAGAAAACAAAAGAGTAGAACGAGAATAATTTCCCCCAGCTTGCGGTGTGCCTGTCTAGCCATTCCAGAGCCACTTGAGGAAGGCCGTAGAGCCAGGTCCTCCTACAGAGCAGCCCTGGGTCACACGGGCTACGGAGCCCCCAAAACATGCCCAGCGGGAATTGAGATGTGCTGGGAGTCTAAACCACAGACCAAATTTGAATACTTAGTAGGAACAAAAGAATTTTGAACATTGCACAAAGAAATTCCCCTCTTAGTTACCTTTGGAAGCAGTATTTTGAATTTTTGGCTTAAATAAAAATGTATTGTTAAAATTAATTTTATTTATTTCTTTTTGCTTTTTTAATGTAGCTACCCAAGAATTTAAAATCATGTATGTGACTTGCATTTTTGCAGCAGCCGACATGTCTACTGAATGGAGCCACTCTAGCATTTGCTTGAAGCATGGTCCCGGTCCTAGGAGCATCAGCATTTTCCTGAGAGTTTCTTAGAAATGCAGAATCAAAAGGAAGGAAGGAAGGAAGGAAGGAAGGAAGGAAGGAAGGAAGGAAGGAAGGAAGGAAGGAAGGAAGGAAGGAAGGAAGGAAGGAAGGAAGGAGAAAGAAAGAAATGCAGAATCTCAGGGCCGCCTGGGTGGCTCAGGCAGTTAAGCGTCTGCCTTCAGCTCAGGTCATGATCCCAGGGTCCTGAGCTCGAGCCCCACATCGGGCTCCTTGCTAAGCAGGGAGCCTGCTTCTCCCTCTCCTCCCTGCTCATGCACGCTCTCGCTATCTCTGTCATTATCTGTCTCTCTCTCAGATAAATAAATAAATAAAGTCTTAAAAGCAAAAAACAAACAGTAAAAGAAATGCAGAATCTCAGCGCTCTTCCCAGACCTAATGAGTAAGTAAGACTGTTTTCATTCAGGTCCGTGGGTGATTCGGGTGCACTTGCTAGTCTGAGAAGCACCTCTCCAGGGGGCTCCTGTAGGCTTAGGGGCCCTCTCTGCTACCAGGAACACACTCGAGCCCTGCAACGTGGCTGCTGAACACGGAAAAAGGCTTTCCGAATGTTGCTATCCAAATCTTGCTTGTTTGTTGTTGTTGTTGTTGTTGTTTTTTTAAGTCCCCCAGCATGGATTGTTTGGGTTGCGTTGGACTCTGCAGAGAGGCCGATTGTCCTCTGATAACACCTAGCGCAGTGGGCTGGGGGGTGGGCTGGGGAAAAGCAGGTGCATCGGAGCCCAGGAGGGAGGCATCAGAGATCCTTGTTTGTCTTCCAGGTAATGGTTAACCCACCACAGAGGAAGAAGCAATTGAGACCGTGGACTTTAGTTTCTGGTTCTTTTTCTACAAACTTCCGTGGCTTTGGTTTAATTATGCTCCCGTCTTGGAGTACTACAAACATTGGCAATAGGCTGGGCCCTTTCATATCCAAGTCTCATGAATGAGGGGATTGAGCCAAGAAGGACAGGGTCTGGGCTTTTCATTGTGGCCTGGTTTTCTCCCTGTCTCTGAATGAGTCAGACAAGTCATTTAGCTTTGTGGAAACTCTGTGAGATCTCCCACCAATAAATTGCGGATTAGGGTTTTGAAAATAGTAATGAATGAATGACTCAAGTCGATTTTT
This sequence comes from Procyon lotor, assembly GCA_028646535.1. NCBI lineage: Eukaryota > Metazoa > Chordata > Mammalia > Carnivora > Procyonidae > Procyon > Procyon lotor. The sequence continues at coordinate 24,239,421 of CM053605.1, forward strand.
TTTTTTTTAACATCTTTATTGAATGTCTCAGTTGGTTTGGGATTCTATCACAAAGTACCACAGACTGGGCTTATAAACAACAGAAATTTATTTCTCACAGGTCTAGAGGCTGGGAGCCTGAGATGAGGGTACAGCCGGCAGCGTCAGAGCTCTGGGGAAGGCTCTCTTGCAGCAGTGGAGGGAAGCAAGGTCTGTCTTCCCTCTCCGTGGGGCACTTATCCCACTCATGAACACATTGCTCCCATGGGCTCACCTGACCCTTATTACCTCCCAAAGCCCACATTGATGGGGTAGGGGCTCAACCCGTGAATTTGGGGCAAACCCCAACACTCAGTCCGTAACACTGAGATATAATCTACATGCCATAAACTTCACACATTTTAAGTGTATGATCTGAGTAGAATTTTTATTATAACTAAGAAGAACAGTAATAACACTTTGCCGAGTCCTCCTTCGTTACATTCAATCATACAGAATTGCGGACGTTTAACTGTTTTTGCCCTACAATGTGGTTCAAACTTACCTCTGAAATGCTATTTGTCAAAATTCTTTCAGAACGGGAGAATATTTTCCCAGAGAAATTTTTCAGTTAATGTGATGTTATTCCATCTTTTAAATCTCTCTTCACAGTAAATTGCAGTTGAAGCTATTTTACACGAATCGAGAGTTGATATTTCTATTTTTTACAAATAATTCTTTTCGTACTATAATTCATTCTACACTTGGAAAATGGATTTTTTTCATCCAATAAGCAAATCTAATCAACTTTTTCTGATAAAGATTTTTTTTTTAATATTCAGAAAAAAGAATTAAGAGACCCGAGGGAGAACTAAAATGGGTATTTTGCTGCGTGTAGAAATTATGATTTTCATAAAGAAAATAAATATACATGCAATAAAAAGCAGAGATGTAACAGAGAAATGACTAACCGGCACATAGTCAGGGGCACACTTAGGCTGGCTCATGCCCAGTGAGCTCCTTGGGTTGAAAATGAAATGTGAATATTAATACTCTATTTTATCTTCTACTCTCACTTTCCTCATAACATAAGTGAGAAATACACGTTTGAGGGATACAAATACCCATTTCATTTATATGTATCTGTGTATATTCTTTTCTTGGTTAGAAAGAAATGTCTTATTCCAGGCTTCAGGTTTTTTTTTTTTTCTCTCTCTCTTTTTATTTCTTGAAGTATTTTAATATTTTAAAATAATTTTTACCGGGGCGCCTGGGTGGCTCAGTCGTTGGGCGTCTGCCTTTGGCCCAGGTCAGATCCCAGGGACCTGGGATCGAGCCCCGCATCGGGCTCTCTGCTCTGCAGGAAGCCTGCTTCTCCCGCTGCCATTCCCTCTGCTTGTGTTCCCTCTCTCGCTGTGTTTCTCTCTGTCTAATAAATAAAATCTTTAAAAAATAAATAAATAAAATCATTTTTACCTTTTAACCAAAATTATAAATGGACCTGGTTTAAAATTTCAGTTATTTCAATAAGGCTTATTATGAAAAAAGAGCAGACCTCACTGCCTCCTCATTTTCTCTTCCCAGACACAAAGTTTACTAGGTCGTCCCATTTTACAGGTGAGCAAACAGAGGCTTGGAGAGGTCCATTGATGCACCCAAGTTCATGTGGGTCGGAAGTGACGAAACTATGGTGAGAACTCAAATTTGTTTTACCCCCGAGCTGGAGCCCTGAATTATAATGCTTCTCGGCTACAGAATGTGTGGGACTCCATGGTTTCTGACAAGACTTTTCATGAGGTGTCTTTCTCACACACACACAGGTCATCAGGCAGAAGGGAAAGGGAAAAATACAAGGTTAGTGAAATTGAGCCTCCCGTGACTCCAGGCAGCTGAAGTCTGCCATTGATTCCAGAAGCGCTCGGAGGAACCCTGTCCCTGGCTGGGGACGTCACCGTCCCTCTCTACTGGGGAGTCCGTGCTTTGCGCTCCTCCAAGATTCCATCCGACACTCATTCCTCTCTTCGGCCTTAGTATTGCAAAGTTGGGGCGGGTTCACAACCGGCGCCCAGTACCTGAGGTAGCTGCTCAGACAGGTGCACCACGAAGGTATTTGGAAAGTTGTCTGAATGAATTTTGGGCTGCAGCATGGAGTGTATAGGGGGAGGAAGCTTTAAAAATAGGCGTCCAGTAGAAAAAAGTCTTTACAAAAGTGGGAAGGGGGCCCCCCCCCCCCCCCCGAGATCTCAGGGGATAGTGTGTCTGGCCTCAGTGGGTGGCTGGGCGCACAGGGCTGCCAACCGCCCCTGCTTCTGTCCGTCCTCTGGGTCCAGCGCGTCCTTCCTTCCAGCCATCTGACCTCTTCCCTCCCAGGGCTGCGCTGAATGGAGTCTTGCCTTTGTATTTCATACAGCTCAGCTCTAGCGGGAGGATCCCTTGTAAGAGAGGAAGAAACCTGTAGAGGGAAGTCAGATGGGTTCCCTGGGGAGACATTGCGGATTCTTTGTCCGCACTTTTCACAAATACCAAAGAATAATTCATTGCCCTGTTATTTCTCATGAACCAGGCCCCTTACCACCCGACGTTTACCAATCTCAGTCAAAGGGATTTGCTCTATGGCTTTTGTGATTCTTTCCCAAGAAGCCCCGAACTTCATTTCCAGTGAAATCACAAAGGGTGTGTGTAATGATGGTAAAGTCTTGACAGGGACGAAGCTTTTTCCGCACACACTCACACCCCATACAGTGTGTCCTGCTGTGCCTTCAGCCTTAATGGCCATTCCCTCCCTCCCTCCCTCCCTCCCTCCCTCCCTCCCTCCCTTCCGTTCTTCCTCCTTCCTTCTTTCATTTTTCCAGGCTATTTAATCAACCTACTTACAATGTACTCATTTCTGAGAATCCCCCATTACCGTGACATTGTTTATTTCCAATTTTTTTCTGCGTTCAACCTAAAAGGTATTTCTTCCCAAGAAACTGAACTTTGCTGTTAAGTGCGCTTGATCCCATAGGAGAATTGGGTTCATAAAATGGATTTGTTGCAAACTTATGTATAAATCACAGACATCGGTAAAGAAGTTTTTTATTCCATGTTCTTGCCTTATGTCAGGAAGCATAATAAATATCATATGACCTGCAGTAAGAAATGCTGAAACAAACCACACGTTGAACTAGTCTGCAGTTTTCAAGTGCACGTTGTTGGACAAGCCACATATTCTCATCTACAAGGTCAAGAGCAGTGTGAGCTATGATCCGGTTCAGATGACGATGATCATCTTTGGATTCTGCTTTTCCTGCCTGCAAAAACTCTCTTTCAAAAACTGGATTATTATGGTGGCCAACAACTGCAAGAAAGAAGCTCCTGGACATCATCTTCAGTATCTAGTTCCTGCAGGGAGACACCGACGATGGAAACAGCCAGTCAGGTCCCACCTCAGACCTGCGCTCCTGGAGGATGCTGTTCTGGTTATTGATGGAAAGAAATTGTGACCGGAGGGGAAGGCAGGGGGTGAAGCGTCCAGGATTTGGTTTCTCTTTTCAGGTTTATTTTGGGCAGGTTGGTGTTTTTCTTAGATTGGTAGTAAATTTTCATTTTAGTATTTGAAACCACTATTGAGTACTACCCCCCTTGGAATTTCTTTTTAAAGATTTATTTATTTACTTGAGAGAGAGAGAGAGAGTGTGTGTGCATGGGGGGGGAGGGGCAGAAGAAGAGGGACCAGCAGACTGGGTGCTGAGTGCAGAGCCAGCAACGGGGCTGGAACCCACAACCCATGAGATCATGACCCCAGCCTAAACTAAGAGTCAGCGGCCCAACTGAATCTGTCACCCAGGTGTCGTCCCCCTGCTCTTCGCCTTATAATTTGATATCTGCCGATAACTCCAAGTTTGTTCTTCGTCCACTCTCTGGTCCCTCTCCATGCCCAAGTTTTAGTATTTTCATTCTTGCCCCTCCTCACCTTCGAGCGCACACACGCGCGTGTGCTTGTGCGTGTGCATGTGCGTGCGTGTGTGTGTGTGTGTAGATTTACTCGATCATGCAGAAAATACACCTCTGGCTGGGACACCTTGTCCCTCGATGACCAGCTCTTCCCTCGGGCTTCCATTCCCCTTCTCCCCACCACTTCGAGCGGCATCCTCGGGGGGGGGGGGGGGGGGGGGGGGGGGTTCCTCCAGGCCTGCCCTGCCACAAACTCAGGGTCCGGTCCAACCCCGGGATCCGCGCCTACCACGTGGCCTTGGTACACGTCACTCCTCCTCTCGGGACTTCCAGGTCCTTTCGGCTTGCACCGAGGGGCCAGTGGGTCTGCATTTGGCTCACAGATACAGATGTGCTTTATTTGTTCTGCACAACTTATTAAGGATATTTGAAAATAAGGAAAAAATATTTTAAAAATATCGGAATATATAACGGTATGTATGTGTGCACATATGTATATGTCCATACATGTATATATGTGCAAGTGCATATATGCATACACTCCATGTTTTTCTGGCTCCCCTGAAAAATCCCTGAATTGGGCGCCTCTAATTGGCGGCATGCCGAGCTGAGCAGGGGCGGTCCCTGTTGACAAAGATGACATGTTCTTTGTCACCACCCCACCCCATGCTAACTTTTTAATTTCCAATGATTGACTCACCTGAGTTGCTCTGATGGCTCTTGGAGTCCGGCTGCCTTCTGAACGGCTTGTTTGGGTCCCTAGTGCAAGATGAAAGGGCTGGGAGACAGGGGCCATATTACTGAGGAGGACTGCGTTTGCTCCATGCCTTTCTTTCCTACTCTCCCTTGGCTAGGGGAGTAAGTCCCTTCTTTGCATGGTATCTATTGAGCAGTCTCAGTGACTGGCAGATCTGTCTTTGCAGCCCTATTTCTACATCTCCAAGGCAGGGGTCCCATCCCCCTCACCATAGATCCCATCCCCCTGTCTTGCTCTCCAGCCTTCTCACGCTGAACACACTGCCTGGACCCATGATGCTGAGGACCGGGTGGATGTTTGTGGAACTGAAGTCCTTAGGAAAATTCAATTTTCTATTTTCACATTACTGATCAAAACTTACCCATGAGGAAAAGTATGGTTCCTTGAAAGGAGCTAGCTGCTGGGTGCATCTGACTTCCTCACTCATTGTTTTCAGAATGCCCGGCACATCACAGGAGTCCAATAAATAGCAAATAAAGGAAAGAAGAGGGCTTTATAGCAAAGACTGGAACCCGAGTCTCTTTATCTTCCCATGTATGATGGACATTCAACCACATTGAATCTGTGCTGGTTGTGAATTGGCATTCTCAAGAACGTCCACACTGTTCTCGCTCCAATTAATTAGGGGGTTTGCCTAAAAAAAGAAGTCTGCAGAGAAAGTTTGCTCTCCCCATCCCTCACCATAGGAACTTCTTGTAGGATTCAGATATTGTGGCATAGATTATTCTGTCTTTCCCAGGCATTTTGACACAGAACATCAGCTCTCTTTGCTTTATGTCTTAGACCTTTGTTCAGGGAGGTCTTCCTCCCTGATGGACCTTCACATCCATCTTCCCTAATTCAACCTTGCTCTCCAAAAATGAGCTCAGCTTTTATTCAAATGCTATTCAAAGGGGAGAGGTTCACACACTGGTTAGTGGCAGGTACCAAAAGACGATTTCCCCCTGACTTGCTGCATTTCTACCTTATAATTGGGTGGTACATACATCTGAAAGAGTAACATTAAAGTTGAAGTCAAGTGTTAGGGGGGAAAAAGAGAAGTCTCATTATAAAAATTCCCTTAACACACTCCTCTTTTTTCCTAGTTGATTCTACACCATATGTGCCGGTTTCTCAAGTCCTGGAGGAAAGTGGAACTTCTTACTTAGTGGGGATGGGGTGGCAGGTTGGCCCTTCCCAGGGAAGTATTTTTGATATCTTTAGGATCGGGGGCATTTGGAGTTAGTTCCAGGAAGATGTTTGCTTCCTGTTATGAGTTGAATTGTGCCCCCATCCCCAAAACCTGCCATTCATATAGTGAAGTCCTAATCTCCGTTACCTCAGAATATGACCTTACTTGGAATTGGGGTCATTGCAGATGTAATCACTTAAACCGAGGCCACATTGGAGTATGGCTTCCAATCCAATATGATTGTGTCCTTATAAAAAGGGGAAATTTGGAGACTGACACGCACACTGTAAGAATGCCGTGTGAACAAGAAGACGGAGATCGGGGTGGTGGGTCCCTCCACCAAAGATGGCAGGCAAAGGGCCCGAAGCTAGGCAAGAGACATGCAATTGATTCTTCTTCACAGCCAGCACAAGGAATGAGCCCTGCCTGCACCTTGACCTTGGAATTCCAGCCTCCAGAGCTGTGAGACAGTGTGTTTCTATTGTTTAAGCAACCCCCACCCCCAACAGTGGGTGGTACTTTGGCATCCCTAGCAAACTCACACTTCCCTTTTCAATTCTCCTCCAAAAAGAGCGCTTGCAAAGTTGAGGTGCTTACTTGAAGGCCTGGTGGGAGGATTCATGAGGGAAAGAAAATTCTAGTTTCTCTCTTCCTGATGTCAGTCCTATATCCTTTGCTAGCTGCAGAACACAGCAGTTAAGGGCGAGGACCCTTGCGCTGGACTTGAATCTTGGCATCCCTAGTACTTATTCCCTTCCTTGTGCTTTGATTTCCTGATACATATAAATAAGGGATACAAGGAGACCACCTCTGTAGGGTTGCTGTGTGGTGCAAATGAGATAAATTACAAAGCACATAGTCTGCTTAGTCTCTCCCTCTCCCTCTGCGTGCCGCTCCCCTGTGCTCTCTTTCTCTTTCTAAAATAAATAAATAAATCTAAAAAAAAAAAGACCTGAGCTGAGATCAAGAGTTGGAGGCTTAACTGACTGAGTCCCCCAGTCCATCAGTCCCCCATGTTTCTTAATGGAATCTCTCCTGTTTCTCTCCAGCCAGCCTATTTGAGGCTGGGCCCGTCCCTTTAGCCCTCTTTGTGTATCTTTGCAGGACCGATCCGCTCAGGTGACCTGGGAAAACAGGTGAGAGAGTTTATCTAGGGAGGAGGCCCTCAGCAGTATCTGGGGACTCAGTATCATCTGGGGACTTACTAGAAATGCAGACTCTTAGACTCCACCCAGACTTACTTAAGGGGAAATGCTGGGGCAGGACGGGAGTCTGTTCCAGGTGATTCTGCTGTGAGTAAGCATGAGAGCTGCCGTGCCAGGTGGCCTTCCTGCTTCTCCGCACAGCAGCAGCTTCTCCAGATGGGCCTTCCTTCTCCCCTTCCCGGATGCCCTCTCGCCAGGCCCGTCTGGTAATACCTGCTCCCAGAATGGGAGGCCAGAGCACTGTTTATGCCCCCAACCCGAGGCTGGAGATAGCTTTCTCTGGCAAGGACCACACAGGAGGGACATCTTCTGCTCTCCTTTTGACTCTGGATGTGACTCTGCTCCCATTGCATTCAGGGGCCAGGAGTTGATCTCCCCACGAGCTCAGGGGTGGCCATCAGTCCTGTGCCAGGTAGGCCTTCTGTGGTGTTGACCGACAGGAAGGAATGACAATCCATTGATTACTGACAGATTTCTTCCAGTGGACCCTTCTCTGGAGGCAAGTGAGGGCTGGCTGTGGTACGGAACATCGTTTGTGTTCAGATTGTGCAGAACTGACCCACACTCAGCTTGCTGAGGCAGGGGGAGACTCAGGCCTACCATGCTGGCCCTGCCACCGTGGCTCATGGCCCATCCCCCATCCTTAGCGACCTCTTCTTCTTGGCGTGAAGCCACCTGGGCCCTGCCATGCCCCCTTAGCTGTGACACTGCCTCCCGAGCTCTTTCACGTCCTGGTCTACTGTGAACCTACTAGAGGTCTTTTCCAGTCTTTACCCTAGTCCGGTCCTGACGGGGTGGTGGCAGAGTCACCTCCTGGAGTGCACTGTGGTGAAGGGAGGTTTGGGACCTCAGCGTGGGCTGTGTAGGCTTGTCTCTGCCATACCCTGCATTATCTCCCAGGACACACTGAAAGCCCCAGACTTTCCCATACTCCATGTCCTCCTGTCTCTGTCCCATATCCATCCTGCACCTGCTCTCACCTGCCATCAGTCTCTTCCGAGTCAGGCACATGGCCCCTGTCGCAACCCCCTCCTCCTGCCCCCGCAGCTGTGGGCTCGGCGGAGTCTCAGCGTTTTTTGCAATACCTGTGCTAACATTTGAATGCGGGTGGCCAGCAGCTTCTCCTGCAAGACTGCCTTCTTCCTGCAGGAGAGATTGCTATTCTAGAACTCTCCTGGAAGTATTTGCATGTTAATAGGAGGCTCTTGATCATCAAAAGCCTTCACTTATCAAAGTAATAAACTGTTTAGGGTGGTATAGGATTCACTACGCCAGGCAGTGGGGGAGGTAGTTTGGGGGCAGGCCTACCAAACTCACCTTCCTACCAGAGGCCCTTCCCCAGGGCTGACCGCTAGCCCTGAGCCCCACTTTCTTGCCTACTCCCTCTGTTAATTCATCACTCTGTCTTAGGGGGAGCCTGGCACAGCCCGCTTATTTTTAAAAATTTTTTGGTGACAGTTTTCTTGAGATGTAATTCATAAACCATAAAATACCTTTTTTAAAGTTTATTTATTTTTAGTAATCGCTACACCCAGTGTGGGGCTTGAACCCACAACCCTGAGATCAAGAGTCATACGCTCTTCCAACTGAGTCAGCCAGGTGCCCCTAAAGTCTACTTTTCTAATTAAAAAAAAAAAATGATTTATTTAGTTAAGAGAGAGGGAGAGAAATGTGCACGAGCAGGGGGCAGGGGTGGGGGTGTGGTGGGAGGGGAGAGGCAGAGGGAGAGAGAGAATCTTAGGCAGACTCCTCGCTGAGCGTGGAGCCAGATGTAGGGGCTCTATCCCAGGACCCTGAGATCACGACGTGAGCTGAAACCAAGAGTCAAATGCCCAACTGACTGAGCTGCCCAGGTGCCCCCAAAGTCTACTCTTTTAAAGTGTCATTGCAATCTTCTCTCTTGAATGTTCATAGACTTATGTCACCACCACCACTACTGTCTAATTCTAGAACATTTTCATCACCTCCCAAAAATCTTTACACCCATCAGCAACACTCCTCATTGCCCCTTCTCCTCAGCCCCCGGCAATGCTCACCTACTTTCCATTTCTCTAGAGTCACCTACACTGGACATTTCCCAGAAATGAATCATACAATAGGTGACCTTCTGTATCTGGGTTCCTTCATGTAGCATGTTTCCAAGGCTCATCCGTGGTACGGCACATACCAGTACTCCATTCCTTTGCATTAAGGAATAATATTCCGTTGTATAGATAAGTGATGTTTTGCTCCTCCAAGCCATCAGCTGATGCACATTTGGGTGTATGTTTGGTTTTGTTCGCTCATCAGATGACCCAGTTGTTTGAGTTAAACCCATTCTCCAGAGGGGATGCTCGGTCAGGCACCAGTTACTTCTCCTGGACATATATCACCTTTTCATGGACCCACACACTCTGCGAGAATAAGGTTACTATTTCCCACAGTTTGTTATTCATCCTGACATTCCTTGGGTGTATCAGCCCTGGCTTTTATTTTCTGTATTCTGATGCTTTGTTACTTGGGGCCTTCAAGACCCTGGAGGGACTGCCTCTCCCAGTGTGAGCCAGTTTCTAGAAACAATACTCAGCTTGCTCTCTAGTGCGCTTTCGAACATACACTGACTAATCCACAGCCTACAACCACAACCACTTGCTTTGTTGGGCCCCTCTCCACCTCCCCTGATCACCCTGGGGCCAGGGACCAGACAATGAGGGACAGCCCCTATGCCCAGAGCCTGCTGAAATGTCTCAACTAAGCAATTCTAAACCTGGTTAGATCAGCTGCCTTCTCTGTCCCACCCATTCTTTCCCACAGACTCTTGCCCATGTCCTCCCTTTGGCCTCCTACCGGATTCTGGGGCTTGGCAGGCACTTCCTCCTGAAAACTCATCTCCTGATGGGGAGATGATTGGCCTTATCATATCTACACCCAACAAAACACCTTCTACCCATGCATATTGTGGGAACTTTCTTTTCCGCTGTATTGTCACCATTGTATATAACGTCCATTCATTCCAACGAATGTCATGCTGGTACCTTGAACATGCCTCACAGCATCTGACATTCTCCTCAACGCTAAGAAAAGACACTGCTTACTTTATTTTTACCACTGGGCATCACTCGTCAAATTGTTTTTCTCACTAGTTTTGTATACAGAGTTTATTTTATTTTTTTACCATCTCTAGCTTCTCCTGGGAAATAAGACTTGAAAGAAAAAAAAAAAAGCATGTCATGCAAAGTGTCTTTTATGAGATGCCTGTGCCTGCTAAGGAGAGATGGTAATAGTGTGTGTGCTTTGATCTTATTCGGGAAGGCTTGACTGGTGTTCTTGCAGATGCACCTGTCTATAAATGGTCCCTACTTGTGCACATGGCCTGGAACACATTCCATCAAGCTGAGTATTTATAGATAATAGAAGTAAAAAGAAGAAAACAGCTACTCTTTTTAGCTCATTTGAATAATTGTATCACAGTTTCTGGCTCATGGCTTGTCAGTCTGGGCACTATTAACATTTTGGGTCAGATAATATTTATTGGAGTGGGTAAAGGAGCTGGGTCCCACCACCAGTGCCCAGTTGTCTCCAATACAAATGTCTCTAAACCTCGCTAAATCTCTGGCAAAATGGCTTCAGGCAACCACCACACTGGGATTATGAAGGACTTCCAAGTCCAGCCTCCTGGCTGTGGGAAGCCGGCTGTGCCACCCCCTGGGGGTGGGGGTGACTGATGGCCGAACATCTCCAGTGGCGCTGGGACCTGCCCTGCCTGAGGGAATTTGCCTCACCATGTTCACTTTTCTGCAGCTGAATTTACGAGCCACTGCGCCTCTCAACCAAATCGTACTTTCCAGGAAAATTCCGAGTGTCTCTCTTGTCCCTGGGGTCACAGAGTGTCCCCAGACGTTGTGGAGGGAGGAAAGGCTAGCATGGACTGAGAGGTACGGGGAGCAGACGGGGAGAGCACCCCCTGTCCGCGGAGTGGGGTCCCGGAGCAGTGGTTCCCGCAGCTCTGCACCCAGCCTGCACCTGCTGGGACGCGGCAGCGCCGAGGCATGGGAGGAAACACGTGCCCGCACACATCCGAAAACGGTTCAACCTGGAAAGACGCTAAGTTTCCGATCCGTTGTATATGTGTCACGTACTGCATGACTTGGGAAATTAAAAGAAAATTTCCTGGCTCGGGTTTCATATATTTTGAATTATATGAGGAGTGGAGGGCTGTGGTACTTCTGGTGTATTTAGGACATTTGCGAAACTCCCGGCGGGGGGGGGGGGGGGGGGGGGGGGGGGGGGGGGGGGGGGGGGGGCTCACGGAGGGGGCGAGGCCTGGGCTTCCACGTGTTAAGCCTCTCAGATAACTTCAGTGCATAGCAACATTTTGGGACTATCGCTTTGGCGTAAATATTTGCAGCAGGTTCTTTAAAGTGTCTATTGAAACTTTCCCGTTGTAAATGTATTACAGTTGTATTATTGAAAATCTGGAAAATCTGGAAAAGAGGGAGGCGAAACAATGTCCAGGATCTTGCCATCCAGGACTGCCCCAACCCCTCCTCTGGTTTTTCTTCTATTCCCGCCAATTCCCTGTCTTTTCTATGCCTGTATGTATTTATATAGAACACATACAGGTGCACAGCTGAAAAACCAAGGACTATTAAAGGCTTACAAAGAAAAACATTAATTTCCTGTACATTTCTCTCTACTCTCCATAGGTCCCCATTGAGGACTCTATGGTTCTTCTGTATTTACTCCATCTGCCTAAATAACATGCTTATCTTAGGACATGTTGGTTACTCGTTTTGAACCTGATCTCTTGGCTTCCTCACGGTGGAGGACTTAATTCACTCACATTTCTCTTTCCTCTCTGCCTTTCTCTCGCCCATCCTCCAACATGGTGACCTCACAACTGGAGGTTAGATTGATAGGCACGCCTTTTTACTGCTGGGTTAAACTGTATAACATTTTGCTTTTCCCGGCGTTAATCATTACCTTAATTTTTTTGTTTTGTAGTTTGCTACAGAACTACCACTCTACACACTAAATTTTCTCCCTCAATACTTCAACAGAAATTTCCAACAAAATGCTTGATAACGGCTTCTCCAAATGCATTTGGCCTGTGTTTCCCTTGGGACCCCCACCCTCTGTGGTCTGCGGCAGTCGGTGGGGTGTTCTCCGGCTTGGTGCCCACTCGACTTCCTGTGATTCCCCTGTGCTGCTCAGCAATGCTCCATTTTCTCTGTCCTTAGTTTGTCTGCATCTCGTGTTAGATGTGAGCCCTCCTCTACTGATCCCCAAGTATTCTCCTCCTCCCCCTCATTTTCCGTCTCATTTTCTTTTGATTCAGCTTCCTGATGGATTTAGTCAGCTTTATCTGATAAGCCTTCTATTGGATTTTTTATTTCAGTAACTCCGTGTTTATTTTGTACAAGCCCTTTCTTATCCTGTTTATTCTTATTTGCTCTGCCACCCCAAGAGCCTCCAGTTCTTCTTATGTGGATGTTCTATGTCTCTCTGCGGATATTAATTAATACCTGTTGAAGTTTCGTTCTGTTCTTTGCATTGATTGCATTTTCCTCTTTTTTTTTCCTGATTGTTTTATCCATTTACTTATTCATCAAATATTTATTGAGTGCCTTTTATGTGCTAAGTATTGTTCTACGTGTTGGGGATATAGTGGTTAATAAGACAAAGCCTCCTCACCTTATGAGGATTATATTCCAGCAAGGGAGAATAATAAACAAATGAATGACATTATGGCTATGAATAAAGATAAAGTTTTAGATAGAGTAGCCCAGGAAAACTTCTCTGTCTCGGGTGTCTTTACTTTCCTGTCTGTCTCATGGGCTGGGATGACTCAAAGCCTCGGCTCAGATGGGCTTGTGGACCAGAGCGCCTACACGGTGTTACTTCATGTGGCTTGGGTTTACTCACAACATGGATGCTGGGATCCAAGAGGGAATGTTTTGGGAGAAGGTTTTCCAAGAGGCCAAGGCAGAGTTGCAAGACTTCTGTTGGTTGCAGGAAGGTCATTAAGGCAAGCCCCGATTCAGGAGGAGGGAAACTAGACTATCCCACTTGAGGGGAGAGTGGCGAGGTCACACTGCAAAGAACCCGTGAGATCAGGGGTGTGTGGTCATCTGTGGAAATTACAATCTACTACATGTTAGGATGTAAGTTAGTTACTATTTCTCTGTCCACCTAGCATTTTTTTGCAGTTGTGTATCTTTGGCTCTTCCCTCTCCTATTCTTTTTTCCTTACAATTTTTTCCCTATTATTCCTTTCACAGCCTCGTTGGGTGTGGAGGGAGGAAGAGAACAAATGTGTGTTGTTCATCGGCTATTTCACAGAAGAATGGCTTCCGATAGCCCACAATGTAGATTGTTGGAAGTTGATTGTGGATGGGGAAACAATGGTAGAACTTAGAGACGGCTGAAGTCAATGTTTTCTAGTCTCTTCCTTTTCCACTTGGGGTTTCCATCTGAGGAAAACAAGGCACACAGAGGTTAGGTGACTTTCCAAGATATTGCTCAGCTAGCTGTAGGGCCGAGACTGCACTTAGACCTGAGTTTCTTAAATTCTCTGGGTCGCATTAACAACAAAAACAATTTTTAAAAAGGATCTTTAAACAGAACCCTAACTAAAAAAACCCCAAATAATGACAAATAAAATATATTAAGAGGTCCCAGAAACCTAGGCTATTCTGAGTTAGGCAAGTTAAACAAATTTTCTGCGGGACTTCTCTGAGGTTTTCCCATACTGAAGCACATCATGAATCACCAAGGAGGGAGAAATGGCAGATGTGCTGAAGAGAGGGGGCTGGGAGGTCCATTTTCCAAATTTCTGTGATCTTTTTTTTTTTTTTTTAAGATTTTATTTATTTATTTGAGAGAGAAGGAGACAACAAGAGCAAGAACATAAGCAGGAGGAGTGGGAGAGGGAGAAGCAGGTTTCCCACAAGCAGGGAGCCCTATGTGGGGCTCGATCCCAGGACCCTGGGATCAGGACCTGAGCCAAAGGCAGACGCTTAAGACTGAGCCACCCAGGCACCTCTGTGACCAGTTTTGTAGTTGTCTCCGGGACTGGCGTTCCATAGACCAGTTCATGCAGACCATAACTATTTAAACGCATTCTCAGGTGGCTCTCAGAATGTCCTAGGTCCCCCTTCCCGTATCACCCAAACGAGCTCCTTTTTCCTCCCTTTGACCACCACCAGAGATGTGCACGGCACAGACAGATGGTCGGTGTACACGCACGACCAAAGGAGTTTGCAGTCGTCATAAGTGCTATTTTTCCGTACCTCTCTTTGGTAACTAGACAGGCTCAGCTAAGCAAGCGATTTAAGAGCATTTCATTCATACCTGTGAGGCTTAGGGAAGAAGAGTCTTCCACATCTAATTTATTTTTTCAGGATCCCAGCTTACACTGCTCATTGGTAGTGGACTTGAGAAAACCACTTTGTTCATGATTACTGTGGTTCACAGGATTCATCTCTTCTCAGTCTGTTGGCGGAACATTCGGGGTCATTTCACTGACGGCCACCAGATGGCAGAGCACTGTCGTGTTTTGCAGCGGGTCGCTGCCGCAGACCCGGAGACGAGTACCTGTGGACGCCCGCCTTTAAGGAACAGTCGTATTTCTGGAACATTTTGGACATTAAGTTCTATCTTGTTTTAATGATGCCTGGATCTATTCCTGACGGTGCTGGTACTCAGAACAGAATAATTCAGCCATAAACATGACTTTTACAAAAAGTGCTTTGTTTTTTCCTAGTGATTGGTCAGCTCCCACGATTTACTTGCTGGCGTCTGTGGTTTCAAGGTCGGTTTTCAGAAGGTTCCAGCAGCTACATTTTTTAAATTGGAAAAGTAAATTAAGAAATCCGTCAAATTTTAAAACTCCTCCCGTTAAGAGTTTGGGCATTATAAAGAAGGCCAGAAGGACCTGAAATCACCTCCACTTTTTTTTTTTTTTAACGTGGCTCTCGAGAATAAAGGTGCTGTTATAGATTTTTATGGGTGCAGAATAGTTTCTGCTTTTCTAGTGGAGACAAGATTAACTTTTTCAAAGGAGATGAGGATTAAGATACGCATAAAATTCAGGAGCATTCCCTGCCCAAACAGCCCTGAGCCTCTGGGCTGGAATACTTATGATTATGGGGCCCATAAGGAGGGAATTCTAAAGAGGCCTTGAACCTTATAAAAAAGGGGGAAATTAAATATCGCTGTATTTGCAACCAACGCGCCACTCACCTTCAACTGGCCCTCGTGCCCGTAGCGCTGGTGTTGGTGTGTGTGGACTTGGGTAGTTGAAAGCAAAACTTCCCTCCCTCCCCACCCCTCTCCACCCCTCCCCTCCATCCTTTCTGTGCTGCTCCAAGAGTCCTCTGGCTCCCCGTCCACACGGCTGAAAATACTAGCGCCCTCCTGTGGCGGCTGGCAGGAGGAAGGTGCAGGGAGTCTTCAGAGTCTCAGGAAGAGTCCCCTCTCCGCGGCTGCTCAGCAGCCCACCAAGAAGCCCGGGCTTGGGCTCGAAGAGGCCTGCCGCGTAGAACGTGTACTCCAGGGCGGAGCGGGGCTAGCCACGGCGTCACGCGGGCTTGTCTCCCTGCCATCTACTCTTTTCTCGGTGGCCAGAATGGGCTATCTCCTGCCAGGATGGGGCTCTGGGGCCCCCACTGCCGCCTCCTGCACTGTCCCAACAGCCGTGGGCCACCGGCTGCTCTTCATTCTCTCCATCTCACGGGGAGGGCTCTGGAGCTCACTGCGCCCCTTGATGCTGCGGATGACGGGGGCACCTCCCGTAACGCGTGGGCTGCCCCCGTGTCCTCCCCAGGAACACAGCAGTCCTCAAGATGGTCCGAGGCCACGCACCGACCAGAGCATCTCCTTGAGTCTGAGCGCTGCGTGAGAAGCTGGAAGGAGAATCAGGATGCCCTTCCCCAAGGTCTCTTCCTCCCTGTAATTCTAAGTTTCTGCTGGGTTTTGAGACCCTTGAATTGTTGAGGTCAAGACACTGAAAAGCGTTACGATTATTTATTGTCACAATTGCCATCTGTCTGATTCTCTGCTGACACCAAGGCCCCTCAGCAGCAATCTCTATGAACATCAGATTACCACTGCTTATGGAAAAAAAAAGGGGGGGGGGCTTGCAGGGAAAGAGTCATAAAAAGATGCAGTTCGTGGGGACCACTTCCCGGGTACCTAAAACCATCAAGAGGACAGACAAAAAAACAAGTTGTCCCAAAGCATGTGGGGACGAGGAAGGTGAAGCTGGAAAGTGGTTCTTGGGGTGGGCAGAGGGGTTTGGTTTGGGACTGGGATTGTCTCTGTGCAGATGCACCGGCTTTCATCCTGTCTCCTCCTGCAAGATGCTTTGGTTGTACTTCTTCCAACAACAGAGACTTTTTTAAAGCCTTGCTGAAAAGAATCATAATAAAAATCTATAAGCACTGGCTTTTATGTATTTCACTTTTAT
The DNA here is from genome assembly GCA_028646535.1 of Procyon lotor. Classification (NCBI taxonomy): domain Eukaryota; kingdom Metazoa; phylum Chordata; class Mammalia; order Carnivora; family Procyonidae; genus Procyon; species Procyon lotor. Next base: position 24,255,893 of record CM053605.1, read on the forward strand.
TGAATTCCTTTTAGTATAAAAGTAGCCTATTTTGTAGTGCTCAGTACAATGTCCGTCTACAGAGAGAATGCGCTGAGTGGGAGCTGAGAGGCAGAGGCAGATAAGGGGGGGAGAGGCAAGCCTGGTGGAGGGGAGAGGCTGTTCCATGGCGAGCCTGACCTGATCCGGCTTCTCTCAGCTCCTGTTATGTTCCCTTTGGGTGTTTGTGGTTTTCTGTAGGTTATAGCGATTTTCTGATAGGGCTGAAGGGTTTCTTCTAAGTTTCATTTTTGTTGTTGTTCTTTTTGAATCACCTGTTTATTAATCAAGCAAGTAACCAAAAATGGCACAAGAATGAACATAGAGCATCAAAGCAGCTTAATTTGTTTTTTTTTGGGGGGGGGGTGGATAAAACCTTCATTTTCTTATAGTTTCTCAGCAATCCAGGTACGGAATCAAACTGAACATGTGTCAGATGATGACTTATTTAAAGTTTAAAATCCAGGCACCTGGGTGGCTCGGTCGGTTAAGTGTCTGCCTTTGGCCGAGGTCATGATCCCAGGATCATGAGATCCAGTCCCGCATCGGGCTCCCTGCTCTGCCGAGAGTCTGCTTCTCCCTCTGACCTTCCCTCCTGCTCGTGCTCTTTCTCTCTTTGTCTCTCTCTCAAATAAATAAATAAAAATCTTAAAAATAAAAAGTTTAACTTCATATCCTCTTTCAATGGAAGGGGATTTTATAGCCGTTGCTTTATCTCCAGCCCCGGGTTTTCAGAGTCTCTTGTCCTCTTTCCAAGTCCTTTATCCCCTGCTGGCAGAGCCGCAGTTTTACCACAAGTGCCGGGAGGCGTTTCACCAGATCACTTGGTGGCTACCGATGTGACAGTTTGTGCTCATGGGCGTCCCTAAGTCACTACCTGGCTGAGTGTGGACTTGCACATCCACGGAGGCCACACCTCGGGCCGCGTCCATTGTCCTGCTGGAGGAGGGCCTCATGCACGGGGCCCCGGGACCCGGCAGGACACCAGATCCTCCCTCAAAGCCCCCAGCCCTGGGCCCACTGGTCATATCCTAGCTGCTTTCCCCCCTTTTATTTTTGGCTGGTCTGCCCCATGAGGGCTGCCTGGCTAGTTCGTCTGCGTGTGGGGAGCCAGCTCTCATAGACTGTGGGGTTTGACGCTTCTCAGAGAACGTGAGTTGATGGGTGGGAGGGGCTACCAAGGCGCCTGGCATAGTAGGGGCACAGGGCAGTGACTTCTGGCCCTACCAGCCTGCTCTCGGTGGGCCTGGCTTGCATGGCTCTGTTCTACAGAAGGAAAAATGGACCCAGGGTTTTCCTTGAGGTCAGGGGGTCTGCCGGGGGCTTGCTTAGGGGAGTCACAGCTCGGGGGTGGGGGCTGGGGCTCAGGAAGGAGCAATGAGATACATCTTCGCCAACCGTGAAGCCCTACCCCCTTGGCTGGTCTTGCACAAGGACTGACTGGTCTGCTTCATACCAGCTGGGTCCCTTCCTGGGCTGACTCCCTGGGCCCCTGCAGAAAGGGTTATGGCAGCTGGAGTCTGCTGCAGGCTTTGGCCTCTTTAGGGAGGGGATCACAGCCCTATGACCACAAAGGAGCCTGGCTTCGCAGGGTCGGGCTGTCATCCTCACCAGCGGAACACACACGTCAGACGGTCTCTTGGGGATCTCCCTAAATTTGATATTTTGGTACAATCTGTTTCCAGGGCTGAAAGAAAACATATTTCTCCTCCATTAGTTCATTATCACATAGGAAATTACCTGTTCTCAATTATCCTGACAACTCAAAAGCTCATAGTCCTAGATTTTCTTTTTAAATCTCCATCTAGGTTTTTTTTTTTTTTAATTTGTCAAGATGTCTGTATAATAGCTCTTTTGTCTTTTTCTTTCTTTCCCCACACCTAGTAACTTCTCAGGATGTGGTGTTATCTTTCTCACACAAACGCGAACTGGTTGCAAATAGACCCCACTGGGTACTTCACTTGCTTGAACCAATCTGCTGATCTCTTCAGGGTATGACACTTTGAGGGGTCAAACACTATGAGGGGTCGCAGAGGGGAGAGACAAAACCCAAGCAATATTACGTTCCGGTGAACTCTTATCACAAGGTCTTGGTTTAATTGAGTATTATAGAAAACCCAAAATAATTGTCAAAATATTTCTTAAAATACCATTTAACTAGGGTTAAAACACTACTTATCTATATCATCAGTAGGATGAAATGATACGTGAAATAGTATATTAAACTCATCACAGATGGATAAAGCTGGAAAGGGTCTAACATACGCATCCCGATGGCCCTCAGAAGGGGAAATAGAAGCCCTTTCAGAGAGGTAAGGTCATGTGAGTAACTCCATAGGGGTTATTAAAGGATGGCCCTGGGGCTCCCCCCCCAACTCTGCTGACGAGTATCACTTTAGAGTGCCCGCCATGCTTTCTCTGGACTCAGATGCTCCAGCTGGCTCGGGTCGATGGCTTGGTTACAATGTGACACGATCAGACCAGGGCAAAGGCTTTTGTCTCTCGTTTCTCTGCCACTGTCAGGAGTGCGTGGCCGGGCCAGCCTGCTGAAGAGACACGGGCCCCAGGCGGTCCGTCTAGATCGGCCAACCCCCTGTTGGACCTCAAATATTGAGGCTGGGCCTCCACATGACATCAGTGAACCTCAGGGACATGTGAGAAATCAGGGGCTCTTCTTGCGTGACTCTGAGCTTTGTGGTTGGTGGTTTCAGGGCTTGTAGCCCTGTCGTAGCCTAAATGTTTGTCTGCACCCCCCCCGGCCCCCCCATGTGTTGAAGCCTTAACCTCTACTGGGATGGCTTTCGGAGAGGGAACCTTTGGGAGGTAATTAGGACTGGCTAGGTCATCAGGGTGGGGCCCTGGTCTGATGGGATTAGTAACCTCACCCCTGGGTGGCTCAGGCAGTAAAGTGCCTGACCCTTGATCTCAGGTCTCATCTCAGGGTTGTGAGTTCAAGCTGCAGGTTGGGCTCCAACAAACGAATGAATGAATGACACCAGAGAAATCCAGAGAAATGCTTCTCTGTCTCGCTCTCCCCCTCCATCCCCTTGCACACACTGAGGACACAGGCACAAGGCAGCCTTCTGCCAGCTCAGTTCTGGACTGGCAGGCTCTGGAACCGGGAGAAAGTAAGCATCTGTCACTGGAGCCCCCCTCCCCCAGCCTGCGGTCTGGTGCCGGAGCAGACGCAGCCCGGCACAGGAGAGCACTCAGGCAGCGGACCGGGCAGACCAGCTAGGTCCTGGGCCACCTCCTGGACTTGAGCTCTTCCCCATTTGAGGCACAACCTCTCCCACTCTTTGTGAATGCACGTGTGACGGTTTGGAAGTGCTTTCTTCCCTCCTCCTTCCGGGTTCTTCCTTGGGTGCCCTGTCCGTGTTCGTGGGCCCCGCTCCGGGCTCGGGGATTCCCACCTGCCGTTGCCTGCGGGCCAGCACTCCCTGACCTCGGGAGGGCGGGCCTCCTGCCTCCAAGAAGAGGTGTCATGAACCCCCCCCACTAAACGGTTACATACCCCGTTTTCGACTTAGAATGGTCTGTTCTCTTCCCTTTGCCCGTTTCCAATGACAACAGAAAGAAAAAGCTTGAGAGTAGTCCTAGTGTTTTCTGATTTTCTTTCTCTAACGGGGAGATATACTTTGGAGGTAAGATCCGATTTAAACATAACTAAAACTGACGTTGGAGAAGGGAAATCATTGGATAGAAACGGCTAAAAATGATCAGAGCAAGGGAATCCCTGAGGAACTAACTTTAAACTTTAGGCATTGCATCATTTTTCATGTTCGCTAAGCTTAGGATTTGTGAAAAGGATATGCTTCCCATCTGAGTTTGGATAAAGAGGTCCACTACTGAGCTAAAAAAGATATTAACCTTATTTGTAACCCATTTGAAAGAAATTATATTCCATGTTGTGCTACTCAAATTATGCATATAAACATATGTACTAGTAGGGAACCGTACGGATTGCGTTCATTTCATTATTCAGTATAATATATATAAAATCTAAACCTTATTAAAATGTGAATGCTGTGTGTGGAAGTGAGGGTAAAGAGTGATGCCCACAGCCTCTGTGATGCCCATAGCCTCGAGGTCTATTTTAGATTTTGCTACCGGGATTGCTTCGGAAAACAGGATGATCAAAAGGAGAAGGTCAAATGTTTGTTAGTATTCTTCGTTGAATGTGTTTATATCAAGCCTTTCCCCCAAAAGATTTAAGATGGTTGGTTTAGTTTTCTCTCTGGAGTTTGCCTAAGAAAAGGGGACCAAGAAGAAGGTAAAGGTGAAGGATGGAGGCCACAAGGGGCAGGGCCTCTGCGGGACAGCTGGGCGACCCCGACCGGCCTGTGCTATTCAGACAAAGATGAAAGCTCTTTCCACTACCCCCTTCCTTTAATCGCTGTCACCTCCCATCATGAGTAGGAGAGGCAGAGTCTTCCCTGGGACAGAGTGGGGAGGGGTCTCCTGGAAGCATGGGAGTGAAGTCAACAGAAAACTCTTTCATGCTTCCAGCCCACTTGAGTAGGAACCACTGGGCTCCGCCATCCATGAACTTGACCTTAGACACAGTGCAAGGCAGCAGCTGTTGGAGCAGGACCATCTAAGCTGGGAGTGGGCCTGTCCGTGAAATCTGTGTATCTCCTCAAACATGAGAAATAATACAGTGATTTAGTCACACAGGGAATCCATTAGGCTTGGCAATTTAATTTCTACTTCCTTAAGATCCTTTCTTGAGGGCTTGGGGGCAGGAGTGTCTTCAGAGTTAGCATAATAGAGCTGATTAGATTCCCTAGGGATTCCTGACTTGTTCTTTGGGCGATTTTAAGAAGGTGATTTAAAAAAAAAAAAATGTCAGTCTTGTCTGAAAAGAAAATAGGTGATGAGCCTTGATCACTTATCATTTCAGATTAACATTGAGATGCTAGGGGTTGGGGATCTGTCAAATGGGGCAGCAGAAAATATGGTTATCTCCAAACAGGGGAAGTGCAGATTAACAAATTTCATATCCAATAATGTTTATTGAGCGTTTGCTTTGCTAAACTGAAAATTCTCCGTTCTGAGTCAGCGAGTGTTCAAAGGTTCACAGAATAAATCTGTATTAAATGGAAAATAAATCAATTGTCACGGTCGTATTGCCCAGAAAATTTACAGCTGAAATAAGACAGAGGGAAGTGACCCCACCTTCCTCTTTGCCTCTGGCTTCCCCCTATCGCTTCACACCTATCGGCAAGTCTCGAAGGCATAACCTGGTCGTTCCGCTCCGGGGATGACCCAGGCTCCAGGGAAGAAGGGCGGTGTGGGTTCTTGCTTAACTCGGTTTGTTTTGTTTTGTCAGGAGCAGTTCAGATGCTGAATGTCAGGAGGAGAAGCTCTTTTGCTTCATCCAGCCATGGCCTGGGCGCGTTCTCTTTGCTAGGCTGCCTTTCTTTCGAAAACCTCACACACAAAAAAAATCAAACAATAGCATTTTTTCCCCAAATGCTTTAATTAATTTCATTTAAAGCTTAAAAGAGTAAGCATTTAATTAATTTGATTTAAAGCTTAAAAGAGTAAGAGTAAGACTTAAAAGTCTTACAGGATTTTTGGCCGTACCACTCTGATTCACATTTCAAAGGGAAGAAAAGATTATTTCTGATCGTGGGGCTTGGGGTGAGTGCCATCTTATGCTAATAATCCAAAAATTGGCTTACTGGTAGCCTCTGTCTGGAGATTTTAAGGAATTTGCCAGCAAGGATCCCAAGATGTGGGGATAGAACACTGGCTGAAGGATTTGGACAATCTGCCCTTGACCAGGGGTGGTCCCACAGGCACATGGACTTTTCTCCACTTTTCTTCGGTCTTCCCAGATGGAATCTTAAGGGTGTGTCTTTTCAAGATCCCTTCTAGCTCTCCAGCTTGATAAGTGGCACTGCTTCTGGAATCTAGAAAGCTGAGCTAGCAACTCCTTCTATGGGGAAGTTGGAGGCAGCCCACGTTCCTGATGGGGCGCTGTCCCATGTAAGCCTGAAGGGCCCAGATGCTTTTCCTTCATGGGTGCACGTGCCTTCCAAGGGGTGAGTCTGGAAGAAAGATCCAAACTCTCAGGGTCAGAGGGCTTTCCCTGGGAAGTTTAGCTCTTGCCTTTTATATCTTGTGGGTCCCACAAGACTTCACAAATTTGAGGTCATGGTATAATCTTTGTATAGAAGACTGTGGCCCAAGAATCTTGTTGCTCGTTCTGTCACCATGAGTGTTTTTCAAACCAAATCAGTAGGGCAATAAGAATTGTTCCAGCCCATCAGGAGGAGTTTGGGGGAAAAACTAACTTCTTTCTTTTTCTTGATTGCTAACAGCACTAATGAGATAGTCTAATTACTAGTGACAGACTCATCTAACAAACATTATTATGCTCCAAAACTTGTCTCTGATAGAGACTGACCTTGTCAACTTACTGTTTGGCAGGGGCGCCTGGGTGGCTCAGTCAGCTGAGCGTCTGCCTTCAGCTGAGGTCATGGTCTCAGGGTCCCGGGATCGAGCCCTGCATCGTGCTCCCTGCTCAGTGGGGAGTCTGCTTCTCCCTCTCCCTCTGCACATGCACTCTCTCTCAAGTAAAACAAACCTTTAAAAAAATTACTGTTTGGCATGCACAGCAGAAGTGCTCTTATTATTTTATAGGTAAAAATGACTGGTCGTTAGTTCATCTAAAAAACTAGTTGAAGTGGGGAGAATCATAGAAATCATTTGTTATAATGTAAAATCTCGACCATATTTCACAGATGCTAATAGGCACATGTTTTTACATTAGCATCTCTGAAGTCAGGATTGTTTTGTAATTGCTGTCTTCCAGGCAAAATTTGGGAAGTCCTCGTCCTTGCCAGCATAAGCGTATTAGTCTACTATTCCTGAAGACACCACTGAACAACTGCAGATCCTCTCTGTTCTGAGCCACAGACTGTTTAAGGGCCCTTTGAGGAAGGGAGAGGGGTCCTGGTTGTTGTTGGCAAACATTCCTTTGACACCTTCTAGTAAGATCGAGAGAGGGACAGCATTGAAATTTGCTGGATCGGTGTGGATGTGATGGCTTAGGGGAGGATACTGAGTTGAAAGATACAGACTTCTTTGATTCTAGAAAGAAAATGTCAGGCTCTGCATGTCAAGAAGTTTAACCAATTCATTTTCACATGTATGTATATTTTATACGCCCAAGACTGATAAACAACAAAAATCAATGTTTTCTCTGTCTAAAGTAATTTTTTCAAGAAGTATAAAAGAAAAATTCTAAGTGGTAAAGCTTTGGTTATAGTTTTGGCTGTATTTGTTCTTTCTTAGTAGTATGCATAAAATGATGCACATCTTACAACCAATGGTATCTTAGGTTCGATGAAATATAGTGATCATGAATTTGTTCTCCAATCTTCTATTGCACGAGCAATTTCCTTTGAACATTGTTTGGTGTGCTCCTTGCATCCTCTTCTTTTTTTCTTTTATTTTTTTAAGGGTTTTTTGTGTTAAGGAATCTCTACACCCAATGTGGGGTTCGAACCCACAACCTTGAGATCAAGAATTGCATGCTCCACCTAGAATCAGCCAGGCAGCGTCTTTCTTGCATCTTCTGTAGTTTGCAGTTGCAGCTTCTTTAAAGTGAAGTAAGAATGCAAAGCTGGCTAGGAAGGGCAGAATTCAGAAATATGTAGGAGGTAAGATTGGCACTCATCTGTTGATTGGACATATGGGGTCAAAGAAAGAAGGAGACATGATGGTTCCCAGGTTTCTATGACCCAAGGGCCAAATCTGGGGAACCAGCTGTTTCTGTAAATAAAGTTTAATTGGTACACAGAGAACAGACGGCCTACGACCTACAGTATTTATTATCTGGACCTTTACAGAAAAAGACTACCAGCCCTTGGATTAGGGGAGTGATGGTGTCCTCAAGTTAGTAGAAAGGATATGAGAGGCAGAACAGATTTATGGGGAAAGGTGACGGGCTTGCTGTGTTGGGCTTCTCTTCTAAGTGGGTTTACAGATGAGGGAGCAATGTGTTTGTTTAATGAGAAATCTCAAATTCAGTAAAACGAAGAACTGAGCCGAAGGCAAAGATATTTTTAATGGTCTGGAAGGAGAGTGTTAACACAGAGACAGATACTTTTGGCTCCGGTTCGGAACTAGAAGCATGGGAGAGAGAAAACCTGGTATCGAAGGGTTTCCTCCTCGGTCCCCGAAGAGGCATACAGTGCACCAAAAACACACGCAGAGCACTTTCTGCAGGAAGACTGGAGACCAAGGTGAGTCCCAGTCGTGCAGATGTGGGAGCTAGGAACACGGTCTTAGCTCTTAGCGGAGCAGCTAGCAGGAGGGCTCCGCACCAATGGTAGGCTCAATGGAGCTCTCCAGTTCAACCTGATCTTGATGAATGGGATCTCATCAACACCCAGAACATTAAATCTGAAAGTACGCCTCATAGATACTTTATCCACTGAAGGTGAAACCGGAAGGTGTATTTTTGTGGGTTTTACTTGGAGCCCAGAAAAAAAGTAAAGCTAAAAAAGCAATGTGGGAAAGCAATTTGTAAGAAGCAGGACCATCAGCTGAAAGGACTCCTTTGCCTTCCAGTCCCTGGGAGTTAGGGTGTAGGAGTGGATTTTATGCATAACAAAAGGTCAGTCACTTCTGGGCTCCAGAAGGATTCCAGAGTTGTCTGATGACGTCAGCCTCTCCGCTTCCTGCTGATGGAGGCCTTAATATTACAGAAAGCAGAAAGCGGCTGGATCTGGGGAAAGAGCTGGCAGACCTGTGGGGGGAGCTAAAGGGGAGTGGGGAGGGAGGGGTCTCAGGGATGGGTGGGGGTTAGAAACACTGGGTTTTAGCCCTAGTTTGGAAATTGCTTGGAATGTCCGGGGAGGAAGGGCCAGTTGGAAAACTAAATAAACGGGCAATTGAAATTCATTAGACAACTCGAGTGAATTCTAATCAAACAGAGTAGAATTACCTGCATTGTGAAAAATCAAAGAATGCCAGGAAAAAAAGAAAACACAGATGAGATAAAGAGATCAACATTAGCCCTCTTCTGGGAAGACTTGCTAGGATATTAATAACCTGCTGGAGCTTTTGATTTTTGTGACTGCCTCCGAAATGAGCAATCTGTTCACTGTGGGATAAGGATTTGCCAAACCGGGTCCACCCATTCACCCCAGATAAGGGGCTCCGCACGCCTCAAGGCTCTCTGCTCCCAGGCCAAGACCTGACCGGGGAGGGTCGGCATGGACATTTCCGCAGCCCCAACTCTCTGCAGTTTTTGGATAAGGAAGGCGGCGCTGGGGATGAGCGAGGTGTCCTCACGGCTGCCGGGCATATGGGGGGCACGATCCTGGTCCCACGCCCCTCGCTCTTTCTTTCTAGGCCTGGGCCTCGGAGACAGTCCCAAATCTTTGAAATGGGAAGGAGATAGAAAATGAAGTACCCAAGCCAGCCATCACTGTTAGACTCACAGGCGGCTGAGGATGACCTCCTCAAGGTGACCTTTGGACACAGCTTTAGGGAAGTGTGGAGAAATTCTGGGACGCCTGGCAGCCCTCGCTCTCGTGTCTGTGCGTGGCCTGTCGGCAGGCAATTACCGAGCATGGGGAACGGAATTGCATTATTAATATATGAATTATTAATTATTATAATTGCATTTGTCATTTATTGAGCACCGAGCACCAGCCATGCACTAGAAGCCGAGCAGACCTTAACAGTCCCTGCCCAGTGGGGGGTGACTGAGGTAATTACATTTGAAATAGCTACATTCACAGGCTCGCCCTGGAACTTGTGACATATACTGTGCACGTGCGTGTGGCCTGACTCCTGTTCTTGTTTCTTTCCAGGTCCATAGATGATCTTTTAGATTTGTTTATGTAAAGATGGGGGGATGAGGTAGCAGGACGAGATGCTGCGTCAGGGTATTTTAATTAGTATTTATTTCGTCTTCCTACTGACAACGGGCCAAGGGAGAAAATGTTTACGTGACAAAACACGCACAATCCTTTTTTCTGACCAGCCATCTCTCCCTCCCACGAGGGCTGATGGGCAGAAGGGGAGTCTGCAGGAGAGTGGAGGGACCGATTAGGCCCTGCTGAGGGATCCCTTCTGGGCTTGCCTAACTCACAAGCACCATCATTGTTGTTCTGTTTTTGTTTTTGTTAAGATTTTATTTATTTATTTGACAGAGCACAAGCAGGGGGAGCAGCAGAGGGAGAGGAAGAAGCAGGCTCTCCTCTGCTCAGGGAGCCCGGCACGGGACTGGATCCCAGGACCCTGGGACCTGAGCTGAAGGCAGAGGCTTAACCTACTGCGCCACCCAGGGGCCTCGTCATTGTATTTGGATGGTCTGGGTAGCACATTTTAATATTTAATTTTTAACACTTAATATGCAGAGTCCTAGAAGGTTAAGGTTGGAGATGATTCTAGAAACCATCTTGTCCGAACTGCTCATTTTGCGGATGTAGAAAATGATGAATGATGAATCTCAGGATGTCACACACTCTGCCCGAGGTTATACATTTGAGGAGGAGCTGGGACCGGTCTTCTATTATATTCTTTAAAGAAAAAGCTACTGTAGAACTGGGCTCAGGAATCTGAAAAGAGAAAATTCAAGTCATGAGGGTCATGAGGGTCATTGCAAGAATATTCCAAGCGGTTCCTTCTCAGTGTCTCCCTTTTCTGCTTCCGCTTCCCTTTGCTTTCCCAGCAAAGGGTTCCATACCATTCCTTACATACAGTGATTCTCCACCAGGGGGAGAAGGTCTCCATGTCTTTCCTAGGCAGCCTTCTCTCCAAACTCTGGAGTGGGTCCGGGGAAGGGCTGATGAAAGTTTTTAAGCCTCTGTCCCACCCAAGTGGAACGGATTGACCCCAAAGAGCAGGTTTCCCGCCCGATGTGTCAGGAAGGTGGTCAGGGCTCTGCGGTGGGACTCTTTCAGGTCAGCAGCTTGGGCAGTGTTCCCCAAAGGCTCAGGGAAGCACATGGAATCCAGCCACATTTGGTCTGAACCTCTGCCAATCATTTTGGGGACCCCGTTTGCAAAATGTTGCGAACTTGATGCCTTGAGCCCTGTAGATGATGTAGGAAATGTTAGGGTTTGGAGCCGAGAGCCAAGAGAGAATTCTTGAGAGGTCTTTGGTGCAAAAAGATGGTTTTGTGAATGCATGGGAACAGGACCCGTGTGCAGAAAGAGCTGCACAGGGGTCATGAGGAGTGGTGATTATATACTTTCAAGATGGGAAGCGGTCAGGGATAGCGTAAGTCTCTAAGGAACTTTGGAAGCAAGGTTCCCAGGATCCTGAGGGGGCTAGTTGTTTTTAGGAAAAGGTCATTTATTACTGTCTAATAAAACCTTAGTCATGAGACCCTTCAGACGTATATCGGTGGGTCATATGCTTGGGGGATGATTGCCAACATGTATCTTGTGGGATAGAGATAAAGAGAGTTTCCAAATGTATTTTTTATATGTTAAATTAGACTTACAGGATCCTAGGGGTCGGGCTAAGATTGCCTTTTGCCCTTAGCAAAGTATTAACATCGAGGCAGCTGAGTTCCTAGAAGAATGTCACTCGGCCTGTTTCAAGGACTTGTCGTTGATGGGCTGTGAGTAGTAAGGAAATTTAATTTTTCTTTTGCCTTTGTTTCCCACATCACAGACACTCTATATTCCCATTAGTCTTAATAAACACTCTGCTGGGGATGGTGGACATTTACATATTTCCTCTTCCTAAAGGACCATCGTGGGACCTTTTAATAAAACATATGCAGCCTTGGGTAAATGAGTTATTTATTTACGATGAAAATTATAACATGGGAATATTACCTATAATGAGGCTTCACCATTCATCTCCGGGAATAATCTGCATATGTTTCTGGACTCCATCTTCCAGGTAAAGAATATGCATTGAACTGCTCATGTAACCTGGAAATATTTATGTTGGAGGTTCAGATCCAAAATCAAGCCTTCTTTGAGCTTGAGTGCTATTTGTTTTTCCCAGCTAGGTTTTAAAAATCTTAGCTTGCCTGGACACCGGGCTCACATCTGCCATTTTGAAGGTCTGCTTCTCTACGCACGCTGTGCCTTCTCACCAGCGCCAGCTAAGGCTCTCCTAACGCCTAACACCGGCGTCCGGCGTATAAATGACCACGTTCCCATCTATTTTTGTAAATGCTTTGGCATTCACACCACATATACATTTTATTGAATTTCCCCGTATTATGGCTTTTCCACTGGGGATTAAGAGGCTAATTCAGAGCCCTGTGATTACAGGAAGATGTGTGAGGAAAGCAACAGGGATACCATTCTATAAGGTCCGCTGGGCCCAAACAAGGAATCCATATGTTTCCATTTCCCTAATAGGCAGAGAAAATAAAAAACAAAGAGGCCTAGAGACACGCACCTGCATAAGCAGCCGAGCAGAAGTAACCTATAAACACATGAAAAGCAGCTCTCCAACAATTCCATCTGCATTTTATTGAAAGAAACCTTTGAAAAGGAGAGAGAGAAGGTACGATTTACAAGAACTGTGGTATAAATCCTGCCACAGTGCCAATTGCTAAAAGCATTGAACCCTGGGAAGGAGGGAGAAATCCATTCATTCATTGCCCCCAGAAAATAGGCATCCAGGCCAGCGGCATACCTCATGCGCCCCGAGGGATTTACACCTCTGACTGACTGATTGCATGAATCACCTTGGATTGATTGCTTCTATATAGAATGTTCCTTTATAGCGTATATGCTTTCTCATTGCAGAACTCGGCTCAATTCCATTCTGCGGAGCCTCTTTGGGACACTTTGCATGAGAGATGCGGGAGAAGGGAATGTTTTGTTTGTTGGTTTCTCTGGTACATTTCAAGACTGATTTACTTCCTAAGCTGGGTGCAGAGGGAAATTCCATCATTCCCACATCAAGTGAATCCCAAATCAAATGGCCTCCTCCCAGTTCCTACAAAGGAGCCTGCATTTTTCTTTCACATATTGTTGTTGCCCTTAAAAAAATCCTTCATGGGCACACATGTACCTTTTCTCTTTCCTTTCCTCTTCTTTCTCTCTCTTTTTTCCCCCCATGGGAAATAATTTTGTTCATTGGATGTATTATTTAGGGGGTTGGTATGAATGGTGTGCTCAGGATACCTGGGTTCCAAGGCTTACGTTTCTCTCTTTATCCACTTTGCCTTGCTCTTCCTGAAAGGTCAGGTTTCTCTCCAGAGGCTGTCCATCTGTTTCAGCCTTTTAAGGGTTTTGATAACTCTCACAGTATTTTGCTCGTTGTTATCTGCAGTCCTGGCGAACGTGTTCAGGCCACCGAAGACGTCTTTGGAAAACTTCTTCAGATCATCTGAACTGGCCATATTGGACCAAAGATTTCAGAGAAACGAGGGCTGGAGAATGTCCCCGGGTCTCCCCCGCACAATACCACCGCAGCCCAGCTCTGGTCTCCAAGCCTCCATCCTTGGGATGTTTGTGCCCATGATGTGCACTAGGGGGCGCTCCAGGCTCGCGCACCAGAGTGAGGACGCCGGGCCCGCGCTGCAGCTGTGCCCAGCCCGACTGCCCAGGGTCGTTGCAAGCCCCGCACTCCGTGTCTGGGTGTCTCAGGTGCGAGCTTCTTCCCACTCTCACCCATGCCTCACCCAACCGTGCAGGACTCAGGAGCGCGTGGGCTAGAGCCGGCGTGAAGCATGTCAGCAAATGTCGGTCTTGCTCTGCACCTGAAGAGCCCCTCTTCAGTTCCTTTATCAACGCATCAGTGTGGAACACTTTCGCCACCTCCAATGACTTAGGTTGACTGTAGGAAGTAATTACAGTTTTTATGAATGAATGAATGAACGAACGAACCCAAGAGCCCGCTGTGTGGGCGGCAGCGATGGGGGAGTAAGGCCTGAGCTGCTGACCCTGAAGGCTTGTATTTGGGCTTGTTCTCCAAACTAAAAGCCTTAAACAGGTTGCTTAATCTCTTGAGTCTCTGAACCTCAGTCGTCTTCTCTGTAAAACGGGACTGGTAATGCTGCTGTGAAGGACATATCAGACTCTGTCATCGGGACCTCCTTGTCTCCTTCTTTTATTTTTGTGACACCACCTTCTCCTGATTTTTTCTTTTATTTCCTTTAAAAAAAAAAGATATCATTGACATAGAACTCTCCTGATTTTTCTTGTCTTTCACAAGCTTTGAAAGCCTTCTTTGGATTTTCTCCCTTTTTTATAGTTTTGTAAATATTAGTGTCTCCTGGGTTCTATCCATATCCATTTTCTTGTTTGTGGTGGTTATTTTAAACCATCCCGTGTGCTTTCCCAGGGTAGCATCGCCCACCAGGCTTTCACTTGCCCTGTGAGTTCCCGGGTCTCCAGCAACTCTTCTAGCCCATGTCCAGGCTCCGGAGCCAGAGGTCAGCACCGCTGCACGTGTCCACGCGGACCTCCAGAGGGTACTCCGCAAGCCCAACCTGACCTGATGGCCACTTCCTTCTCTGACTCTCTGCCCCTGCTCCCGAATTTCCACCTTTCCAAATGACATCATTTCTACCAGGCTTCTAAGGCGGACCCTGGGAATCGTGCTCGACTCCTTCTGCTTCACTCCCATTGGCCATGGGTCACCAAGATCTGTTGATTTTCCTAACCCGCTCTCCATCTGTAACCCATCACCAGCTCCCTTCAGCCACCCAGGGTAGGCACCCCCCTCCAACCCCGCCACCTCCTTTCCCTGCCTCCAGCCTCCCTGCTCCCTGACACACTTCCACCCCTCCCCCACCGCAGTCAGAAAGACTTTTCTCAAATGTGGATGCTCTCCTGCTGTGATCTTTGTGATAGAAGATGAATCCCTTGCCTGGAGCACCGGTCTTGTGAACTCCAAACCCTGCTGTCCTTGTCCCCCCACTCTGCAGCAGCAACCTGACTCCTCCGGGCTCGGCTCTCCTCGCTGACTCACTATCACAACTGGCCCCCACGGCTGGGCTCAGGGTCACCACCACCAGGATGCTTGCTCAACCGACCTCTGTCCCCATCTGGGTGTGGAGAAGTGGCTCTTCTGTCCTTGTATCTGCCATGCTGTTTTCCAGTTTGTCTTTCTCCCAGCGTGGGTCGCGGAGGGGCTCTGACGTCGGTCATTCCCTCGGCCTAGTGCAGGGCCACGCACACACTAGGTGCTCAGAGGCTCTTGGCTGAAGGTGCAAAGAGTGACTGGAGAAGGACCCAGCAAGTGAAACACAGTGCAACTGAAAGCCTGTTGTCAGATGGGGTACCTGATGCGAGCGACAGACGAATTAGACTTGGAACTGCCCTCAGTGGAAACACTTCTCAAAAACCAACACACAAGGCAGCGCATGGCTGATGCGGCTCTTACTCAGATTTTCAGATCCCGCTGAAGAGCTGTGTCCTGGTACCCGTTTCCCCATTTCCCTTGCTCACGTCTCTTTGGTGCTGGGAGCCGCTGAGGGGCCCTTCTGTTTCTCGTGGCTCAGCCTTGGCTCTCAAGGGACACGAGCGCCTTCATTTACTTCAAGTGGCCCGGACTGCCTTGCTCAGGGCCACCCAACGTGGTTAGCAGATGACTTCGGCGGAAGAGAGCACAAGAAGTAGAAAGAAAGCTCATAAAGTCCTTGGAGACTTTGAACCTGGAGACAGGTAGGAGATGTGGAGAGACTTGGACGCGCGGGTACCCTTTCTATTCAGCCGTGGACTCAGGACGGTAGAGGTGCTGGCGAGTCTGCATGATGGGAGCAACATGGCGGCCATGCGCCCCTTTCACTCGTGGACCCTGGGCTCTGGGGGGGCTGAGTTGTTCTTGCTAAAGGGATGTGATGCAAGGTCGTCATGCAAAAGGGTTGGTGGGCCGTCTGGTTTCCACACCGAGGCACACGGCCACAATTGTAGAACAAGTGACTAGGACCTTTTGGCCGTGTAGAACCTTCTCTTGCCCCGCTCCCTAGATGCATATAGTCTCAATCACATTCCATTCGGAGCTGATTTTCTGGCAATGTCTCCCACGTGGCGTGGTATCATCTATAGTTCAAGACTTTTCTTTATGCTCAGGTTCTTTTAATCACAGCCAAGGGTCCCCTAGTTCACCAGGATCAATATCCTGACAGGATGCAATCCATCAGCTCGGGCAGCCTGCCGAGGGAAGGGCTCCGAGACGACGGTGGCCAGGTGGGTGGGCTTGGCTGTGCCGGGCAGAAGCCTGCGTCGCCTCACTGGGTTCAGTCAGCAGGGCCTGCCAGGGTGGTGAGAAGCCAGGGATGCTGTTAAGTGATGCCCAGTGCCTGTGGCTCACGAGAGCTCGGGCTCCTGTGTGCACCTGCTGACTGGGAGGTACTTCTCCCCCAGGCTGCTGTGTGCTGAGCTGTGAATGTGAATGTGGGACACGTGGCTTGCCGGGCTCAGCACTCTTGGGTCATCTGGTCTCCCTTCCCACCGGGCAGAGAATTCTCCAGACTGTCTTTCTTCATTTCTGTCCAGCACAGTTATAGGAGTCTCACGTAACAGAGTGTGGCCACTTTTCTTGAGGGAGTAATTCCACATCACATACACAGTTGGTTTCGGAAAGTCTGCGGCATTGCATGATGGAGGCCGTGTGGGCTAGAGAGCATTCGCTGGTTGGGTACTTTGCTCTTCAAACAAAACAAAACACCAAAAAATCTTTTTTTTGTTTTTTTTGTTTTTTAAAGATTTTATTTATTTGACAGAGAGAAACACAGCGAGAGAGGGAACACAAGCAGAGGGAATGGTAGCGGGAGAAGCAGGCTTCCCGCCGAGCAAGGAGCCCGATATGGGGCTCGATCCCAGGACCCTGGGATCATGACCCGAGCTGAAGGCAGACGCTTAATGACTGAGCCACCCAGGCGCCCCAAACACCAAAAAATCTTAACTTCCTTTCTCTCTAATTTTTTCCTTTCTTTTTTAATAATTACATAAGTTGAATTGCCCTGAAAAACTGCTGGTTCGTTCCTAAATATCATTCCTAAATATCATAGCCCTTTCAAATCTGGTATCCGGATTTTCCTCTAAACTGAGAGTCTTCTGCAATTTTCAGTCCCTTTCTAAAGGTGTTTTCCTTGTCTACGTGTGGCATTATGGTGAATTGAGGAAAAACAAGCCCAGCAGTGGTGGTGGGGGGGATTACTCCTTTAATTTTTACCCCCATCAATCTAAATGTACAGTTACTTGAAATTCGACAGACCTGGGTTGAAATCCGAGAAGTCTTCCTTTTACTGTGTGATCTTGAGACACTTGCTTAACCTCTCCGAGAATCAAGTTCTTTATCTGCCTTGTGGGATTGATATTATTTCCCTGGGCATTTGTGCGTATCTAGTGTGCTATGTGCTTAGCCGAGAGCCTGGCACGGTGCAAGCATACTTCTAGATAGTCACTTGCTATCAAAATGGTAATTATAGGCAGACCCCGAGGTTATGTTATTCAAGGGGAGAGAGGCTCAGAGGTAAGAGTCTGAGTCCCCTCTCCGCCGCTGACTTCCCTGCCAGCTTGGAGAGTCACATCACCTCCCTCAGCCTCATGCCCTCAGCTAGAAAAATGGCCACTGTCGGGATGAAATGAGGTAATGTCCAATGGCTCCGTGCTTGGGACTTGGTGGTGCTCCGTGTCAAAGACGGAGGAAACGCCTCGGAGTTAACTGCTTGTTCCTTCTCTCTACTCCATTCACTCCCCCCCTTTCCTGCGGATAGAGGCCCCCTAGCAGCATCGCCTTCTATTGGAGTCTCACTTAGTCTTCACCACCATTCTGGGAGGAGCTCACCATTTCCAGGTTACTCCTGAGGAAACCGCCTTTGGCCTGCGTGCGATAATGTCTCACGAGACATCTTGATCGCGTGCCACGCTCCTGAGATGCCCGGAAGGGTAGATTCTGGCAGAAGAGCCTTGAGAGTTTTAAGCACTTTGAAGCTTATGGGGGAAGAAGGTCTTGAGAAGGTTCTTTAAAAGGTGCCCCCCTTTTCATGGGAGGTGTTTGGCTAAGTGAACCGGTACCTGTAATAGGACCAGGTTCCTGCTGAAACACGGGCCCCTTGACTTAACTGTCTGAGGAAGTGGACTCGGGTAGAAGGCCATTAGGAGAACCTGCGTCTATATTCAGGCTCTTTCCTTCCGCTTCCTCTCAAACCCCGGCTGAGGCCAGATGGGCATCATTCACACCGAGATACAATTGATGGTATTTAATGCATAAACCCGGCCACAGGACTTTTCATTTTAACATCCAAAGAAAGCCTCACTTTACGGGAACGTCTCTCTAATAAGTGAATCTTCAAGGTGAATTTGAGGCGCTCTCCAGTGAAAGACGGGACACGCTTTTGGGAGAAAGTCCATCAAAGAGAAATTCCTTCTGCAGATGGAGAAAATCAGTGAGGGGTCCCAGACTACCATTTCCAACAGTTGAGTCCTCCGTTGGGCGAGGAACACAGCTCTGGGGGTGAGGGGACTTTTTTTTTCCTCCTCTGGGCTGTCAGCTCCAAGGTCACATTCACATGCCTTGTTCCGAGCCTTACTTTGGTGCCACATGTGGCTGCCCCTGCAGGTAGCTGGGGTGACCTCTTATGTATGATCTTTTCTACGTACACAGTTTAGTTTAGTGCTCCATGGGTTCCCTGAAAGAAGTCATGGAGTTAGGAGTAGAGAAGGAACGACGGAGGAGTTTGGCTGATAAAATGGATGGTAGAATAAAAAGCCAGCAATTTATGGTACATAGAATTTCCATCAAAGACAAAGAGGAAATGCAGGTGAAGTCAGGAGCCCTGTGATAGAAGTATTAAATTGGGCAAATTGTCGCACTCTCCAAATGAGAATAACCAGTATTCTTGATGGCGGGAGGAAATCCCGCCAAGGATTCGCCAAAGAAAGGGGCCATTTACAGACACACCACGGTTGGCAGAATAATGACGCCTTGAAGACATCCATGTCCTAGTCCCCAGAATCTGTGAATACACTCTGTCACATGGCGGTGAGGAATTAAGGTTGCTCATCAGCTGACTTTACAATAGGGAGGTCGTCCTCGATCATCCAGATGGGCCCAAGGTAATCACAAAGGTCCTTTAAGTGTAGGGGAGGGAGGCTGAAGGTCAGGGTAAGAGAGAGCTTGGGGGATACTATGCGGCTGGCTCTGAAGATGGGGGATGGGGCCGTGAGCCAAGGAATGCAGGCAAGCTCTAGAAGTGAGAAGGCACAGCAATGGAAGGTCCTGGAGTAATGCAGCCACACCGACTAATACCCCCCTTTCAGCCCAGGGAGACCCATTCTAGTCTTCCAACCTCCACAACTGTGAGATAATAAAACCACGCTTTGAAGCACTACCTTTGTGGTGATTTGTTACAGTGGTAAAAAGAAACTCACACACACACACATACACACACTTACACACACACTTCCGGGAGCTCACCATTTTGCTCAGGGCCGTCACTGAGAATGTTGACATCAGTTATTTACATATGCACTCACTGTAAAGTCCTAATTACTTGCATTGAAAAATGGGGGGGGGTACTCAGATGTTTCGAGCTTTAATGAAATACATAACACTAAAACAAGCCCATTGGTAATGATCTTTTGCTAATTTCGAAGGCACTGGCAGATCCTAGAGGTCCCTGGATCCCCATTAAGAACACTGATAGCCAGTGGGCAAGCCTGCCAGCTCACAGAAGTTTCTGTTTGAAGGGTCCCGACGTGCATGCCACCGATTCAACCTTCCACGCAAGAGTTCTAAATACACAGAGAAAGCAGACACTGGGTCCCTTTCCTTGGAACCTGAGCTCTGAGAAGCCAAGCCCATCATCTCCTGTGTCTCTGAGACGAAGCCACCATATGGCAGAGACGCTCATTGAAGTGCTCATCAAACCTTCAAGAGGTAGGTCCCTGTTTCCAAACACGGGCCTCTGAAAGGGCTTCACTTGCATACACATCCCTTGATTTATGGAGGAGACAGGGACGCATTAATGGGGGCTGGGACTGAGGTCTCCCCCCTTCCCCACCCCGTGCTAATGCTCTTCCACGGGACCATAAGAGCAGCTGTAAGTCAGCAGCAGCCTGCCGTCCACATTCAGCCCTGGTTTTTAAATACACATTTCCTCCTGCGTTAGTGCATTACTGGCTGACCTGTTAATTAGTCCTCTGGTCTTGGTAAGTCTTTTACTCACCGGCTAGAATCTCTATTAGCACTCCCACAATGGTAGTCGCTCGTTTTGCCCATGATGCTTTGCTGTGGAAGAAAAAGCATAGGTTTGTGCCATTTCTTTTTAAAGGAAAGGATAAGGAAAAAAAAAAAAGCACAAACACAAAGAGTATGGTTCTGGGTGTCAGCTGTGGCCTATGTCTTGGAAAACTTGATTAGGTCCAATGGATGAGCAACTTTCTCTCATGAAGCGATTGTAAAAACTTCCTTTCTTCTGCTAGAGCTTTCCCTCCGGGGACTTGTTGGCAGGGAGAATTCGGTTTCTCAGCAATAATACGTTTCGATGTTATTATGCGAGTGTAGGAAAAATACCAGGATTTGAGAGAATGTTTTTATGACAGGCCAAAGTGCTAAAAAATAACTAAACTAGTGCAATCTCCAGACACAGTCAACATTTCAGAGTTTGCTGAAAGTTGGTTGATTGCAGAACGACTTGCTTGCCTGAGTTGTATCCCAAGATAAGGGGAGTAAATGATGCCCTTTCACACCCAGGGACAGACGGCGCAGAGACAAAACCTTTCTGAGAGAACCGTGGTCCTCTACCATGTACAGAGTTCTGCCATCTTTATTTCTCATGAGCATGGGCTTACTACCTCTTTATTTTGATAATGAGGTTAATTATCAAAATCAGTGAATCACTGAGTTGCTGGAAGGTCAAAGTGTGGGGTTTTGGGGTGTTTCCTTGACCCAAGAGGAGGACCTGACAGAGTGGAAGGTCCCTCAGTGAAGGCTCAGTAGATCAGACTCCCCAGAGACGGCATGAAGCCTGTGGTTTGGAGAATGGCTGTGGGCGTCCATCCACACGGTGGGAAAACAATGGATCCAAATGATTGCCGAGCCTGAAGTAGGGGCGCTGTGTGAAGGTCCATCCCGTTGAGGGACATCTGAAGGAAAGTTCACAGGACTTTGCTACTTGGCTATGGAGTTGGGTCATTGACTCATTTGACCTTTTCTGGGGTCAGGATGTAAGGCTGGTTAGTTTTATTGAACAGTTCATTAGCTATTGCTGAGGACTTAATTAGTGTCAACCAAGTCAAGGCTGTGCTTAACAAGAAGGATTAAAACACTTGAGGAGTGTTCTCCTGATTTTCTTTGGCACCAGGGAATCAAATCCTTTGTGGCCTTACGCTCTTGATTCATTTGTTCCCTTGTCCATTCATTCATGCATGCCTGTATGCATTCATTCAACAAACATTTCCTCTTGCACTGCAAATCTTGGGTCACAGTGGCCCTCAATTGCTGAGTAGTCTAAATACTTCAGAAAATGGGCTTGCTGTTGAATTAGGTACAAGAGCTTAGCACAGGAGCAGGGAGAAGATATTCTGGAAGGCATGGACTATTTGGCTGGTCTCCATTATGTAGGTGCAGTGTTTCAGATGGGATTTCAATTAGAAGTGCTGTCAGTGACATTAGGCACTGAACCTTATCCTAAGCACTTTGGATGAACAAAAAAGTTATTGTGACCTAATGAATGGGAACAAGATGTTTCCCCCACCACCAGGGGATGTGATTAAACAGTCATCATCATTAATAAGGCATGCAAGGAGCAGGGAATGAGCACCTTCCCTGCTGGGGGGTTAAAATACATTTCTTTCCTTCAGCTCAGCGTATTTTAATTTTTCACCGCACCTGTTACCTGGTCATGTTCTAGTTTTTTTACCTAGGTTTTTTTGGGGGGGTGGGGAGGAGAGGAATGAGGGTATAGGTACATTTGCAGGAATGCATTCTCTGGGGCCAGGCAATACTGATTAACATTTGTGGGGTTTGTGCTGGGTTCCAGAGACTGTGTGAAGTCATTAGCTGTCTTTCAACTGGAATATGTATGCCTCTGGGAGTCTGTGGAAACTTTACAGGGACATGGATAGCCGTAAGCGCCCCGATTTCCTGGAAACCAAGTTCCATGCATCCTCTGTGCTAACCCAGCTCGATGATGTCTGTCTGTGCTCGGCCAGGTTCTTGACTTTCTTTTTCTAATCACCTTTTCCCCACCTTACAAAAGAAAAGAATTCCTCTTACCAATCTTGGATTGTACAGCGGTGCGTCTTCTCGGGGGATAGAATACCCCCAGGACAACCCTTAAAAGGGAAAATTTAGTAATGTATTGCTGTTGAGCCTCAGCTCTCATGAGACCAATGCAAAAAGAGCCTTCTTAAGAAATATTGAAGGAATATTTGCACACCCACGTTCATTGCAGCATTATTTACAACTGCCTAGAGGTGGAAGGAACTCGAATGTGCATCAGTGGATGCACGGATAAAGTAAACGTGGTATACCCATACAATGGGATATTAGTCAGTCTGAAAAAAGAAGGAAATCCTGTCACAGGCTACAACATGGATGAAACTTGAGGACGTTATGCTAAGAGAAATAAGCCAACCACAAATAGATAAATACTGCATGATTCCGCTTATGTGAGGGACCTGAAGTAGTCAGACGTACAGAAACAGAGTAGAAGTGTGGTCATCAGGGGCAGGGGGGAGGGGAAACAGGAAGTTGTTATTTGGTGGGTACAGAGTTTCAGTTTTGCAAGATGAAAAGTTTCTAGAGATCTGTTGTTTAACAATGTGAATGTCATTAATAGTATACAACTGTATACTTAAGAGTGGTTGAGATGGTAAATTTTATGTAATGTGCTGCTTGCCACAATGAAAAAAAATGTTGAGGGAGAGGACACCTTATTTCATACAGGTGACGAACTCATGGTAGGGCTCTAATCTATTCATCCACCCACCCATGCATCCATTTTGGGATTAGAATCCAGAACAAAGGAAATAGTCATGGGATCCTGTATTAATACGTTTGTTTGAGTTAACAAGGTAAAATCAGACTTTTCGTCTGACTTACAGTGAGTTTGACTTGATAATTGGTTTGACAATAAGATTTAGTTTTTTCTAACCAGGTTAAGTGAGAGACATTTTTCCACAAATTGGACTTAAATTCTTTTTTTTTAAAGATTTTATTTTTTTATTTATTTGACAGAGAGAGAGAGAGATCACAAGTAGGCAGAGAGGCAGGCAGAGAGAGAGGGGGAAGCAGGTTCCCGGCTGAGCAGAGAGCCCGATGCGGGTCTCGATCCCAGGACCCTGAGATCATGACCTGAGCCCAAGGCAGAGGCTTTAACCACTGAGCCACCCAGGCGCCCCTGGGCTTAAATTCTTAGCTCCAAGATTATGATGAAAACGTATTTAAAGTATGCATCTAATATACTGGAAAATACATCCTTCACAACTATTTAAAGAAGATAATAAAAATTTGAGGCATTAATTTAATGACATGCAAGAGGAAAATCAAATATAGCCCATGACTTAGAGGGGAAATATACTGGTCATTCCCATGATCTGCCTCTTCATTTAATAATTTAGCTAAGAGTTGAGAGAAACTTCTTTAAACCTACAAGAATTTTGCAAATATTTCTTATATATGAACAACATTTCTAAGCACGGCAGTAATGACTGAGGTTAAATTCCATTACTTTGATCAACAGAAAATGCTTATGAGGTAGCCCCTACTAATAATGGAAGAACTCAAAGATACTTCTTGTTCCTTCTCCCAGTCTGTAGTTACCATGCTGAACAAGGCAACCCAGTAAGCTACTGACATTTGTCCTCCGTAGCCTGAGGGCTTATTCTTTTGGCCACAAAATGTGAAGCCAGGTCTGAGGATGCCTCTGGCCAACCTAGAGTTAAGCCTGTTTGTTCAGTAATATTGGGTGCTGGTTGAATGGCACCAATAAGTACCTAGGGGCATATTACCGAGACCCTGCCCAGTTGCTCATGGGCACAGTCTCCATTTTGAAAACATGTTACTAGGGTGCAGAGCAAGAAATCAGATACCAAATCTGAAAAGCAGAATCGGAATATGGAGGAGCATTCCTAGACACCCCAGCTTCACTGTACCCTCTCTGGGATCCTGTGTGGGCATGGTGGTCCCAAACCCTGGGGCTCCTGTTTTCCATTCCCAGCCCCTCCACTTTCTTTCTGTAGATTCCTTAGGCACGAGAGGTAACCCATATTTGATTCTGCCTTCCTTGTGTGGAAGTAGGTATAAAGATTTATACGTGAGGCTAGACTTTCTGGGACTTCCAGGATTTTGAAGATGTAGACAGAGAGTATGCTCTAGGTCTAGAATGGTCTAGGCTCTTGAGTTAATTCTTGAATGATAATTCAGCAACACAAATGCCACAGACCCATCCATCATCTTATTTCTTATTTATGTCAGGAGAACAGGTAAACAATGAGAGAGATAGATAGGGATGGGGAAAATGGTAGATTCTGGGTACAGAGACGGAAAAGGTGTAGAGAACATTCTGAGACAGTTCTGGTGACTGCACATGCCAGGGTCTCAGCCTTTAGAGGATAGAAGATATGCAGGGTACTTAGAGCAACATCTGAGAATATGTGTTCAAGTAATAATAAAAATGCTCCAAAGGTCTTTTTCTCTTTTATCTCTTGATGAAAGTTCTTCTTCAGGGTCAGTCCCTACGTGAAGCTGCAGAGTTGAGGTTTTGTCTTCTGTCCAGAGCCCCTGCCTGTCTGTGCAGCTTGTGTGCCCCACAAGGGGGCCTGGCTGAGGAGAAGAGAGGGAGCTGGTGGCCAAGCTGCACGCCCTGCTGCGGCTCGGAGTTTGCCAAGACGAAGGCGTACTCTCCCCATTCCACAAAAGTGCCTTCTGGTCTCCCCGTGTAGCTCACTGGACTATGGCGTGAGCACCTGTCCAAATCTGAGTAGAACCTCCACACAGACCAGCAGGGACCCACTCCTGACCTCCATTTCTGTTGCCCTTAGTTCACTTTGCAGCCTTAAATCTTCTCGAATTTCCCTTTGCTGAAGAATTTGCAAGTATTACCCATGCTAATGAGCACGGGATTTGCCATAGGACCTCTCGTAGGGGGAGTGTGTGGGAAAAAGGCATTCTCAACACACAGAGGTGACCTACTGCATCCCGGGGGAGGTTGTTTTTGTGTGTGTGTGTGTGTGTGTGTGTGTGTGTGTGTGTGTGTGTGTGTGTGTGTTGGAGGGGGCAGAACTTCCTTTTTGGCTTTTCCTTGATACGCCAAACAGTGTCTAGAAGACGAGGGCTGTGTCCTAGCCTTAAAAGGGTGTGTTCTCTGTAGACATGGGCAAAAACATACAATGAGAAGAATTCTCTAACAAAGACAATGTGTTTATGTCGGTAGCTTCCTGAAGACTTTGGATCTTTTCTTCTTCCTGCTCCTTCTGTTGCTTTTCCATCCCTCTCTCCCTTCTCTTCTTTCCTGGGAGTCCCTGAAGGAATATCGTGGCAGGGTTAGCCCTGTCATCTTCCACTCTTGGTGAAATGGAAGCCTCCTTTATTTCCATGGTGAACAGATGTGATCAAGATAGGACTAGATGGTTTCTTGTTCTCCAAGGGATGGATGAAACCCTCAGTTTCCTGCAGTTCCAGTGAGTGAAGAAGTTAATGTTAATGAACACAATTCTGAATTTCAGGTCATATTTTTAAACTGCAGAGAACATCACCTTTGTTCTTACGATCTGTTTAGCTAATAAGGATTTGTTCTGTGAATCAAAAGGTAAACATTTGGCATCCCCGAATTTGTGAGTTTCCACAGCATAGACCATGTTCATCTCCATTCTCCCTTGTTCGTGCTAGGATTGGATTTCGTTACTATATTGACCCCCGGGTCCTTACATACTGTTATTCTAAATCACATGTCAGGGAAGGAGAGAACTGCCAACATGCCGAATGGTATAAAATATAGCTCTATCCTAACCGAAACCTTCTTGGGATGCATAGATAAAGGATTTGGGGAAAATAGCCTGTGCTGTTCCGGGCTTGTCAGGCAAAGCCATGTTCTGTGTAACAGTTGGATGACAGAGTCCCAGGAGAGGTTTCACGGCTGCTGAGCCTCCCCCAAGTGTGACATTGGAAGAGAAACCAGGCTTGGCTCCTGATCAAAATGGCCATCCAACTGGCAGCCCCTGAAATCCGCTTCTGGAGGGGACTTCCTGCCTGACCCAGAGGGTCCTGGGGGAGTGCGCACTGCGGGCTCTCTGGATGCCTTCATTTAGGCTCCCTGGACTGTGAGTCATAAACGTGGTTAACAACCTGGCTGGCCGGTTAGTGCCAACCCAGCAGAAATAAAACAGGGTAGGGTTGAACTATCACCAAGAAAAGAAAGCTGTCTAATTCTATCAATTCTATTGAGCTATTTGAAACAGATAATAGATCAGAACGCCTTCCCCCCCCCCACCCCGCCCTGCCTACCCACCACCAACATCCCCACCCTTGGCTGTGTCTCAGGGCAGAGAAAGCTCTCGTGGCTCATAAACGACTGAGCCTGTCCCTGAAGGCTGGGGAGCTCACATTCATGGTTGGGACTGAATTCTTAACCTTCAACGGGGGTGGAAAAATCATGATGTTTCCTCTCCATAATGGAGCAGTCAAGCTGCAGAGAGTGTGTGTGTTTATGTGTCTCGGAGATTTAGAGGGAGAACAAATGCAGGCATGACTTAGATGCAGGCAGGGAGGCAGGCCGGAGAGAGGGAAGCTGAATAGCTATTTAACCATTTTTAAACAAATCATAAAATCATATTGACCAAAGGCCTACTGGGCATTCTCCACATCTGAACATCGTCTAGCGAGGCTGTTTTCCAAACGGAGGATTGTTAGCGAAGACTCATGCATTCAAGTTGTCAGAGTCGGTGGGCTAGACGTAAGTGTGTGATTTCACATTGGCCCTTGTAAATATGCTTATGTAACTTCCTCTGACAACAGCTGTCTGGGGTTTCTCCCACAGAACCTTGAAGTGTTTCCTGCTTTGTGCTCTGAGAGTCCCTGGGCCCCTGACAGAGGGCTAGCTGGCTGGTCGCTGGAGGATGATGGACACTCCCTGCTGTTAGCATAGGCAACCTCAAGATACGTGGGAAAGAATTTTCGGAGACACCAGGGTAAGGAACGAGCCGCCTCTACTTATCTTGGCAGCAGGAGTGTTCCTGAAACAGTTTGTGTTGCACAAAATTGTAGTTTATGGAGAGCATTTTGTTGAGTCAGCCATAAAAATGTGACCTACAATATGTTTGTTGAGGGGAATGAACTCTGTTTTGTCTTTCTATTGAAGAATATACTCTTCGTGTTTGAACCCAACTTCTAAAAGAAGTTTTTCTGGTCGTTTTCCGTGCTGCTTTGTCAGGAACTGTGAAGGTGGTTCCTACAGAGTCTTACCTCACTGTTTAGAACACGTTAATTTGTAAAATCAGCTGCCAGTGGACACCTGTGTCTTTAGGAAGAAGAGTCAAGGTTGGTCGTTGGAGTTGGCCAAACAAGGGCCCAGGAAGAGCAGATTCTAGTCCCGGGGATGTGCCGCCTTATTTGGCCAAAGGATCTTTGCGGATGTGACTAAGTGAAGGATGTTGACTTGGGGACATTATCCTGGATTATCTGGGTGGACCCTAAATGTCATCACCAATGTCCTGTATGAGAAAGCCCGACAACCCGGGGGAAGGCAGTGTGAAGGTGGAGGCGGAGATGAGAGTGAGGCGCTCACCAACCAAGCACAGTGGGCAGACATCAGCTCTTCCACTGGAAGAGGCAAAGAATGGATTCTCTCCCAGAGCCTCTAGGGGGAGCGGCCAACACCTTAATTTTGGCCTAGCGACAGGGACTTCCGACCGCCGGCCTCCAGAACTGGGAAAGAAGAAATTTCAGTTGTTTGGAGCCATGAACTTGTGGTGATTTGCTCCTGCAGCCATGGGAAACAGTATGTGTTCTGTTCATTCATCGCATTTATGTGAGATACAGCCCTACCTATGTAGGTGTGAATATAAACATAAATGTGACTACAAATAATAATATAAATAAAAAGAAATCTTTCCAAGAGACTGGGTGTCTGAATGTGTTGTGACTGTGACTGTAGGCAGAGCTGTTCTCCTTAGGAGCTTACCTTCTAGCCCCTTGGTTAAATGCAAGGGTCATGCCATGACATATGAACTCTACACTCTTAGAAAAGTTGAATGACTTCTTTGGGACTTAGACAGTTCTTTGAGGATTAAGTGCACTGATCTGACCCATGCGGAAGCAGAGCGTCCGTCCCGAAGTTCTCTCCAATGTCAGATATATGATGATGGCTTGATGGCTCTCTAGATTGCTCGAGCTACAACCAAGGCGGAATCGGACATCTACCATATTTATGGAATGAACTAAGCGCTGTAAGAAAAAAAAGGGAAAGAGATCACTTTTGGTGGGGGGATTAATGGAAGCATTAAGGACAAAGGGGTGTTTAGGTCTAGACTTGGAGGATGGGCAGGTTTTCAATGGGCAAAGATGGGTGAGGTGGGGCTTCCAGAGACAACCTAGGTAAAGGAGACACTGTGGAAAAGGGGCCCAAGTGATGAAAAGGCCAGGATGTGGTCATGGTCTGGAAGGAGGGTTCGAGGGTAAGACAGGTCAGGACATGGTAGGGAAAGGTCCTTGAAGACTTGGAATGTGTGTAGCTCTACACAGCAATAGCATGACCAAAGAAGTCTGAAGTAATTAAACGTCTTGCTGGAAGCAAGAGCAAATTTTTGGCACAGGTTGCTTGTGGAGTGGGAGGGAAAAAGAGTCTTCTGCTTGTGCAGGGCTGGGGGAAGGAATGGCCAGACACTCCCCGCCAGTCTGGATAAAGGACGGCTTTGGGCCTGGCAGTTTGTGGTCAGGTTTACAGTCATTGGAGTGGTGCCTTCCTTATCTGCAAGGGAATCATTTTGCCCTGCCTTCAGCCATAGCTTTGGAATCTGCGCTGCTTAATGCATGAAAGTCTGCCCCTTAACTAGGTAAGTTTTATGCTAGGAGTTCTGGAAAAACACATGGAGGATAAATGGAATTTTTGCAGAGCGAAGAGCAAACCCAGTGTCTCTCACTCGGCTAGCTGCAAGTTGGACTTCTCACTGCAGTCAGCCTTCTGGGATTTAGGCATTTGCACATGCAGAAGTCAAGGAGGGGAGGCATGACACATTTAAGGGTTTCAAAGAGTCAACTGGGGCATGAAAGCCAGCTATTCTGGGCTGAGAGGATTGACTCTGGAAAAGCAGCAGCCTACAAGTGGACATGGTGCTGGCCCCGGAGCTCAGCTGTTTTAGCAAAAGGAAGTTATCTATAGAGTCCTTTCATCACAGAGAGTAAGACACGTAAGAAGCCTCCCACCTGAAAAGGCATCGATCCTGGGCTACCTGGGTAAAGTATTGAAATTAGCTTGCTTTATAACCAATGGGTGACGTACCCTGGCTGAGTTGAGGTCTCAGAGATTCGGTGGGGAAAGCAGATGAAGCAAGGCTTTGGGACTCTCAGGTGGGAATCCTGAAAAGGAAACATTTGTCTCAAGTCACAGTGGATTCAAAATTCTAAACACAGAACCAGTGGGGTTTCCAGTGAGATATTTGAGCGGGAGGTAATTTCGCTCTTTCTTGCTCAGCTGAAGGTAGGTGATAAAAAAAAGGCTTTATTTATGGTGGAGGTGAGATATTTGGAAGAGCAAAGCAAGTACTTTCAGTGACAGATGAAGATTAAATTGGTGACAGTGGGTCTTGGGGAAGCACAGTGGGGAAGAGAGTTGGAGATGGAAGTAAATTCAGGAGATATTTCCAGCTCCTTCTCTCTGTTCTCTTAGCTGTTTATCTCCACTTGGGACTTGTTCCTTCCTGATTCTGAATCTTTCCTTACGGTGGATTTCCTGTTGATATCAGAGTGGCTAATTCTAGAACAAATCTAGACCGTCTGTGTTATAATATATTGTAAGAACCCAATATTTTCCAATTACTAGGATATCCTCAAACTTTCAAGATCAGAATTTAAAACGTCTTAGCCTTAAATAAACTATGGATACATGTGACAACATGGGTGGAGCTCAAAATATTGACGATGGGTGATTCAGATGGTTCACTGGGTCAGTGAACCAGAGTCCAAGTTGTATCATTCCACTCATATGAAACTCTAGAACATGCGAACTGATCTATAGTAACAGAAGGAAGTTCAGTGGTTGCCTGAGGAATAAGCTGGGTGGGTTGGCGGCTAACACAGGGAAGTGGGACAACTTTGGGAGCTAATGAATATGTTCACTGTCTTGATTGTGGTGATGGTGTTGCGGATAAAAAAACATATCTGTTTACCAAAATTGCATACTTCAAACACATGCTATGATATTGTATGTCTGTTATAACTCCATCAAGCTATTAAAAAATTCCCAACCTTAGCTTTAGAAGATGATCTGCTTACACATGGGGGAAGGCAAGGGTCAGAGAAATAACAAGAGGTCATAATGCAGTGTGGGGAGTGCTAGGCAGAGCCTCTGTGTGCAGAGAGGGGACCTCCAATGCAGCTTTGTGGGGTCAGAGGGCAAGCTCACACAGGCCAGTGGGCCTGTGATTTAGGACCATTTCCCCCTTCTTGCCGATCTCACTGTTCTCTCTGACCAGGTTCACATTCTCCATGGAAAGAAGGGAAAAAAATTCACAAGGCAGAAAGCAGTGCTCATTGGCTCAGAACCAGTGAGTGACCCTTATGGTCTGTTCCCTTCTATTTGCTTCGTCCACGCTGACAGCCCGTACACTCCTGACACCGTGAACAGGCCTGCAGTGCTGGGCCTTACACGGTCCTTAATTTTGCTGAGCCTCTGTCGCTCCTGCTCTGAGGAGCGAGGAAAACAGAGAGGTTAATCTCTGAAGTTCTTGGTCCCACTGTAACAGACCCTGGCAGAAAACTACGGGCACAGACATTTGCTGACCTAAGACTTTTTCATTTATTTCAAAGCTCTTTGTTGAGTATACGTTACGTGCCATGATCCAGGCTTATAATTAGCAGTTAGGTGGTGAGAAGGTGGAAATGGTTTCTCATAGAGCTTACTGTTGAAGGCTGGCGAGATGCAAGAACTAACCAGAGGATTACAGTATGGGCTCTCTGCATCTACAGTGGGCTGGGGAAGAATGGACAAGACACCCGAGATTTGAGGGGTCGGAGGGAGCTTCCTAATGTAAGACTCTGAGAAAATACTTAAATCTTTCTTTATGAAAATACGGAGGGTGACCTTTTGCAAGGAAAGCAGCCAAGTGCCCTAGTAACACTTAAGAACTTGGAACAAAGACATGGAGCATGGTCGCATTCACAGGCCTTTGAGGCTGCAGCGAAGCCTGGGAGGAAGGGCCCCTCAGGTAGGGCCGAGTGACCTAGGGTGACAGTGCTGCAGCTCACCTTGCCTGGCACCTGGAGGGGAGGACAGGAAGTACACACGTCCCAGCGCAATGGATCTGAGACCTTGTGACAAGGAAACGGACCCAAAGGAGGCATGAATACACTCTCCCTTCTCCTACATGGAATTGTGAAGAAGTCCCAGGAAGAACAAGACGCTTGGCCAAGATAGGGGATCAACTGTGCTAACACGGTCACAGGCTGTCATGGGGGAAAGAAGTCACAACTCAGCTGGTTTTTACATCTGTGATTGACAAGCAGTCGAGCTGGGGGGATGCAGTGTTCAGGGTCCCTCCTCCAAGTGTGGCCACAGGTCACAGCAGGGGCCACCCGCTGGACTCAGAGGGGCCCTAATCCAGAGACAGTAGCACGCTCGGTCTGGAAGCTGAGGTGGCTTTCCGTGAGCACCCAGGCATCCAGCACGATCCGGGCAGCCCAGGGAGACCGCTGGGGCCGCCCCCAAGAAGGTGGGGGTTCTACAGTTTTCCACAAGCTGCTTTTTCTGTTATCAGGATGGTCACTCTCTGGCTAATGAAAAACATCTCTCTGGTCCAAACATGACCTTGAGGTTTATCTAAATCGTTTGTTGCTCAGCAGAGCAACATATATCAGAAGTGAAATATATGCCAAAAGACACTTCTAATGTACCATTTATCTTTTCTGTAATTGATTCTCATGCAGGACAAATACCCGGTGGGGATTCACCGAGGGCTTAACACACTCTGCCATTATGATGACATCATTTCACATAAAGCAGCCCTTCTGGATGCCTGATGGATGACAGGGTCTTTTTTCTTTTTTAAGTGCTGTTCAGAGCACTCCATTTAACCGTGGGACTACAAGGAGCAACTGTTCCTATCATACTTTCCCCCCTTCATTTTCTGCCTGCACGGTCAGACTAGTCCCACACTCCAATCAAAATGAAATTATTTCAAAATCCATACCCAATTGATTGCACTTGCCAAAAGAAAGTAGGTAACAATACATAGCCATCGACTTTCAGTTCTGGCCCGTGTTGAGATTTATTGTCTCTAGGCAAATATTGAGCTGGGTGAAGTTTTGGTCAGTTATGTCTTTCTCAGTCAATAAATACGTGTTGACTTTGGGAGGAGTCAATGGCCACAATCAAGCATTTGTGAGGACTGATGATGCCTTTAAAGACTGTGAAGGTGATGTAGAGCCAGGCGACCTAGTTCAAAACTTTCCAGGACCTAAGGGTTTTCAAGAAAGGACTTCGAGATGTACAGTAAAACTTATAAACCAGGTTGCCGAAGGATGCTTCTGAATGTCAAACAGGTAGAACAAGGAACCTCCCTGCTCTGAAGGATTGCCAAGGAAGAAAAGGTCCCCATTTCCGAAAACCATTATATGCAGTTACACATCACGGTAATATTAATTACACAGTCATTGCAAATGGCCCTCCGGGATGTCATCCTCTGACCCCGAGGGCTTCTCCACGCAAGGCTGTTGAGTAGTAATTGGTAGTTTCTCTAGATGTGTTAAGTGGAGGGGGTGCGAGGCAGAACCTTACTGCTAAGACTGATGTTTTCCAGTGGGCAGGGGGTCTTGAGAGATGCTATCAAATCCATTATACCAGCTAGAT
Source organism: Procyon lotor (assembly GCA_028646535.1). Taxonomy (NCBI): domain Eukaryota; kingdom Metazoa; phylum Chordata; class Mammalia; order Carnivora; family Procyonidae; genus Procyon; species Procyon lotor. The sequence goes on from CM053605.1 coordinate 24,288,873, forward strand.
TTCATAGGTTCATTGCAGACTGTGAGAAAATCACTCAGCTGAGCATATTTGTTCGTTGAGACTTAAGCATCCTGTTTCAAGTCCTAAAATTGCATTAAACTATTCTTCTCAAGTTCTGAAGGAAGGAGGGGCAAAGGGGCATATTGCCAAGGCCCGCGGAGGTCCTCAGCAGAGTCCAAATGTACCCTGTGTTAGGCTAGGCTAGGCTCTACGGCAGTAACAAATACATCTCCCAACCTGAGTGATTTCGTTCAACTGTTTGCTTCTCAGTCTGGTGTGATCTGAGTGTCTTTCCTTGGTAGGCTCCTCCGTGCGGGGGACCCAGGGATAAAAACTCTTTCTAGCTTGTGTTCCTACCATGTCGAGAGTTTAGCTAAGCTACCCCACGGTAGTGCTGCCCTGCCATCTGTTTTATTGTTTGGCCAAGTGACCTGCAGGAACCTTGACCTGCCACTGGCCCCTCCTGCAAGCACATGCCCTAGACAATGACCCAAGGGTCACAAACACATGTAAGTTTCTGTTGTGAATTCCTCGACAGTCTTCGTGGTCAGCGGTCTCCCTACCTCCCAGCATCTGCCTGCCTTATGCTTACTAAAAGCCTACTCTTTCGATTTGAGTTGACCAATCTGGGTCTGGCCAGGGAATCCCAAAGCCCTCCACTCGTGGACCCTAATGAAAGAATGTGCCCCAGGTGCCCTTGCTCTCTTTTCGTCTGCCCTCCGCCTTGACCTCCCTGTGTGGTCCCTCAAAGTGTGCCGTGTACTTCCTTCAGGAACTGTGAATAATAAACGTCTCTACTTGAGTTTCTCTTACGATCTGTGGTCGAACCGCAGCTCTCCATCCGGCACCTGGATGGAACACATGTTAATTTAACAAAGTCACAACACGCCATGTAGACCATATGGCCTCTGAGGTAGTCGCGGAAGGCAAAACGAGAACTGGAGGATCCCCTGGGATGTTTGGAGGGACCAGGCCGGAAGGGATTCAGGTCACTTTTTTCCATATTGTCCTGGCCAGTACTTAGTCCAGTGGCAACCCCTTCCCTAACCCACCTCACCGAATGGGGTGGCTTCAGGACGAGGGAGCTGGGGACACGTGGCCTCCCTGCGCACTTGAGGAGAGATGGTACGGGGAACACAGAGCGTTGTCTCTGCCACAGTCTTTTCATAGGGAAGCTCTTTTCAAAGGTGCAAAGGCGGTGCCCGGGCACACAGCGGGCTCCATACTGCACACGCCCTGGTCTTGCTTCTCCATCTGAGGTTCTGTCAGCCCGAGCACAGGGTAGACCCCAGGTGTCCAGAATCTGACGGCCCCGGGGCATTCTTAGCCAAAGGGTTAGGAGTTGGTGGATAAAGACGCCAACGGCCTCGGGCTCCCCAGAGACAATGGCGAGATGTGCTCGCCACAGTTCTGTGGGGAGGCCTACCCCCCGAGTCCTCCCACGGCAGCTTGCTCACCAGCTTTATTGGTGTCACGTTCTCCACTGGCTCCCTCGTTCATCCGGGCCTCATTCCCCATAATCCCTTCCCTCTCGGGTCCCTGTCCCAGCGTCTGCCTTCCAGGAGAATCTGAACCCAAAACGGATGGGGAGAACTTAAAAGCCGGTTGAAAGCGTAATCCCATGGATCCGCGCAGGTCTCTCTTCACGGTGTTTCTCTTTGCCAGGAGCAGAACCGGGTTCAGGGAGCAGGGACTTCAGTGGGATGGCCGGGCTGGAAAGGCCAGGGGAGCTCTCATCAGGGATCGGGCTGACACGGTGGGAATATGCAGTACTCTGGGCACGTCACACGACTTAAGGCTCCCGGCGGGGAAGGGATCCGGACGGTGAGCTTTGGCAAGTGCCTCGTATGGCACACGCTTCAGGGACTTTTCCAAAATGCAAACACTTTGCTCAAAGTCCTTCACCTGCAAGATAAAAATGAAAACCCCAGCTTCCTCGACGTGGCCTACAGGGCCCTTCAAGACCCAATCTCTGCTTACGTGTCCTTCCCTGGAGCATCCAGTCACACCCCCTGCCTGGCCCCCCAGCGTTCCGAGCAGACCCTCTTCTCCCACTAGGGATGTTTGTACTCCAAGAAACAATTTCTTCGAGACTAAGTTCAATCTGATGTCTTCTATGAAGCTTCCCCCGACTTCTCCAGAAAGACTTTCATTATTTATTCATTCAACAAATATTCGTTAAGTGCCTACAGGGATGCCAGGCACAGTTCGGTACAGAGGATCCAGTAGGGAAAAAAACCTGACAAATACCCCTGTCCTTGTGAGGTTTGCTTGATGGTGTGGGGAATTAGAAAGAAGCGGTCGTCTTTCCTGGCCTTTAAGCCCCTCTCGGGCAATGGCCACAGCTTTCCATCTATTTATTCCCAGTGTCTAGCGGAGTGCTCAATACAGCGGCTTCCCAAATGCGTTCTCAGGGCTGGGAGATGGTCACTCAATAGCTAAGCAGCGTAACTGTTGTATTTAGTAGGAAATAATATTCATATCTTGTTGCCTAGATTTCCTTTGAAACAGGCCCCACAGTTTTGTTTGTTTGTTTGTTTATTCATGTCTTAGGAAAAGCTGTCAACCTATTTAAAGTTATTTTATCAAGAAGAGATTATTTTTTTAAAGATTTTATTTATTTGACAGAGAGAGAGATCACAAGGCAGAGAGGCAGGCAGAGAGAGAGGGGGAAGGGAGCCCGATGCGGGGCTCGATCCCAGGACCCTGAGATCATGACCTGAGCCAAAGGCAGAGGCTTTAACCCACTGAGCCACCCAGGTGCCCCAAGAAGAGATTTTAAAATTAAAAAGTGTGAGATGCCTGGGTGGTTCAGTTGGTTATGTGTCTTCCTTCGGCTCAGGTCATGATCCCAGGGTCCTGGGATCGAGTCCCGCTTGGGGCTCCTTGCTAGGCAGGGAGCCTGCTTCTCCCTCTGCCTGCCAAACCCCCTGCTTTGTGCTCTCTCTGACAAATAAAATCATAAAAAAATTAAATTAAATTAAAAAGTGTGATCGTACAACACTGTGCATCTACTTAATGCCCAGAATTACGCACTTGAAAATGGTTGAGCTGGTCAGTTTTAAGTTCGGTGTATTTTACCATAATAAGAGAAAACAAAAATGAGACTCTACATATTATTTCACAGAGAGACACCCACTATGGACCAGGCACTGCTCTTGGTTTGAGAAATCGAAAGACAAGTAAGATGTGGTCCCCATCCTTGAGGGACTTGCAATTGAGGCGGCAGGAGACAGTCACACAAGCCATAGGGATGATCAAGAGTTGTTCACATTCCTGGGGGCAGCCCTCTGTTCAGCCCACATCACAGGTGACAGCCACTGGATTTGGAGACACTGTGAGTGCTCAGAATGCCATAGAGGAATTAATAATCAGTCTTTTAGGGCTAACATTGTGTTTTTAAAAATGCCCAGTAATGGAAACGTGATGGAACATTCACAGGGCAGGTTTCCAAGCTGTCCGTTCAATGGTAAACTGAGGGTCTAGCCCAGCGTATTCACATGTGGCAAAGCCACTTGATCAGAAGGCACAACTCGAACCCGCCGGACACCGCCCAGGGAGGCACAGGCAAATTACACCTGCCAGGACTATTCAGAAAAGGGGCAGCTATTTTTGAGAAAATCGTCAGACTGACATTCGGTTGAGAGAGGTGGCCAATGGACAGCAGTCAAGGAATCACACCAACTCTTGGCCTGAGGCCAAGGAAGGGCTCTCAGCCACCAGCTGCATTATGCTGCCTCCTAGCCGTGCCGAGCGCAGCTGGAGGATCTGTGGTGGGCCGTGGGCCGGTGCCTGGAGTCCTCCCGCAGAGAGGGGTACATGCGGGGGGGACGGGGGCAGGTTACTCCAGCGGCCATATGCGGAGCCAAGCAGAGAAAACCGGATGCATATCAGCGCCCTGTGGGGACAGGGGGTGAGGTGACTGAGAAAGGGGACATTTGGGAAATGACAGAGGATGCCTCTAACAGGAGACAGATATATCATAATTGTCGGAGTAGTGCGTTGGAGTTTTGTTCCCAAACCCAAGAAATACTGATGGTACCCTTTTGATCGGCCCAGTGATGTTTCTATTTTTTTTGCTTGTTTGTTCACAGTAAAGAGAGAATATGGGAGAGAATGAAGGACGATGGCAGGGTGGTTCTTCTGTGAGATAGAGTGGGGAGGGCTCTGAGAGTGTGTGGGGGACATCTACTTTTTGCTTCTGTCCCTGTGTTCCTTTTGGAAGACACTATGTGACTTGTCCCCTTTGGGATGGTTTTCCTTCAGGGTGATTCTTAAAGTTTGGAGGGAAGGAAGTCTTGATAATGTGCTTAAACTCATTTTAACGTACACCTTTTGAATTTAACTTCCATTTATATAAAAGGGGCAGGCTTGTTCCTTTGAAGTCCTCTGATATCTCCCTGCAGTAACCATATGGTGGCTTAGGGCAAGTACCTTACTTGCCAGGGCCTCAGTTTCTACATCTGTAAAATGGACCGGCTGGGCCAGTTGATTTCCTGGGTGACTCCGACTTTGCCTTTTAGTGATTAGTTCTATATAGATAATCCCATCCACCCAATTATATACCTAACTAGTGACTTGTGTCTATAATTACATTAATGAAGCCCCAGAGGCCGAGACAAGTAGTGAGAACACCAACCGTGGGATCACTTGGAAGCAGGAAGATAATGATACGTTGTATGAATGTGTTTTGTACACGCACATCAACTCCGGAAATCTGTTCAAGTCCTAAGAGGGTTGATGAAGTTCCGAGTTGCCGCTCATGTTGATAAATACGAGTAACACAAGAATACTAAACATTTCTAGGTTTGTGAAAAATACTTTGGATTTTATGATTGTCAGCACTTTCTTTCATTGTTTTTTTTTTTTATTCTATATTTATCACTTCAACAAACATTTACTGAGCATGTCCCATGTGTCAGGCACTGGTCCAGGTCCTGGGAATAGTGTGGTGAATAAGACAGACAAAAATCCTTGACCTCATGGAGGTTATATCAGAGCTGAGGAGAGAGTTGTAAAATGAGTTTCAACTATTTATAACTGCCATACCAATGATAACAAAAAAGGGCATAAACTAGAATAAAATGGAAAGGAGTAACGGGGATGAAGGAGATAACAATACACACAGGTCAAGGAAGGCCTTCCTGGGGAGGCAACCTTCGTGCTGAGGCCTACATGAGGGAAATACATCTAAGCAGAGGTCAAGTGTCATGGCAAGGTCAAGTGTCCCACGAATCAGATGGGACATAGATGGTGCCTCAACGTACACATGCAAAGGTTGAGGCTCAAATGAATTTTCTGAGTCCTTGCTCCTTGTTCTTCAAATGGAACCACGTTGGGTAGGATCTTCATAGATGTTTGACCATCAACAAACATTTATGGAGAGTTCGATATATAGCAGGCTCTCTTTTTTGGGACACAGCAGAATGACATAGAAAAATCCCTGTCATTATGGAGCTCATATTGCCAATATTCAAGGGCAATATGCATGGGACAAATCTTTCCATGTGAATTTGTCTTGGGATCATTAACATAGGCGAGGAAAATGAGCCATAGGACAGGCCATTTGGGTTTCCCTTGGCCGCTGCCTCACTGGGGGTTTCTGAGTTAACTGACAAATCTCTCTGGGGCTTGATTTCTTAATCTGAAGTTGGCCATCTGGAAGTTAGATCCTGTCCAAGACCCTCAGCCACTTTGAACAACATGGAGGTGTAATTTGGGGTGGGGAGGAAGGGTTTAGGTGACTTCGGCTTACTGAGGGCTTCGCAATCATGGACATGGGGACTTTCAGAACTGACTGCTTTGTGTTTCCATGGAAGCAACCCTTTCCAGAGCCATTCGGCGTCCGTAGCTCGTGGGTTGTTTTGCGGAGGGCCCAAGAGAGTGTTTTCCACAACCTTTCTATCGGGATGCCTGGTTACTGCACAAAAGGGCCAGCCACAGGCATTCAGACGGTTGAGATGTGTGGAGACAAGTCTCCCCAAACAGAAGCCGCGAGTTTAATGAGTGGAATTAAAAATGCAAATGATGGGCACGATTGCTGGGTAATTACATGATTAGAGCGGCCCCGTCAGACAGGGGCTCCAATGGTCTGTTTGTGGATCCGTGTCCTGTTTATGTCTAGGCAACTAGCTTGAGGCCTCCTCTTGCCTTGGGCTTGCCGTGTGGGGGGACCCACTCACCACTAACCTCTTTCCCAGGGGGCTGCGGGGACTAATGAGGGAGGCTTTGAGAGTCACTGATGAAAGGCGCTGTAAAAGTACGAAGTCTCATTACGCTCTTAGGAAACCACATTTCGGCATCTGTTCCCCACCAACTCCAGAGTGAAACCCGACAGCCTTTCAGCCCATTTGTCAAGTGCCGGCACCTTCCCTCTCTGCACAGGTGAAACAACAATAAATAGAAATTGAATGTGTATCCCAGGTATTTTAATAAAGTCAATAAAACACAGTTGCGCTGGCCCCTTCGGCTCTTGCCAACCTTCGCTCATAAACAGAAACCCCCGTGGGGATATTCACTGACTGCGGTGGGTGCATGCAAGGTGCAAACTCAGAGTCCGGGCTCGCTATTTCATTTGGAGGAAAGTGCTTGGTGGATGCGCTTGGGTTACCATGGCGACCGAGGGACAATGCTCTTGGGCGTGCAGACCCCATGTTTGCAGCATTATGCTTCAGAAGGGGGATTTAGAGATGCAGAACAAAACATAATAAAGAAGCGTCAAACCTAATAAGACTAGGGACTGAAAGAAAGCCAGGGACTTCTGTTTAGACACCACAGCGTTCTCGCGTTGTGGGTCTGGGAACCGATCCAAGACTGAAGCTTGTTCATTATACCTCCCAGGCCGCAGGCATTCAGAAGGGCTCTCTGCATTGAAATTGCAACTTTTTCTCACCTGGCTGCAAAGAGAACCCACTGAGTTTAGAACAGTACACGAAGGAAGAGATTTTCGCATTTAAACAACATCCTTTTGTACCTGGTCGATAAGATAGAAGGGAAAAAAAAAAAAAGCCCAGCTTGAATATTGAGCAAGTTGCCAAAATTAAGCCCGGAACAACCCCATGGTGTCTTTATCGGGTAACATAAATATCATTCTTGGATATAGCCTCATTAATCAAAGCCACAAATGCTCCAAGAGTTCTGATGGAAAGGATGTCGCAAAAGGTGGCTTTCATCATTTACATAATTAAAAAAACCCTGGATTCTTGTTCCTTGTTTGATGCCTCTGGGTTACGGACAGCTGACACCTGCTTTCTGGGTGCACATTGTTTCTTCCTACAACTTCTCTTTTCTTATCAAGGAGTGGGCCCCATGTTGCCTTGTAGGGAGGAAAAGTTAACACAAAACAGAGCAGCTTGAAAGGAAAGTACATTCATCAAGGAAGCATATGGGTAGAGAAAAGAGATAGGAGTCAGGACGCCCGATCTCTAGTCCCTTTACAGGCGCTGATTTGGCGTGTATGACTTTGGTCGTCATGGGACCTCAGAGTCTTGGTGTTGCTCATCATACGTGGCCGGGAGGCTGATTCTACTTAAATGCACGCTCTCTGAAGAGCACTGTTACTCTTTTGTCTCACACTGCACACGATCAGCACCATCTAATTGTGTCTTGAATAGTTGACTTCCCAAGATTCTGCCCGTTTTCCATAAGACGCTGGCCTAGAGTTGACCAATAGAAGTCATTTGGCTCCATCTTGCTTGGGTGGCCAGTGGATGACGTTTGCCACGGACCCACATCATCTGAAGCCGCTTCAGAGCTTCCTCAGGGCAGATGCAAGTGGAGACAACTGAAGTTTGATCTTCGACCTTGAAGACCAATATTTAAATTCTATCTATCTATTTAAGACCAATATTTGAATTCTATCTTGGAGACTTTGGCTCCCCCACTGGCTCACATAACAGATTACTGATGATGGATCTTGGGCAGGTGGAAATCGGGGTTTTAGGAGTAGACTTCAAGTTATTCCTTCAGCAGGACCCTCCCAATATTTTGATTCTGAAGCCTTCTTTATTGTAGCTCTCTCTCTAGTATTTGCTGATTGAGAAAGTCTACAAAGTGGTAGATTGCCTTCATGCTCATGATTATTTGTTCCCCCTCATAAGAGCCTTACACATTCCTGCCCTTCTGTGCCTCCTGCGAGGGTTGTGGATGTTTGTGCTCCGAGGCTGGGCCAGAAGTGACTGCACAACCAGGCTAGGTCTCTTGCAGTCTGTTTCAGTTGGGGGCTGCTCCTTCAGCCTGACTCCCGGAATGAGGAGACACACGGGACAGAGCAGAACTCAGCCAACCTGTGGCTTCCGCGTAGTCTGAGTAAGAAATAAATGTTGGTTGTTGGAAGCCACTGAAATCTGGGGGTTGCTTGTTACCACAGCAACCAAGAAACACTAGAAAGCAACAATACAATGAATTGTATCTTAATTTCTTATAGGCATTTGAAAAATAGTGGGATGGCAGTTGGACTGATGCTTGGGATGATTCTGTAAGTCGGTCATACTTTTGTCTTTCCAAGTGTTTGGACCATGCTTGATGTCCCGTCTGAATTAGATTCCTTGCTGTAACTCGTCTGTATTCTCTGCAGTAATTGGGTTTCTGACTCCCTCGTTTGGGAATATCCGTTCTAGAGCAATTACCCTCTTTCAGATTTGTGGCAAGTTGGAAAGAGAATGGATAGTTGAGACAGTGCAGGTGGGTTTGGGTCCTGGCACTCTCGCATATTTCCTGTGTGAACTTGGGCATGACCTTTGGCTTTTCTGAGCCCCTGTGTTCACTTAAAACGCTTACATATAGGCCTATTTGGAGTATTAAATGGAACAAAACATAGATCTTTCTAATGTGAATTGTAGGTGTTATTCTTGGAGTAAGTAACCCAAGGATAAAAGAGCCCCTGACACCTTCGCTCCTTCTGTCTTTCCCATCTCCTTTTTCATGTGCCCCCCCCAAGCCACCAGCTGTGTGGTCCCACACATTTGAGTCTGAAAGATGGCACTGAGGAAACTCAAAGTCCTTATCAAAGGCACGGGGGCATTGGCAGCTCTGGCTGGAGCAGGGCAGACCTTTTGTTTGAGATGAAAGTTAACTCTAACATCTAAAGGAAATACCCAACTTCCTATTACTCCCCCCACCCACCTGTGAAAGACTCTGACAAGTCGACTAGTGGTGGGTTTCTCCTCTGCCTGCTCTCCTCCCCAACCCTGATGGCTCCCCACTCCTCGGACATGGGTCTCTCAGTATCCAGCTGTAAGCAATGGAACTTAGAGCGATTGAGTTAATTAGGACCAAGGGCAGCTCCACAACCCGGCTGCTTAAAGTCTCTGTGCCTTCCATCCAGTGGGCGACATCTGTCTACAAGCCCGTGTCCAGGGGGAGCCTCTGCAGGGAGGGGTTGGTGTTCTCGTTCTGACGTCAGCTCTCTGGTGTCAAGAAATGAATCCTGCAGGGCTCAGATTCAGTGGAGAGGTTCTGCCTCATGAAAGTGATTTTAGTGAGGTTGGGAGGGTCCTGGGTATGTGTGTGGGAGATGTTGGGAGGTGGCTTTAAAATGACAAAAAGGAGGCAGGGACCAACCTTTGGCAATGCTGCTCCCAGAGCCTTTAGCACCATTTTCAACTCGGTCTTCCTCAGCTCCCCTCGTACGTAAGCCCCCATGTCTTCCCTGCAGACCCCCCCCCTCTTTCCACCATTCCAGCCCAATCTATGAAATGGGGATAAAATTGCCTTGACGTTGAGGGAGGCCTGGCCGTCTGCCATCACTGTGCTGAGCACTTTCCATGCACAGGTTGAACCCTGAGAAATGGTCGGTATTTGTCCATTTCTGACCTGCATCAACAGGAATGTCATACAGAGCCATCACGTGCCATTTCTCCACCATCTTGGGAAGTATAACGACATCTCCACTTTTCAGATGAAGAAATCGAGACGTTGAGTCACTGGCTCTAAATTGTACATTAGTAAACCACAGAGTGAGGATGTCTGTTCAGCGTCCTGACTCCAGGCCCAGCCCAGAACCATCAAACTCTGCTCATAAACCCATTTATGTTAATATCTAATTGATTAGTAACACCTTTCAATGTCACCTCCTCCGTGGGACAGGGCTGGCTCATTAGGGAGTTGCTCTAACAACGGCACTGGAAGCTATTGGAAGCGAGGGGTGCTTTTTGCAACCAGCTTGAACTTCCCACGATGTCTCTGATTTGGTTTTCTGGGGTTTGCCTGGCCCACCTGGCCCATGAGACATATGCTGGAAAGGGGGTGTGGGGGCAGGGGGAGGCTGGATGGCAGGCTGTTGCAGAAACTCACTTCCTTTAAAAGTTAACTATTTTTCTGATTTAAGGAGTAATGCCCATTCAGTGTAGAAAATGAAGAAAATGCAAAAATAAAATAAAAATGACCAGCAATCTTCACCTAGAGGTAGTCCCAATGTCTATGATTGTTGTGTATCTTGCTCATCTCTCTCTCTTTTTCTTTCCACAGGCATATATAAATTTTGGAGTGGGAGATCTATTGTAAACATTATTTTCCTTATTTATTCTCTGTTTTCTTCCAGCAAAGATTTAACATGGTTGACAAGAACAGATAAAATGTGACGTGGTAGCACAAATTAAAAGTGGGGTTAAGAAAGAAAAATCCAGGGGCGCCTGGGTGGCTCAGTGGGTTAAAGCCTCTGCCTTCAGCTCAGGTCATGATCTCAGGGTCCTGGGATCGAGCCCCGCATCGGGCTCTCTGCTCGGCAGGGAGCCTGCTTCCCCCTCTCTCTCTGCCTACTTGTGATCTCTCTCTCTGTGTCAAATAAATAAATAAAATCTTAAAAAAAAAAAAAAAAGAAAGAAAAATCCATACCATGACATATTCAGATGTGTATTTTTTCCAGCTTTACTGAGATAATATTGATATATCATGTATAACACATTGATTTGATACATTTATATACTGCAAAATGACCACTGTAGCATTAACTAACACCTCTATCACATTACATAATTACGATTTCTTTTTTGTGGTGAAAATATTTAAGATCTGCTCTCTTAGCACCATTCAGGTATATAATATAGTATATAATATGGTGTGGATTCAAGTACATAATACAGACTGGTTATTTTTTAAAGAAAATTTTTATTAGGTAAGTTTTATATGTAATATAATAATATGATATCTAATTTATATATAAAATAAATAATATACTAATAATATAATAAATAATAAATATATATTTATTTATGTATATATACATAAATTTATTTATATATATTATGTAGTAATCTCTACACCCAACATGGGGCTCGAACTCATGATCCTGAGATCAAGAGTCACATGCTCTATAGACTGAGCCAGCCAGGTGCCCCCAGATTTGCATCTTAAGAATTTAACATAACACCCAGAGTATTTGCTTATGCCCTTAAATATAGGGCATATACGTTTTAAAACGTAATCCGTTAAAAGGAAGTAAAACTTGACAACACAGAGAAGTGCACAGATTAGCAGCAAATGGCTTAACACAGCTTCATTCTTAACGATTCTATGCCTTTCCACTGATTGGTGACATGGCACTCTACTTGATCAGTTCACTCCTGTTGTCCCTTTAGTCTGTTTCCAAAACTTCCATATTATAAATAAAGCCTTAAAGAAAGTTCATTTCTGGGAGGGTTTTCAGCAACACGGGGAGACGCGGAAGCATCACTAGGTCTGAATCCCACACTGTCCTTGAACTGAGTACCATCTTCTGGGGCATGAATCCAGTGGTTGCCCCAACTCCTTTCTGTGCACATACGAACACTTTTTATCCTCAGCCACGTCAGCTCACCTCCCATCTCTGTCCTGTTTCCTGCACGATGCCTGTTGGCTTTACCAGCTCCTGTCCCTGCCAGAACGCCCTCTGTTGTGTGTGCTGCTGGGATTGCTACAGCCAACCGTCTCTGCTGGATGTGGTAGGGAAAGAGAGTCGGATACTTGCAGCAGGTGAATGAGGCTTTCCTTAATTCTGTTTGATTCTCACCAAGTTTTCTAAAACGAAGACGCTTCAGATTCCTCTTTCTTAATTACTGAGAAGAAAACGGTGTCCGTGGTAGTAAAAAAGCAACGGGACTTCAAAGATCTTCAGCGCCAGTAACTAAATGGCCCACAAGATGGCGCTGTTCCTCCACCTCAAAAGACTTGGGCGGGTTCTGGCGTCGCCGGCCAGGGGCAGGGGTGGGGGCAGGGGTGAGAGCGGGGTGGGGGGGCCCTCCTGATTAGAGAGTGGTGAGGGGAAGGGGCTAGAAGTTGTGAGTGTGCAGCGGGGCATGTTTGTCTTTTCTGTCATTCTCTTCCTTCTCAAAGCTTCTCTTTCTCAGTGACTCCACCTCTCACATTTTTCCTTGGGTAGCTCTGGGATGCCGCAGGGTCAGCCCTGCCCCATCTGCGGCGCCCTCTCTTTGTTCTAGGCGTCTCTCCCTCCTTCCCGTGGATTTCTTTCCCTTTTCATCCTTAAGTGGCTGTAATAAAATTATTATTATACAGACGTTATTATAAAAATAGTATATTCTTGTTTGTGTACTTAACATGTTTCAGGTGCCCTCCTGGAACGTAAAAACATAAGAAAATTGATTTTTTGTATTCCTTTATTCATTTTTTTCTGTGTAAACGGAAACACACAACTGAGATTATGTGAGGCCTCTGGTTGCTTGCTTGTTTGTTTATTTATTTATTTATTTATTTATTTATTTATTAAGGGGCTCAGTGGGGCTGAGGAGAAAACAGATGAGAAATAGAACCAATCTTCATTAGGTTCTTGGTCTTTGATTTATCACAGTAAAGGCTGTGAGCACATCTGCATGTGGGTGGAAATAAGGCGGGGAACTAATTCATAAATCGCAGCTGTGAGCTATGGCTCGAAGTGTGTGACTGTCTCCTCCCAGGGTCCCCACCCTCCAGGTGAGGAGCAGGAGGCTCCCTGAGTGGGAAGAACTTGGCCAGGGGGCCCTGGA
>CM053605.1:24302328-24330743 GCA_028646535.1 Procyon lotor
TTCTTGGTCTTTGATTTATCACAGTAAAGGCTGTGAGCACATCTGCATGTGGGTGGAAATAAGGCGGGGAACTAATTCATAAATCGCAGCTGTGAGCTATGGCTCGAAGTGTGTGACTGTCTCCTCCCAGGGTCCCCACCCTCCAGGTGAGGAGCAGGAGGCTCCCTGAGTGGGAAGAACTTGGCCAGGGGGCCCTGGATGAGAAGGGGCGCAGCTGGGATTTGATGCCAGGTCCCAGCAGCTTCCACGCCTGTGCCCTGGGCGGCTCTAGCCACAACCCAGGAGGCCAGGTCGCTGCTCAGACCTGGGCAGTGAGTCCGGCCTGGGAGGTCTGCGAGTCCCTTTCAGACCGGAGCAAAGTAAGGAAAAGGGTGCTTCTGACGTAGTTCTCACACCTGCGGTCAAGGCCCGTCTCAAGCTAGAAATTCTGATTTCCTGCCTCAGCCCATTCCCTGCCTCCTCCTCCTCCTTTCCTGGGAATGAGGGCGTGATTGCGGATCAGAGAGGACTAGGAAGCTATAAACAACCAGCTCCCCAAAGAAGATTTCGGGTTGCCCCTGTGGGACGCTGAGGTCCGAGAGGACTCAGGTGAGTCCCAGGCTTTAGTTCCTTTGGGAGGCTAGGCAGCAGAGGGAATCTGAGTGATGACTTTGTTGGAGCCAGGAGGGCTGTTCTCAGTACTAGCAAGGTTCCTGTGGTCTGCAGGGCATCAGGCGCCCAGGGCAGGATTGACGGGACCCAGGAATCAACCCGCGTGACCCTGGGCATTGTCTGTGGGGAGGACTAAGCTACTAAACGGTGGCTCCCTTGATGGAAAAGCCCCCTCCCAGGGCACCTCCACTGAGACCCTTGATGTTTACACGCCGGTGTGAGAATGGAGACTTGTCCTCCCTCATCTCTGGTCCAGCACTTGGCATCTTAAGCTTATTCTCACTGAAATGAGAGCTCGTATCCTCAGTTCAAAGCATTTCCGGCAACTTCAGGAGGCTTCGGAGCTCCTCCCAGGGCACTTGAGAGGGTGTCGTGGAGGTAGCTGTGTGACTTCACGCCTTTCCTCAAAGCAGGAGTAGTGTCCTGGTCACACAGGCAATTCACACCACATCCATCAGAAAATCTGGAAGATGCAGAAACGCACAAAGAAGGAAATAAATCACATCTCTTTTCAGCTTAACATCTTTAATCTGTTTCTCTGAAACAGGGAGTGTAGCGAGAAGGCATTAAGCTAAAGACGATTCACGAAACAGAAAAGCCCAGCTGAAGGGAGTGCAGACCAGGGCTTGGAGCCCAGTCTCTGACTTGAGACGAGTCACTCTGCCCACCAATGATATTTTCTGAGACTGAAAACAAAAACATTCCCTCACCGGCAAACGTTGTCACGGGGCATGGGGGCACAGAGATGGGAATATTTTTGTTTTGACCACTACACTCCACATTTTTCGTTTTGTTTTGTTACCGTCCTTTTGTTTCCAAAAATAATGTTTTCCTGCTTCTCTGTATTTGATAAAGTACACTCACACTTGCAGAAAAAAAATTTTTATAAGCATTTTCGTGAGTTGTTGCATACACATTCCTTGGAATCCGTCTTCAGAGAGAGAAGGCCTTCTTCCAGACCGCCTGGAATGCGAGCAGAGAAGGAAAGGTGGGCGTGAGCCTGAGCCCCAGGCTGGGGTGAGAAGTGGTTGGAGGGTGCAGGCCCCCAGGGAGCGGGCTGGCAGCGGGGTGCAAAGCCAAGCTTTCCTATCCTTTTAGTTACTTCCCAAAGTTGCTCAGCCGTTCTGAAAAATGGCCTAAGTTCTTTCAAGGCACCATTTTAAAATATGTGAATCAAATTTATTAACCAAGAGATTATTGTAGCTATTATTCCCACTGCCCATAGATGACTGCTCATAATAATTTAGTAAATCTACGTCTTTTTTATATAGAATATTAAAAATTCCCTTCTGTTGTGAAGCCAGCTTCTTAAACTTTAAAATATGTTGTGAGCCTTTTCTCACGGCATTCAGTGTGTCCTTAAGATATAATTGCCAACGACTGCGGAGGATTTTGTGACCACTTCTTTAATTCCCACTGTTGGATGTTTAGACGTCCCCCTCCTCAATTTTTTGCTAATTATTTACAATGCTGCAGTTAATATACTTGAGTCTATGTCTTGGCACACGTGCATAATTATTTCCTTAGGTACATTCTTGTAAGTGAAAGGATATGTATGCTTTGAAGGTAATTAATAGGAGTTGCCTTAATTTGCTTCAGAAAGTTTGCACCAATGTGTAGTCCCATCCCTGCATGAAGGCAATGCAGGCAGGCTGAGTCCGAGAACCCAGGGGAGGGCCCTTGGCTTCCTGCAGGATAGAAATCAAACGTGAGTCAAAGGAAGTGGAAGGAGAGTTTATTGAAGGGAGTGAGTGACAGAGAACCGCGGACAGAGTATCTGGGAGCCTTGGACAGGAGAGGAGCATGAGTCTCATCATTGCTTAGGGCCAGGGGTTTATATTGGGAAAGGGTCTAGCAGAGATGAAGCCTTTCTAAAATGGAGTCCCTTCAGCTTTCCTACACGAAAGGGACCTCTTCTCACCAATACTAGGGATGAGACATTTATTAGTATCTGTCAGTGGCAGTAGATAAAAATAGTATCTCATTGGTTCAGTTTTGATTTCTAGATTAAAATGGCATGAATATATATTTTAAATAGCATATATTTTTAAGACATGTCTGCACCACTTTTAACCCATAGGGGGCACCACACTCATTGCTAATGTTTATTGAACACTTACTTTGTGTCAAGCGCAGGCAGGTCCTTCTTCAGTTATATCTTGGAGGAGGTCTTGTGGAAATTGCTGGGGTTACAGAAGTGGTAAAAGGCAAACCTGGGAACTGGATCCACGCTTGTCTGATACAGAAGTCCTGATCATAGTGTTTGTAAGATTTTCACCCTGCACCCAATTTCCCTGGGGGTTTGATCCTTCTTTTTATTTGAGAGAGAGTGTGAGAGAGAGAGAGCGCACAAGAGGGGGAGGGTCAGAGGGAGAAGCAGACTCCCTGCCGAATGGGGAGCCTGATGTGGGAGCAGATCCCAGGACTCTGGGATCATAACCTGAGTCAAAGGCAGATGCTTAACCAACTGAGCCACCCAGGTGCCCTTGATTCTTATTTGTAACCACCTTGACTGCCTTCCTTCCTCTTAGAATTTGCAGGACCGGGACACCTGGGTGGCTTAGCTGGTTAAGCAGCTACCTTCGGCTCAGGTCCTGATCCCAGGGTCCTGGGATCGAGTCCCACATCAGGTTCCTTGCTCAGCAGGGAACCTGCTTAAAAAAAAAGAATTTGCAGGGCCAAACTTTGTGTCTTGTGTTGAACTCAAATAACGTCAACCTGAGAGGAGAGAGAGCCGAATGATAGACACACAGAACCAGGTAGCAGAAACAAGAGATGGTGAATATGTTTCTCTCCTGTCCCTTCTCAAGCGTAGCTCCTGGCCATGATTAGCAGAGCAGAGTGTGCGGGTAGAATTCGTCTGGGCCTTCCAGGACTTGCTGCTGCAGAGTAAAGTGGGTGGGGCCGTGAACAAACCCAGGAGGAGGATTCAGAACACCTGTATCTATTTCTAAATACTTGGTGTATTGGCTTCTATTTTAAATGGTATTTAAAACTCAAACTATTTTTTTCTCTGTTCTGGGTATTAAGAAATACAATGATTTTTGCATTTGATTTGTGTGTCCAAAAACACTGCTAAATTTTCTTGGTTTAATAATTTTAATGCATAAAATTATTTCAATAAATAAATCTCAGTAATTTGTGTATAACATCTTTTGAGGGTTTTTGTGTAGACAATTTTATTAACCAAATGGTGACAGTTAAATCTCTTCCTCTCTCACAGAGGTATTTATTCTTTTTCTTGCCATAGTGCTCTGGCCGAGACTCCCAACACAGTGCTGAATAACCTTGATAATAATGGGCATGTTTTTACCATTTTACCCTTGAGCGCGATGTTTCCTACAAATGTTTTATAGATATTTTTGTCAGTTAGAGGAACCCACTTCTATTCCTAGTTTACCTTTATGTTTTATCATGAATGTTTTATCATTTTTTCTTAATTTATTTATTTTGACAGAGAGGAGAGAGATCACCAGTAGGCAGAGAGGCAGGCAGAGAGAGAGGGGGAAGCACGCTTGCTGCTAAGCAGAGAGCCCGATGGGGGCTCGATCCCAGGATGCTGAGATCATGACCTGAGCTGAAGGCAGAGGCTTTAACCCACTGAGCCACCCAGGTGCCCCTGTTTTATCATTTTTAAAAAAAAATAATATATTTCACTATGTTTTCTTTTGTCATTGTACTTTTTTTTTTTTTAAATGAATGGGTGTTAAATTTTGTCAAAATATTTTTCCATCGTACTTAGGAGACTTTTTTTTTCTTGGGTTTGTTAATGTGATTATATAGTATTGTTTTCAGCACATACTTTTTTTTTGCATTTTCCCAAGTTGTTTTTTTTTTTTAAGATTTATTTATTTATTTACTTGAGAGAAAGAGAGAGAGAGCACATGAGCAGGGGAGGTGGGGGGCAGAGGGAGAGAGAGGAGCAGAGTCTCTGCTGAGCAGGGAGCCCGACGCAGGCCTTGATCTCACAACCCTGAGATCATGACCTGAAGTGAAGGCAGATGCTTAACTGACTGAGCCACCCAGGCACCCTGTTCTCCCAACTTCTTAAAAATCAGTATGAACCTCCCTTTGCAGATGAGAAAATGGAGGTGCAGAGAGGTTAAATCATTTCCCAAGGGCTTGAAGCTGTAAGTGGGTAGGTTTAGATTTGGAGTCTAGCCCTGATCACCCCAAACCTTGTGGTCTTTATAGATGCCCTTCAGCAGAGGGGACACAGTGTCATCTCAGGGCTTGGAGGAGGTGCTTCTGCAAAATGGACAGTGGGCTCAGGCATCCTCTAAGGCTTTAATGCTATTGGACTGGCAGTGGGTGCTGGATGAGAGGGAGGAGAAAAAAGGATTTGCAAATGTTAACCAGAAAAGATGGAAGAAGTGCCAGGAAAAGAAGAGAGCAAAGGACTATTTGCCCTGCACTCCAAGGTGACTTTCCAGGTCACTGAAAAGTGCGAGTGCTGAAGGGTTCCCAGTGTCACGGACTCTACGTTTGCTACTCTGAGTCCTCCCTGCTGGAGTTGGGCCACTCAACGTCTGCCTTCACTCCCTAGGACCTCAAAGAGGTTTTTGGTACACTTTATTCTGGAGCCACAGTCAAGATGTTCACTTGAGATAGTTTGGGGTGGGTGTTGGACAATCAATGGTGTCCCCCATCACAGGGGACCAGCCATCAGGGACAGGCAGATGTCTCACTGGGTAAAGGTGGCATGAAAGATGTACATTGGAAGGTGTGACTTGGTCACTTCTCAAGTGCTTCCGATGCCAAGATTTTCCGATTCTAGTGAAAATTGGTAGCATTTTCTATTTTCAGTGAAAACATATAGAAATTAGAAGTGATGTGACTTACACATTTCCCCAACGTGGGGGGCAACATATGTTAGCCACAAGCCAACAGTCTGAGGTTGGTCCTAGCCCTTGAAGACCTTGCTCCCTTCCCAAACCCTGTCCGTGGGCATCATGAGGGGACTTGGCAATGAGAGGTAGAATGAGCTCTGTCCTTCCAGGCCTTGGGAGTGACCACACCCATCTGGGGTGCCAGCCCCTGTGATAGCTCAGCTGAACAATTAGCATAAAGTGGGAAGTTGATTTGCTGCTCAGTGCAGAGGTGGCACCTTGCCAATGTCCCAGTCGGCAGGCCGATGACAAACACCTGTGCCTCCTCCCATTGGTGCCTCGCTCCCCCTCAGGACAGGGAAATCTGGAGGGGGTGTGCTGACCACACATGCTGTCAGATCCAGAATCTATTTTCTTCCCTCTCCACGGGTGCCGGTTCTCTATAACGTGGCGATTTTATAGCGGCTGCCTGAGAACAAATCTCAAATTTGCCAGTAAGCAAAATAAATATATAAATAAATAAAAATCCATCATCAGCTCCTGGCCTCCTGACCCAATCTTGAAATGCATTGCAAATACGCTGACACTGAGGTTGCTGCATTTAATGGCAAACAGCATCAGACTCCAGCTTGCACCTGGGCTGGGCTGGCTTCCCACATGAGCAGGCTTTAGGACTTCTTCGGACTGCAGACGTCACAACACACTCAGAAGGACAAATCCAGGAGTAGGTAAGGAAGGCAGAACAGGAGGAGAAGGGGTCTGCCTTCTTCTAATTCCTTCCTTTAAACTTAAGCACTAATAATGACAATGGCCCTAATTGTATCTTGGAGCTCCTCTCCCCTATCAAGGATCTCAAACATACCAGATGCCATTGTCTCATTAATCTTTACCTATGGCTGATGAGCATTCAGTTTTAATTTAGAAAGGCAGCCGGGAGGGGAGATCACTTTTCCAAGACTGAAGACAAGATAGAAAAGTGTCTTTAAAGCCTGGCGGCATATTAGAATCTCTTGGGGAAGCTTAAAAAAAATACATGAATAAATACATGAATATTACCCAGACCAGTTGTTCCAAACATATTTAAAGGTTTTCCAGTAACTGAATTAAAACTCTCCAAGTTAGGGGTGCCTGGGTGGCTTAGTCGCTTGTGTCTGCCTTCTGTTTAGGTCATGATCCCAGGGTCCTTGGATCGAGTCCCACATTGGGCTCCTTACTCATCAGGGAGCCTGCTTCTCCCTCTCCCCCTGTCAATCCCCCTGCTTGTGCTCTCTCTCTCTCTCCACCAAATAAATAAATAAAATCTTAAAAAAAGAAAAACCTCTCCAAGATAATTCCATTAGTGCAGCCTCAGTTGCAACCAGTGTTGAGAGGCACTAATATATATCTTTGTGGTTAGGCTAAGCTAGCAGCCTTCCCTGAACCTACCAGTGTGTATCACAACATGGAGGTAATAGTCTTAGGTGCCCTCGGTGTCTTATCATCCAAGGTTCTTCTCTCTGGCTGCTGAGAAGAAGAGAGAGGTAAGTTTACTGACTGCTTACTCTATGCCAGGCACTCTGTACATATGAACCCATGTCGGTCTTTATAGCAACCCCGTGAGGTGGACATAATGAATCCAGCCCTACTTGTAGGGGAAAAAAAATATGAGGCTTGGGGAGGTTAACTTCTTCCTAAAGGCAAGGATTTGGGGGACATGGGGAATTTGAACCCAGGTCAGAGTCCAATAAAGCAAAGCTGGAAATGTATACTGTTGTCCCTTCCATGTGAATGGAACTGTCTCCAATCTTCTCTTCTGAAAGAGGTGGGAAGGAACACATCTGTCAAATCAAGTGCCGTGGAACATGGACGTAAGGCATCATTAATCTCTAGAAAAGAAATCACGCCTGACACAATGGCTGCATTTGGGGTCTCTACCTGTTGAGTTCGTGGTAGTCTGTGGTACTTGAGGTTCTGCCTGGTTTTTGCAGGACCAGACCACTGAGTTAAATGGAGATATAATTGAAACCACAACCTCGGCATCCTTTGGACCAGGGCTTTCCACTGTGTAAATGATATGAGCCACATATGTAATTTAAAAATATTTAATAGCCACATTAAAAAAAGCCAAAAGTGGCAGTGAGATTAATTTGGGCAATATATTTTATTTAACTCAATCTATTAACAATATTTTAATATGTAATAAACAAAATACTATTGAGGTATTTTACAGTCTTTTTTCGGTGCTAAGAGTATTTTATATTTACAGCACGATCCAATTCAAATGTTAAAGTTTCATCAGAAATACTTGATCTATATTTAGGTTTCATAAAATTTACATAAAATCTACTAAAAAGTAGACTCATATACTCAAGTTTTTCCAAACATATGTAAACATTTCCCAATAACTGATTTGAGTATGTTTTAAAATTCTATTAATTAAAATTAAATAAAATAAAAAAAAATCAATCTCTCAGTTGCACTAACAATAGTTTAAGTCCTCAGTAACCACAAGTGGTTAGGGATAAGAATCTGACAAGGCAGTTTTAAATCTTTAAGAGAGGCCCCATTTTTTGGAATATCCCCTTGGGTATGATTTTATTTTTTTATTTTCTTGTCTGGGAGGTGGCTGGTAGAACTCCCCCGACTCTGACAGCTCATACCGCTCAGTCCCGAAATGCAGTGTAGGGGTGGTGCTCACCACTGAGAATGTCTATGCTGATTATACATTTGGGAGCCAAAGAAATGACTGAGTCTGTAGACTCAGTGGGCCCACTCCTGAGTTGAACTTTGGCCAAATCCCATTTGTTACCTAGTTCCCACAGGCCCCTAGTGTAACAGGCCTCTGGGTATCATCGTCAAATAGTCTTCAAAATGTTTGGATTTGCCCCCTTCTTTAACCTGAGCAGTTACCTGACCAAGTGGTAGAAGATCCTTTTGAAAATGGAGGAGGGGGGAGAGAGCGGAAGAGTGTGCTCTTGCTATGGTATTGTGGGGTCTTTTCCTTGGGGACCTGGCCTCTTCTTCAGTCATTGGGTTCTGGATCATAACACTGGCCAAGAGATTATCATATGAAAATAACTGCCCCTGGTCTCCTAATCATCTGTGTGATTTCTTTAGTTGGTACAAGTTGACTTGTTGGCTGCCCGTCTTTTTTGCCTCTGAGGCAAAAACATGCCCCTATTCATGTTTTATGAACCATCAGCAAAAACTCTTTGCAGGGCAACCCCCCTCTCTCTGCCTCTCTGCAGTCCTGCTGCTCATTATGACAACTGAATTCACCTGGGTCCTAAGGGTTATGCATCGCCAACTTGCCCCTCTTGTTTTGAAGTCCTTTCACCCCTTTATTATCAGTGAGTCTAGTGCTACCATGACCTTTCCTACTGTTAGCCTGGGCCTAGAGAGGAGAGCTATCACTGGGTTTATTAGGGATACTGGTGCCCCTCCTACTTGTACATTATTTAGAGTCATCTTGTAGATTTTCTGGCCTTTCCTAGTATATCCATTCTAGCATCTCCGCTTTTCTGAGACTTCTCCTCTTTCTTCCACCACCAGTATTGGCAGTGCTGGCATGTCAACCTCACTTAATGTGACCATTGCTCTTTGCATTCTTCTAGCAGCCATCTTGTGAGCTTACACCATCTTCCAGGGTTCTTGCCAACATGTTAAATCTTTCATCTTGGGAGAGGATCTCAAATTGACAAACTCTTATTTATCCAATCGTATATGCCAGCCTTCTTGATTAAGTACCTCCAGAATATAGTTCCATGAATACTCTCCCAGCTTTTGCTGGTGAGTGCTAGCTAGGTCTTGGAGCTCCTTAAAAATATAGCTCCTTTGGGGCATCTGGGTGGCTCAGTTGTTTGAGCATCTGACTCTTGATTTCAACTCGCCCTGACCATAGGGTCGTGAGTTCAAGTCCCACATAGGGTTCCATGCCTAGCATGGAGCCTCCTTAAAACAAACACACACACACACACACACACACAAGTATAGCTCTTTTTTCTTATCAGGCATGGCATGTCCTCAGTAGTGTTGTTATGACTTAAATAAACCTAGTTATAAGATTAATGATCAGTAAGGGAAGTGGGGGCAGATCTTCAGTGGGACATTTGTGGCTTTGCAGGCATGAAGACTCTCATAATCTCCAATTGGTGATGGAGTATTGTTTCTTCTTAGGAAGGATGGGACACTTCTGTAGGCTCAGAAAGTTTAGGGAATCTGTGGGTTCAAAATTTGTGGTAAGGGGAGGGGAGCGGAAATAACTCAGCCCTTCCCACCTCTGTGTCAGGGTTTTCATCTTATTTTAACCACAGCTCTGACCTCGCCAGAACAGATCTTCCTTGTTTGGGAGTTTATAGTCTGGACTCAATGGTTCTAGTCCCGGCCTTCAGCCTTTTCTGCGATTGCCCTGCATGAGATGAGGTCCTTTTTATATGCTACCAAAGAGGTCTTCTGGCTTTCATACTTAGATTTCAGTTGGGATTAGTCCTCTCAGCTTTTTCTTATGTTTTTTTCAGGGTATCAGCAAAGCCTAATGATAGCCAACATTGGTTTTATAAATACTACTACCATCATATTTCTCAAACACCTGATACATTGCAGCAGCTAATGCATCCCCTTCCACTGGTTTTCATCTTAATACTCCCCCAGTGAATGTTTTTTTAACAGGACTGGACTGCTTTGCTGTGCCAGTGGTTAGCAATGCTCCCAATTCTAGCAGTGAATGATGGGGTCTCTTTGCCAACCAGATGGGAAATGATGTATCACCCAGGCCCCTAATGAATCCCCATGTGTTCTCTTACCACTTGTTCTACTAATTGTTGCAGGTTGGGTTCCTTGAAAAGGAGGATCTACGTTGAGTTTAGTGTGCAAGAGGTTTATTAAGGAAGGCCCTTGGGAGGGGAGTGGAATGAAGATGTGTATGCAGGGAGAAATCAAGCTTCCATATAGGTCTAGGACAGTCTCAGCTGAACTCTTGGTAATTTCTGCAGCTAAATGGCTCTTAGACTTATCTAAAACTGATGCTAGATGGCTGGGTCTCTATGTATGTTCACTGTCCAGTCATTTGATGAGGACTATGAGAAGGGACTGGTATGTGGAGACTGTCTGCAACAGTACTTAGTACTGGGGCCAAAAGTCCTGCATTGATGGAGGATCTGGGTGGTGTAACCTATGTCCACCATGGTATCCAATCCAGAGGACCTTTTTCTTTATTGAGGTATAATTGGCAAATAGCATTAAATTAGTTTCAAGTATACAAAATAATGACTCAATATTTATATGCATTGTTAATTGATCACCACAGTAAGTCGAGTAAATATCTGTCACTGTACATAGTTACGATTTTTTTCTTGTGGTAAGAACAGAGATTCTTAAACTTGTAAAAATGAAGAGATATTGTATGCCTTCTTTCATGCACTTCTATTGGAGTCAGGGGCTTCGAGAATTAGAATTGATTGTGTGTTTCTCTGTTTGCCACTAAACTGAATTCTTTGAAAGAGGAATTTTGTCTTCTGTATTCTGTATCCTGGGTCTTGAGTAAATGGCAAAAGGCCTAGGCTTAGACACATAGCAGGTATTTAAGACGTGTTTGTTATTGAATATTGACTGAGGGTTTATGACTGATCACCTTGGATGGGCTCATAGGCTTTTGGGAGTGAAGTTGTTAGTCATTCAAATTCAAGTCTATAGCTAAAATTCTCTTTCCCAATGGCAATCCTGGTAAATTAATTCAGCAAATGTTAATGGGAATTTGCTCAATGCCAGTTGTGATTTTAGATGTTATGAGAAATATGATGATGAACATGACATCATTCCTGCCCTCATTGGGGTGACAACTTTGAGAACCAGGAAAAGGGGATTGGAGATATATGATATCATACTTTCAGATTCATTGGTAGGTTTTGATTTTTGATTGGGCAACTCCGGGCTGATTCTTAAAAGTCTGAGTGAATTCATGCCAGGTAGGTGTGATGGGCTAGACAAGAAGAATTTGTGCAGTTCAAGCCTGCATAGTAATGCCTTTGATGGTATTAAGTAGCAGTACACTGAGATATAATATAGGGTTATGCACAATGGTTTACACCTGTGCTAATATGGTAGCGACTAGCCAAATGTTGCTACATAAATATAAAATTAAAATTAATTTAAAACTCAATAAAATTAAAAATTTAGTCCCTCAGTTGCACCAGTCAGATTTCAAGTACTTAAGAGTGGTATATGACTAATGGTTACTCTATTGGGTAGAACCAATTTTAGAACATTTCCATTCCTACAGAAAATTCAACTGGATGGCAATAGTTTAGATTATCACTGACTTATAGAACACTAGAGCAGAAATTGCCTTTCTTATTTATTAGGTAGGGACACTGGGACCTATAACGCTACTAGGTCTGGGATCACCTGAGTCTCAGTTCAATGATTCTATGTTTACAGATTTCTTATAGTTCATAGGCTTGCAGGACACTTTTAAACAGCCCAGAATACCTAGTAGAATACAAATTATCCATCCATCCTTCCTTCCATCCTTCCATCCATCCATCCATCCATCCATCCATCCATCCATCCATCCATCTGTCTGTCCATCCGTCTCTTTCTCTTCCTATATTCTAATATACTCTACTTCTTCTTCTATCCGTACTGGTTGCTGAATCTATACCAATCAGTAGGACACAGCTCCTGCTGAGAAGATCATTTTACGACTTAACAGAGGAGAGAGAACATGATGATGCAACCTGATTAGTGCTACAGTTGAGTAGGAGCCAGGTGCATAGAACCCAGAGGAGGTAGGATGAATTCTTCCAGAAGGCTTGGGATAAGCATTACATAGGAGGTGACATTTAAATTGGGTCCCAAAAGATAACAGAATTTATCTGGCAAGAAGGAGGAGAAGACATTCTAGAAAGAGGAAAGAGCATGTGCCATGGTATGAAGGCATGAAGCGCACTGACCTTGGGTGTGGTGAATAGGTTTTTGTGGTTCCAGTGTGCCTGTAGGAGCCATGGTAGAAGGCAAGGTTGGAAGAGTAGGCTGGGCCCATGTCTATAAGAATTTGCATGTCAGGCTGAGAGGGATGGGCTTTATCTAGCAGACAATGGAGGGCTTTGGAGGTGGCTAAAGAGGGAAAGGATATGCCTGGATCTGTGGTTTGTTTGTTTTTTTTTTTTAAAGATTTTATCTATCTATTTATTTATTTATTATTTGACAGAGAGAGAGAGAGAAAGAGAGAGAGAGAGATCACAAGTAGGCAGAGAGGCAGGCAGAGATAGAGGAGGAAGCAGGCTCCCTGCCGAGCAGAGAGCCTGATGCGGGGCTTGATCCCAGGACCCTGAGATCATGACCTGAGCTGAAGGAAGAGGCTTTAACCCACTGAGCCACCCAGGTGCCCCTGAATCTGTGTTTTTAAAAGGTCAATCCATTTGAGCATGTAGGGAATGGATTATGGGTTCATTTGGTTCAACTCTCTGGATTTGTCCAAGATGGAGTGAAGCCCCTGGACCTAGCACAATAATGAAATTGCTGCTCTCTTCTTGGGGTTAAATAATAGTTAACATTCTTCCAACTAAGAATTTTCAACATTTCCATCCTACATTTGCCCCTTCTCTTCCTGACCTCCATACCCAACAGCCTCCTACTAACCCACATTTTCTCCAGCATCAGAACACACAGAAGGGTAGAACGGGAGTATGAGAGAGGTGCCAGGAAGCAGCCACCCCCACCGCCTGAGCTTCTTGAGGCTTCTGTAGCCCTAATGCCTCTGTGTACCTAGTGTTCTTCACGAACCTTGTTGAGAGATGCTGCTCCTGTGGGTGCCTTTTCCTGGTGGATTCTGGGATGATGGAGAGTTGTCATGACAGCTGGCTGGAAAAGAGTTGAGACGAATGGAGCCTTCCCTTGATTTTCTCCAATAAAACTAAAGGGAGGGAGCTGAGAGGGACTTAGAGAAACCACTTACCCAGTGGGAAAAGATGAGGCTAGGTCCCCATCCCCTTCTCCTGAGGAGAGAATGCTTTGTTGGGCTAACAGTTATGTTGGACTAAGAGCTATGACAATATGCAATTAATAGTGAGTTTCTTTGTAACAGATAATAGTCAAAACATCTTGAAGCCCATTCAGAGAGACAACTTTGAAGGGAGCCTCGGCTGTCCACACACACATCGAACACTGTCATTAAGCCCTCCTGGGATGACAGCAGCTATAGTTCATTATCCTGGGTGGTGGCTGTGGGGGGACTCTATTCTTTAAATTTTCTTTGCGAAAAAAAGTCTTTTAAAAGTTGATTTGCAACACAACACAGGCAAATAAACGGAAGGGATGTTGTCCGGTGATTCATGGAGAACCCCAAAGGAGGAGGGGTGGTGCTCAATTTCTGACAGCTGAGCCATTTATGGAAAAAGAACTCTCCCTTCCCCATTGGCTACTTCCACTGGCCAGAGGAGTACGAGAGTTTCTCCATAGGTTCTTATGTAAATAAAATTGAGTCATGTCTTCACCTGTGGATAGAAATGCCCAAACATACCTTTTTAAAACTTTATTTATTTTTGTGAATAAAAACTGGCTTTTAATTTTGGCTGGTTTTCTAATTTTGATAACTGTCAACCAATGCAATTGATGATCCGACATCTATTCTGTCCTTCTTCCTTACCAAGGAACCCTATTTTATTTGGGGCAACCATGTGCCTAGTTAAAAATCACCCCCTTTCCAACATGGATTCCATTACTCAGGGGATGGCTTAAGTGACTCAGCTTTGGCCGACGAGTTACTGTAAGGGTGGATATTTTAGAATTGACAGATATAGAATTTTTTCCTGATAAAAGGGGGTGAACTTAGGTAGCACATATCTTTTTTCTCCTTTTCTTTGCTCCTTTTCCTATTCATGCCTGAAAACAGATGAGATACCCAGGGTGAGGCAGCCAAATGGTAGTGCTCTGCTAGGCGTTGGGCATATCAGGGTAAACAAGAGGGTTTCTAGTGTGGCACTCCACTGGAACTTACAAATGTGTAGAGGGGAGGTAACAATCCAATATCCTGAGTCCTATAACAGAAGGGGGGGGATGTAAAATATGAGGCTCGAACCATGAAAAAAAAAAAACCACTCCAAATTTATATGGAAACCCCCAAATTATAAAGTTGATGACTAGGGTTGGAGCATCCCTCATACTTATCTAAATCCTGGGAATTTAGGAACCTGGAAAAACATGGCCAGCCAGTCCCTTGTAACTGAGAATAAGCGTTCAAAGTGAAAAGGGCCAAG
Source organism: Procyon lotor (assembly GCA_028646535.1). Classification (NCBI taxonomy): domain Eukaryota; kingdom Metazoa; phylum Chordata; class Mammalia; order Carnivora; family Procyonidae; genus Procyon; species Procyon lotor. The sequence continues at coordinate 24,317,042 of CM053605.1, forward strand.
TGTGGGGCAGCTGGATTTGCTTCTCCAAAATACTAATCGAGGTTCCTGCGTGTGTCAGAGCCGCGCTGAGGCCAACTTGGATGTAATTCTAGGGAGCATGTGAGCCTTGGGCTTAGGAAATGTCTCTTTTGAGAATGATTGAACTGCTATACTAACCTAGGAAAATGAGTGGATTTGACAGCTCAAATTGGTGGAAGAAACACTTGGACCAGCCCCAGGCCCTGCTTGGGCACTTGCCAGCTGAAGCGGGCATGACTAATCACGAAGCTCATTTGGTGGCATAAAAGGGACAGTTCCATCAGGGTCAAGTGAGGAGCCTGGGGAATATTCCCAGGCATGTGCTTTCCAGAATCAAAGGCAAAATGACTTTTTTTTTTTAAGCAATGACGGGGTGGGCTGCATGATCATTTCCACCATTGTTTATTTCTTTTTTCTTCCCATTCTTTATATTCCCAGAGGGATGGGTAAAATATATATAACGCTCAGTATGGCAGTGGGGCCAAATCAGAAGAAAGGTGGGGTGTAACGTGGATGGGGCCTCACTGCATGCTGTTTCTACATTGTCTTTGGTCTTCTTCCTCAAGGACTCATGTTATGTGTGTGACTCCCAGAGAACACGTGCTATGTGCTGTGTTTCCGGGACACATGCACACTGCCTACTAAACAACTATAAACCAAGACAGAAACAGTGGTATGGGCAAGTGGCTGGGTCACTATGTCTAAGGGGTGTTCTGTGAAACACAAATCCTGCAAGGTGGTATGTGAGAAACCTTTTTTCATGATCAAATAGACTTGGGGAAATGCTTCATCTTCTGTTTTGTCTTAGTGATCCACAATGAACATTTATGGGCTAATAGATTTAAGAAGTCTTATGAGAATAAAACCTATTTAACTTTGATTTACCAGCATTTCCCATTTTTTCTTTCTCTCTTCCTCCCCCCTCTCTTTTTTCTCTATCTTTCCTCCCTCCCTCCCTCCCTCCCTCCCTCCCTCCCTCTCTCTCTTTCTTCCTTCTCTCTCTCTTTCTCTTTCTTTCTTAAACCATGGAGTTTTCCTGCTCTCCTTCACCCCCAAAGAACACCTGTCCTTGGAACAAACTTTGGCCACTGCCCCCAGATACATAAATAAAATAAAAACAATAAGACAAGATACAAACAAACAGCAAAAGTCTGTAACCATCTGCAAGTCAAGAAAACATCTATTTTCACACCAGATTTGGGTTGGGTATTTAAGGTCTCCATAATTTCCTGCCCATCCAGCACCTTGACTGTTCAGCTAGAGGCAGTGTTCTGCTTATCAATTTCTGAGGAACAAATAACCCTGGAGCAAAGTGGTAGTAAACAACATTATAATGCTTGGGATTTTTGGGCAGTCAGGGATTAGGATAGGGCTCAATGAGAACAGCTCATCTCTGCTCCATGATGACTGGGACGGCTCACATGACTGGGGATTGTTTGACCAGTTCAACTGGGTTCATATATCTGAGGCTGTTATTTCAGCTGTCAGCTGGCTTCTCAGTTGTTCTCCATGTCACATCTGCTGGCGATGAAATGTCCGAGATAGCTTCTTCCCTTCCATGTCTGTCTGGTGCCCGAGCTGGAATTACTAGAGCACGCTGGGCTGGCCAGTTGTGGTGCCATTTTTGTTCATTTAGCTGCGCAACCTCATAAGACGGCCATCCCAGAGGAGGCAGACTGTCATGGTGGCTGACTTCTCTTGGATCCGGTGTTCTAAGAGTCATGATGGAGGCTGTGAGGCTGCTATGGCCTAGGCTTGGAAGTTCTAGAATGTCACTGCCTCTGAATTCTATTGGCCAAGCAAGTGATGGCCAGCTCACGTTCCAGGGGACAGGAAATACACTCCCCATTCTTAATGGGAGCAGAAGCAGACGACTTGTGGTTATCTATAATTTACCACAGGCATCTTACTGGTTGGCTCTCTCAGGCATCAGACTCTTAGCTGGAATGTCAGTTGGGTGCCACCTGGTTTCAGATTTATCTTAAGCAATGTCTAGAAAAGTTCTTTTAGTTCAGGATGCCATTTAGAGAACATAAGAAATTGAGATGACCAACCCATCTAGACACAGAATGGAAAACAGTAGTTTAAATGTTATAAACACAACAAACAAAATTGCTATTGCATGTGGTTCTGGTGTTAATGCCCATCATCTCGTATGATGGATGAACTGCTAGAAACTTTCTCCAAACTGCAGGAATCCTGGGAAATGCCTCGGATTTGGCCTTCTCTACTCCCCTAACATGCTGCTCCCATCTATCTCTTTTGTTATGATCTTCGTTAGTTTGGTCTAGTTTGGTCACATTTAAGGGTTTTATATAAAATTCTGAGAATTCTCAATTTTTGCCTAGAATTGCTGTATTTTTTGAGGGAGAAGAATACAGATGTTTACCGAGAATATATAACTAATCCTTATTCTCACTTCCTAGAATTTATAAATATCAAAATGCTAATCAATTTTCTGGATTTTTTTTGAAATAAAGAGAAAAGCAGTTAGAGAGTTTGACCAAAAGTGTCTTTTGGTCAAATTTTCCTCCCCCACATCCTAGAGGCAACCATTATTATGAATTTAGTGAGTGGGATGATATTTTAAGAATAATGTTTTCATCAGCCGTTCTATAGTTTCGTCCATCATTCTCTGTTTCTAATTTACTGCTCTGCAGAGACATAGCTGAAATTTAATTCAAAATTCTCTGTTGCTTTATTATTTGTGACTAGCTTCTCTCTAGAGAGTGTGCCAGTGAGAGGGTTCTTACCCAGGCTTCGGTGGATGAGAACTAATTCCAGGAGGAGGCCCCCTGCACATACCCCCCAGACTGAGCAAAAACAAGGTTATGTCCAATTCTGTGTGGGCCAGTACCCTCACCATGGATGTCATCAGCTGGGATTTAGTACTCAGTTATTTCAAGGCCACTACACATGTAACTTTAAAGCCATAGGTATGGAAGGAAACCTAAGAGCTCTGTCGGACAACAGGTATAAAGTACTGGTCCCGACCAGTACTTCTGGTATCAAATGTCATCTCATTTCCACAGTTACTGAGTGATGGCATTTCACTGATGTGACTCAATGATACAGAATGCTTACCACATTAAGTGTAGTTACCATCTGTCAGCATGCAAAGTTATTACAATATTATTGACTGCATTTTTGATGCTGTACTTTTCCTTCCTGTGACTTATGTATTTTATAACTGGTAGTTTGTATCTCTCAATCCCATTTACCAATTTCACTCATTCTCCCCCAACAATTCCTCTCTGGCAATCAGTGGTTTGTTTTTTGTATTTATGAAGTTTGTTTGATTTGATTTTATTTTTATTTATTTTTTTAAGATTTTATTTTTTTCATTTGACAGAGAGAGATCACAAGTAGGCAGAGAGGCAGGCAGAGAGAGAGGGGGAAGCAGGCTCCCCGCTGAGCAGAGAGCCCGATGTGGGGCTCGATCCCAGGACCCTGAGATCATGACCTGAGCCGAAGGCAGAGGCTTTAACCCACTGAGTCATCCAGGTGCCCCTGTTTGTTTGTTTTAGATTCCACATGCTAGTGAAATCATATGGCATTTGTCTTTCTCTTTCTGACTTAATCACCTAGCATAATACCCTGTAGGTCCATTCAGGTTATCACAAATGGCAAGATTTCATTCTTTTTTAATGGCTGAGTAATATTTTATTGTGTATGTATACATACCCATCTTCTTCATTCGTTCATCTATCGATGGACATTGGCTTGTTCCATACCTTGGTTATCGTAAACAATGCTGCAGTAAACATGGGGAGGCATATATCTCTTCCAATTAATGTTTTCATTTTTTTCGGGTAAGTACCAAGAAGTGGAATTACAGGATCATATGATATTTCTCCTTTTAACTTTTTGAGGAATCTCCAAAATGATTTCTACGGTAGCTGCACCAATTTACAATCCCACCAACACTACACAAGGGTTCCCTTATCTCTGATGCTCGTTATGTCTTGTCTTTTGATAACAGATATTCTGCCCAGTCTGCAGAGATATCTTATTGTTGTTTCAATTAGCATTTCCCTCATGATGAATGTCTGTTTCATGTGTCTGTTTGCCATCCATCAACATGTCTTCTTTGGGAAGATGTCTATTCAGGTTCTCTGCCTTTGTCCTATTTAGAAACTGACTGCTTAACGCATACGGGGTTCTCTCTTGAAGTGACCAAAATCTTTAAGAACTTTTTTCAGGTTCCTGGACCCAATTCAGTGCATGTGAGCCTGTGTGTGTGGGCCTGTGGGCTTCCCCACACCAATAAAGAATTCTCTAGCACCTACCAGTGTCTGAAAGTCAATTCTGCTCTGATGCCTATCTACCTAAGATAGTCTTAGATACCACAGGTTAAGGGTTCAGTCCTACAAGATTATCCACCCAGCACCCCCCTGCCCCCACCTTCTGATGCTCGGCACAAGTCCAGGTTATCACTTGTGTTTCGGACCAACCAGCTAGAGACCGGAGGTTCCAATGACTTCCTCCTTGTATGTCAGATGCTAGTTCCAGTCTGGGTTGCTATCTGTACTTCTGACAGACTGGCTGTAAATCTGCAGCTTCCATGACCCCCCTCCCTGGGTTAAGTTAATTTGCTAGAGCAGCTCACAGAATTTGGAGAAACATTTTACTTACTACATGACTGGACTATTATAATAGGATATAACTCAGGAATAACCAGCTGGAAGGGATACAAAGGGCAAGCAAAGAATTTTGCTTCTTTGACGAAAGGAATTTCCTATCGTCTGAAAAAGTGCTGCGTTCTCCCCAAATCTCCATATGTTCACCAGCCAAGAAGATCTCTGAACCCCATCCTTTTGGGTTTTTGGGAGGCTTCATTTCAGAGCCATGCTTGATTAAATCTTTGGCCATTGGCAACTGATTCAACCTCAAGCCTCTTTCCCCTCCCTGGGGGCCAGGGATTGGGACTGAAAGTTCCAACACTCTAATCACATGGTTGGTTCTCCTCGTAACCTTCCCTTAACCCAGGTGCGACCCCAAAGCCACCTCATTAACATAAGACCACTGTTCCTCTCAATCACTTAAGAAATTCCAGTGGTTTTGGGAGCTCTGTGGGGAGGAAGACCAAAAATACATACATATTTTCATTACAAATCACAGTATCACACAACTCTATAGGACAATAATGTGAACCCACATTTATGCCATTAGGGTGCTGATTCATACACTGGAAGATGGCTGATTTATGTTATATGAATTTCAGCTCAAAAAACAAATAAAATAGTACAATTTCCCCTAGATTTACATACTAAGTGCATTTTCAGAATTCAGTGAATATTAAAACCATGCAAAAAATGCTCGAGGTCTATATGTAAATCCAAGTTAGGGTCCAGGCTCAACTACATTATAAATAGGTTTTTCTCCTACACAATTATGTAGTGAGACATTCAAGAGTTGGATAGGATATTGTTGAGCAGGATAACCCCTTCCACCGCAGAGTATCTAGAGCCCGCATCCCCAAAGCAACCTCATACATTTCTGGCAGGTGCCCAGGGGAGAGAGCGTCCTCTGTCTTTGTCCCACGGTCCGGGATGCACCTGCCAGGTCTCTGTGTCCGATGCTTACGTGCTCGCTGTCTTGTTCCGGGAATGCTGAAAAGGAACCACTGGAAGACCCATGGGACAATGTTAGAAACATTATACCCTCTCCTTGTTCTAAAAGAGAAAGCCTGGTACTTTATTCCTGCGCTTACAATCCTAGTGTTGTGAGCAGACCTTTGGCTTTGAGATGTTGTTACATTTCGGTTTTGTTTTCTAAAGTCCTAGTGCCAAAGCCATGGTGCTTAAATCCACTGTTTCTTTGGCTTAGTTTCTCTTTGGCTCTGGGGAGAGATGCTGATGCTGATGGTTGTTTGTTTGGCTTGATCTGGCTGCCGGGTCTTCTAGAAGCCACTTGCTCTTTGCTTTTCTTGCTTCACTCCCCTGAGTGTACCTTTTTGGCCAGCCTTTCTCTGGGGTCAGCAGCGAGGCAGCCTACTGAAATTCGGCTCTGGTAATGTCACCTTGTTTAACCACAGACATCTGGGGAAGAATGACCAAAACGAAGGTGGTGGGGGAGAGAACAGCCTGGAACATGGAGGGTCTAAGTGGTGAGGTTAGGGTACACCCTCACGAGTACTCTCCCCCAGTTCTTTTGTCTAGCTGCTTGTCTGTGGGGCCCTGGGAAGGGCCAGGCACAGGAGCTCCTCTGGGGGACGGAGGCCTTGTGTTGTTCCCTTGGGACCAGATCAAGGGGACCCTGAGCTGTGGAGAGAACGCAGGCAGGAGGGATGGTGGGGATGGAGGAGCCCAGCCCAGCCCAGATCCCGCTGGCGCGGCCTGATGGGGGAACCTGGGGAGGACCACATCCAGGCATCTGGGAATCATTTCCTCCGTCTGTCAGAACCAATGAATGTCTCAGATGTTTTTACTCCAAGCGCGGCTTTCTGCCTCTTGCCATCAGTCTCTTCAGATGTTTACCAGGAGCTCTAGGCCAGCCACGTGGCAGCAGCCTCATTGGTTTTTATTTAGTTCATATGAATTTGAGCTGTTTTGCACATAAAAAGAACCAAAGGAACATTAACTGCTAACCACTCATAACCCTCCACATGCACGTTCGAGCTTCGTCCGCATACACGCTCGCGCTGTGGGAACAGACTGTGTGGGGTTCTGCTTCATTCATTTTGCATCATTTCATGTACACCTGGCTCGCACACTTGCATTTTGGAGCCCAGGTAGGGCTCTTTCATGGGGAAACATCACAACCTGGCCATTCGTGTATTGCATGCTGCCTTGAGATACCAAGTAACAACTTTTTAACCTTCTCTATCATACTTTTTATGGATATTCCTCCCAAAAGGAATTGCCAAGTTCAAGGGTATGAACTCTGTGGCTCCATTTACATGCTCCGAGATTATTTCAGGATGATAGACCCAATACTCACTGCCGTCAGGGAAGCAGGATATTTCTCTTGCTGCCATCACTCCATCATTCATCCAGCATGGGTGTTTGCTGTGCACCTGCTGGGCGCAGCACCGTGCCAGGGGCTGGGGAAATGGTGGCAGACGAGATGCAGGCCCTGGTCCCTGGTCCCTGGCCTCATGGTGCTCCCAGTTTCTGTGGTTTCTCAAGATGTAGTCTTGGATCATCGCCCTGGAATGGACCACACACGGGTCCTGAAATCACCGGGGGCAGGGACTTATTAAAAACGCGGATCCCTGGGACTGACCCCTGACTACTGAATTAGAATCTTTAGATTCAGGGTCCCGGAACCTGAATTTCCAATGAAATCTCCCAATGTGCATCCCATGTGAGTCCCACTGATCTCAGAGAATGCTTGGAAGTTCCCTTTTGCTTAGAAGGAAACATGAAGGACCCAGGACGGGGTGTGAGAGACTGGCCTGATGGGCCAGCCAGAGCAGGGAGATGACAGAAGTGTGCAGGTCTTCTTGCTGGAATGTCACTCCCTTGGGACACAGACCAAGCCACCGAACCCAGGACAGGCTGTGACTAATGAGCAAATCAAGTAGATAATTTTTTGCCGCAGCCGAGCAGTTCCCTCGCAGTTCCCTCGCAGTTCCCTCCCACGTGTGGAGCAGCCTGGGCCACAGAGCAGGATTAGAGCATTTTCAGGTGTCGAGATCACTGTTGCAAATTCCTTGAGTGAAGCCAAGCAGCTGGGGAGGGAGCATGTGGTTCTGCTCTCGGAGAGAGCCACGGGAGGCACGCGTGCTCACCCCTTCCCCATGAGCAATCTGACCAGGCATGCAGAGCAGAAGACCCAGCCTGCTCTGAAAGATCGCCGTGCTTGTGGGGATGGGGAGAGACAGGCAGCGCCGGCTGAGGGACAGGCTGCTCTGCCAAGTTAGGGAAGGGTGCAGACTTGAGCGGGTGGGGTGAGGTGGGGCAGAGGGCTGGGACCAGCTGAGCAGGCCACTGTGCAGGATTGGCAGGGCTGATTGCAGGCAGTGGTTCTGGGACAGAGGAGATACAAACGTGCAAGAATCACGTGTGTGGCCACAGGGACTCTGCCGGGCTTGTGATGTCCGGTGGCCCGAAGTGAGGTATCCTTAACTTTCTACAGATAGGGTCGACTCCGAGTAATATACCAACCTGGAGACTTGGTGTCTTCCATGGCACACAGCCTGGGTCTAAATGTCCAACACTCCTCAGGCATTTCTTGGGTGCTGCCATTGTAGGGTGGCCCTGGGCCCCCTGGGGGTCTCAGCTCTCATTTAGTTCCCTATTTGTTACAGTCTCCTGAAGGTGGTGCAGGTGTGTTCCCCCAAAGCAAGAGTAGGATGGGGCGTTATTGTGTTGTTCTTGGCTGATGCCGATGTGCTCTCTAAGCACAAACCACAAGCCAGGTTTCTGCCTTTGCTCTAAGCAGTGGTCAGTTGAATGTGCATTTTCATTAAGGCCTGGGTCACTGCACATGTTAAAGTTTGAGTCCCTGTTTGGAAATGCTTCAAGTGTGACTCTATTTCTTAATTCAGGAAAATGTCCCTCAATCACTTTTTTTTTTTTTTTTATTGGCCTGATTCCATAAAGGCAAAAGAGTTGAGCCAGCACAGGCCAGTCTTTGGATGATGCCAAAGCGGCTTCTGAGTGAGTCAGCCCAGAGTTGAAGGTGTTGGGTGCATAAGCCCTTGGGACCTTTCTACTTAACATCAGGATCCACTCACATCATCATCAGATGGAGGACAAGTCATGCTTTCCAGTGACTCGGGATGTTGGTGGGGATTAGTGTAGCTATACAACGACCACGCCAAAATACAAGGAAGACTCTGTAACCTCCTTTATACGAACTCAAACTGCTTACCATCTGTGCTGGGAAACCGGATGTATGAGCGTGCGTGTGCACGTGCTTGTGTGTGTGTGCGTGTGCATGCGCCTGCATGTGCACATTTCGTCAAAAGCACAACTGTAATATTTGGTTGAAGAGTAGAGAACAAAAGCAAACAGTTGGGGAAGACCATCTATTGATCAGCCGCAATGCTGTATTTGGTGTCGGCTTGAAAGGAATCATTTATCATAAGTCATCAAAAAGAGAACAGAAGAGAGAGCAAACACTTCCCGCCCTTAAATCTCTCACTGTTGCCTTTCACAGGAACAGTTTCTCACGCAGAAAAATCTGTTTTCAGTTGGACTGAAAAACTGCCCCGTGAGTCATAAATGTCTCTATATTTGTAAGGCTCTTCACAGTTGACAAAGCATTTTTGCAAAGTTTTTTCCATTTGATCCTACCCACAGGGGTGGAGTGACTAATCCAAGACCGCACAGATAGAGAATGGCACAGTGGGGCTGGATTCTGACTCCAATGAGGCTCATTAAGTTCATGGCGAAGCTGGATCTCTAAGACCAAGGAAGCTGTGATGGCAGAGGGGCTGTTGAACTTGACGTAAGTGATGTTTATATTTTACGTGTTCTACATCTTGCCCTGATTTGGGGTCTGGGGAAACTCTCAGACTCATTTTCCCTCCCAGGCTGAGGGTGGTGACATGGGTCTGTCTTAGCAAGAAAAAGGACCAAATGGGCTTTCTTCTTTTTTTTTTTTAAGACTGTATTTATTTATTTGACAGAGAGAGAGAGAGAGAGAGAAAGAGATCACAAGTAGGCAGAGAGGCAGGCAGAGAGAGAGGGGGAAGCAGGCTCCCTGCTGAGCAGAGAGCCTGATGCGGGGCTCAATCCCAGGGACCTGAGATCATGACCTGAGCCGAAGGCAGAGGCTTTAACCCACTGAGACACCCAGGCACTCCTCAAGTGGGTTTTCTTATCCTATAGGGAAAGGGATTGGGTAAATATCAAAATAGGGAAAAAAATGGATTCCCGGAATAGTTTTTAGATACAACCACTCATCTAACTCATTACTTTCAGGAGCAATTCTGCTTCCCATCCCCAAAGGTGGGTCATGCCCCCTAATACCTGTTAGCTCACACAAAGAGGGATGGGCTCCATCTACCAGCACAAACCAACTCTCAGCAGATTTGCTTTAGCATGGATGTTTCATTTTTTTTTTTTCCTTTTTTATTTATTTATTTATTTATTTATTTATTTATGGATGTTTCATTTTTAAAACATTTTTATTTAATTCCAGTTAGTTGGCATACAATGTTATATTAGTTCCAGGTAGAGTGATTCAGTAATTCCATACATCACCCAGTGCTCGTCATGATAAGTACGATCTTTAACCCTCATCATTTATTTCACACTTTCCTCCACCCACCTCCCCTCTGCTAACCATTAGTTTGTTCTAAATAGTTAAGAGTTTGTTTCTTGGTTTGTCTCTTTCTTTTTTTTCCTCTGTTCATTTGTTTTACTTCTTAAATTCCACATATAAGTAAATCATATGGTATTTCCTTCTTTGACTGACTTATTTCACTTAGCATTATATTCTCTAGAGTGTTATGGATTCGTGTTGTTGCAAATGGCAAGATTTCACTCTTTTATCAGCTTCATAATATTCCATGGTATATATGGATATAGATATATCTATATTTATATATCTTTATCTCACATCTTCTTTTCCATTCAACAGTCAATGGAAACTTGGGCTGTTTCCATAATTTGACTGATTTAAATAATGTTGCTATAAACATAGGGGTGCACGTATCCTTTTGAATTAGTGTTTGTGTTTTCTTTGGTTAAATACCAAGTAGGGAGATTGCTGGATTATAGGGCAGCTCTATTTTTAACTTTCTGAGGAAGCTCCATACTGTTTTCCAGAGTGGCTGCATCAGTTTGCATTCCCACCAACCGTACAGGAGGGTTCCCTTTTCTCCACATTCTAGTCAACACTGTTGTTTCTTATGTCATTGATTTTAGCCATTCTGACAGGTGTGAAGTGATATCTCATTGTTTTTTAAAAAATATTTTATTTATTTATTTGACAGAGAAAGATCACAAGCAGGCAGAGAGGCAGGCAGAGAAAGAGGGGGAAGCAGGCCCCCTGCTGAGCAGAGAGCCCGATGTGGGGCTTGATCCCAGGACCCTGAGATCATGACCTGAGACGAAGGCAGAGGCTTTAACCCACTGAGCCGCCTGGGTGCCCCTCTCATTGTATTTCTAATTTGCATTTTACCGATGATCAGTGATGTTGAGCATCTTTTCATGTGTCTTCTGGCCATCCGGATGTCTTCTTTGGAAAAATGTCTAGTCACATCTTTTGCTCATTTTTTAACAGGATTTTTTTTGGGTATTGAGTTTGATAAGTTCTTTATATATTTTGGATACTAACCTTTTATCAGATATGTCATTTGCAAATATCTTCTTCCATTGTGAAGATTGCCTTTTAGTTTTGCTGATTGTTTCCTTCACTGTGCAGAAGATATTTATTTTGATGTGGTCCCAATAGTTTATTTTTGCTTTTGTTTCCCTCGCCTCTGGGGACCTATCTAGAAAAATGTTGCTACAGCCAATGTCAGACAAGTTATTGTTTATGCTCTCTTCTAGGACTTTTATGGTTTCAAGTCTCACATTTAGGTCTTTAATCCATTTTGAATTTATTTTGGTGTATGGTTTAAGAAATTGGCCCCATTTCATCTTCTGCATATTGCTGTCCAGTTTTCCCAACACCATTTGCTAAAGAGACTCTATTTTTCTCATTGGATCTGGGAAATATGCTTTGTTGGAGATTAATTGACCATATAATTGTGGGTTTATTTCTGGGTTTTGTATTCGGTTCCATTGATCTATGTGTCTGTTTTTGGGTCAGTACCATACTGTTTTGATTACTTCAGCTTTGTAATATAACTTGAAGTCTGGAATTACAATGCCTCTAACTTCACATTTCTTTTTCAAGATTGCTTTGGCTATTCAGGATCTTTTGTAGTTCCATACAAATTTTAGAATTATTTATTCTATTTCTGTGAAAAATGATGCTGGTATTTAGGTAGGGGTTGCATAGATTGTATAGATTCAGCATGGACATTTCATAGTTTCTAGGAGATCATTGACAACCTGGGGCACAGAGGTCATCCTCAGAAACATGGAAGTTAATAATGTGAATATAAATATGAATATGAAGAAAGGGGCTTTATAAGGTAGACTCAATGTTTTGTTGTTTCAATGCATTTTGATATTAAATGAATAAGTAATGCGAATTACATCTAAACCACCAAAATCTTCAAGTCAGTATCTGTTTTTTTTTTTTAAGTCCACAACTTGAGCTTATAATTATTATTAAAAGCTGCAGACATGGTGTTTTTCTGTGCTTCAGTCAGGAATGTAATCTGAATTTGCCACTATTTGCCTACCTCTGACCTGTTATTGGCTTCCTATATTTATGTGTATTCAATGCCTGTCAACTCTGGACGTAGGCAAACAGCTAATGTTGCTAAGAGTATCTCTCTGAACAAACTTGCCAGAGTTTCTTTGTTTCTTTTGGAAATAATTATGCTAAATTTATATCAATTATCTCCCCATGTCTCTGAATTTTCACGTATGAAGCTGAGCTGACATAAGGAAGTAGACCAGAGATACAGATACCTTTTTTACTTCTTGTCTGGCTAAATTTACCATAGGATACCTCAGAGGCAACTAGCCATACAGGACACAGAGTAGTTGACTGTGGCATGTGCATGTTCAACTTCCCAGCGTTGACTTCCCCACTGTTACCACCGACAGTGAACTCCTCAGTGGGCGAGAGGAGCAGCCCCCCTTCACACACAATCAGCACCAGCTGTAGTCCAATTAAACTCAACAGTGAACAGGTGTTCACTGTAATGACTTCCACACAAAAGCACACTTCCATTTAATACTCTTTACATCTGATACACTAACAGTCCCAATGAAAGGGAGTAGTAGAAAAGGAGATGGAATTCGGTGGAGGAAAAACAGCAACCCCCGGACTCCTTCACAATCAGCATCAGAAGCCCCAATTAGCCTCAACATTTCACAGGTGTCCGCAGGAGGATATTTTATGCAGAACATACTCAAGTCAATTGTCTCTTAAGAACTTCTTTGAAGACATTTTGAAGTTTTTCAAATTCAGGCAACTTGCTCATATTATTGTTACTAACACTATTTAATGGCTTTGAGGAGTCTATCCTGCTTGACATGCATGGGCAGAAATATTAATCACACATGAATCCTAAAAATGCTCTTGGCCCATTCTTTGCTTTTTCCCCCAAATTCGTTTACATTCAAGGTCCATGCTCTGTTTGAAACAGAGAAATCTAGAAAGCACTTCTTGGGAGTCAATGCCTAGTAGTGTTATTACTCCTATTGTGTTCTAATCCGTTATGAAATGTCCACAGTGTGCACCATCGGGAAGAGAGAAATGATAAGGGACAACTTTCCTGTGCAGGGAATCGATGCAGGATTGGTTAACAGCTTAGAACCCAATCAGAGTCACTCCTGTGGTTCACCCCAGGTCCAGTGGAAGCTGACTAATTACCAGGACACTCTGGTAGTTGAGTTGGTGGCAGTCTGTCCAGACCCCTCACCCTATAGTATGGTGGCCACCAGCACTACCAGTTTGCCCTTCTCTGACTTTGCATTTAACAGAGATTCATTGCCTGTGTGGACAGTGGAGAAAGGGGTGAGTAGGTCCGAGGCAAGTACTTTAGAATTCTGCCTCTCAATTTAGTCACAGAGTAAGGCACCTTCCTAAATGTACCACACCTCATAGTGCAAAAAGCCATTTTTTAATTTTGCCGGAACCAATTTGATAACTCTCACCAGAA
>CM053605.1:24331243-24381735 GCA_028646535.1 Procyon lotor
TTTTTTTTTTTTTTTAAAGATTTTATTTATTTGACAGAGAGAAACACAGTGAGAGAGGGAACACAAGCAGAGGGAGTGGTAGCGGGAGAAGCAGGCTTCCTGCTGAGCAAGGAGCCCGATGCGGGGCTCGATCCCAGGACTCTGGGATCATGACCTGAGCCGAAGGCAGACGCTTAACGACTGAGCCACCCAGGCGCCCTGGAAGTGGAATCTTATTGAAAATAGACTACTTGTGTGTTTCTTAAATGGGGATAGATACCCTTCTGGAATATGCGGCCGTGTTCTTGGGATGAGTAAAGGTAGGGGATAAAACTCAGCAGAACTTTCTGGAAGATTAACTTTTCTCCCTGATTTGGGGAGATAGAGAATTTAAGACATAAGCAAATGAGGTAAAGTTACCCAGAGTTGTTGCTAGGTAATCAGGAATTATATTTCCCAGCTTCTATTGCATTTGAATGGGGCCATGTGATGACTTCTTGCTCAAGGGATGTGGGGAAAATGGCTATGAATTCTGGGCTCAAGCAATTAAGAAGCACTCCTTTCCCCATCTCATAGGTGAATGGAGAGGTTGCAGAGACTCTGAAGGATGGTAGAGTCACAAGACCGAGGGGCAGGCTGTCCGCTCACCAGCCACACCCACGTGGACTTCCTGTGAATGAATACATGTCTAAAGTGCTAAACCACTCCGTGTTTGGGCTCACTCTGGTACAGCAGATAGCATTACTTTCTAGAACTGAGCAATGGTTTAAATATTTCTACATGAAAGCCAAGAGTCATATAATAGAATATAAACTTTACATGAGTCCTTAAGTTAAAACTAAGGCTTCCAAGACCTATTTTGCTCATGGCAGGCCGTTTGCCCTTGGTGTCTACAGAGTGACACATTCACTTTCCTCTGCTGTTGGGTGAACTTGGTGGGAAATTTTGACAAGGGCCAGACAAACTCACGTAATGGGGGAGTAAAAGCTGCGGTTGTCCTCCAGACCACAGAGTCTGTAGTACACATTGACTCAAGGCAAGATTGAAGTAGGTGAAGTTAGATTTCAGATAACCTTTGTCCAGTCCTTTACCCCCAAACTCACATGGCTTATGTTGCTTATCAGTGGTTTATACCCTGGCCTGCTTTTTAGTCAATATCTTCATGTTTTGGACCCTTCCTAACTTGTGAATGTTCATTCCAGTTTATATTCCCTTAGGAGCCTGTAAGATGAGGCTAATGTGTCCAAAGAATTTAAGGTAAGTGACAGGTATGGCAGATATGTGGCATTTTCCATACCAAGCCCCTTTCCATGTCCCTGCGGATATCAGTGATTTGGGCCCACACTACTTTCTGCTGACCAGGTGGGGCCTCAGAGCCCTCTCAGACCAGAGCCCCAGGCAGCACCTGTGAATCTCTCAGTGCTGGCTCCTCAGTTGGATTCAACTTGCCATCCTGGATGAATGGTAGATCGCAGGAACTTCATGGACAATATTTGCCTTCCAACACTTCTATTTACTCTGTTAATCTGGTAGAAGAATCTGGAAATTTCTAGCACACTGGCAGCTCCAGTAGAAGAGATATTTGGGACAGGGACCATTTTCCCATTGCTCCTCAAATTATATCACTAACCTATAGCCCTTCACTTCACCTCACCTCTCCTCACCTCACCTCTCCTCACCTTTCCTCACCTCACCTCACCTCACCTCATTTCACTTCACTTCAATAGATACTGTATTTATTTCACTGACATTAAAATAGGTTTGGTCTAGCAAGTCACACTTAACTCCATCACCAGCAAGTTTTTATTGAGCCCCTGCTGGGTACGTGGCAACAAACTAGGTGCTCAGATGTTTCTTCTGTGATTATGTTGATTTATAATCATCATGTAGAGTAACTCTGTTCTCTCTGTCTCTCTCCTCCTTTGGGGAGCTGACTTCCGGGAGGAACCTTCTTGTCCTGCTCTCTAGACCACCTGGGCTGTTTTGACTGCACTCAGACCCCTCTCATTGCCCTTCCCCAAGCAGGCTGAATGAAGGGTGCACTTCTTCCTCACTGTGTTGACTGTTCCTAAGCCATGGATTTCTGAAGGGGCTACAGGTCTCCCTGAGGGAACCCAGCAGTCTCTTCGAGTGGCTCGTAAGGCTTTTTTTGTCACAACCTCCTTTCAGGCTGCCTCACTGAAGTGCTACTGGGGCAAAAAGAGTAAGTTTTAAAAATTCTCTTTGTCTCTCTTTCTTCTTTTGAGGGGAAGAGACTTCAGTGATAGGACTTTTTTCCCACAAACCCATTCTACATCATGTTCTAGACTGGTCAGAGCAGATAAATCACTTTCCCACCAGTGAAATGTATTTAACTAGATGATCATGGCTACCAAGCAGAACGGTAGCCATTCTGGCAGCTGCAGGAGAGATTGGGGGTGGGGAAGCAGCTGCCAGGACTCAGGGCTGGACATGCCTCTAGGTGACAGCCACATGCATGGACCCAGTTACTAATGCTCTTACTTAAACCTTAGAAATAGAGTTAGAAAGGCATGGCCAGGTGGGCAGAGGGTATAAACCTCAGTTTTCCCCAGCTGGGGCTACCTGATGGGTGTTAGGATTCCATATAGCTGGGCTATGGGGGGAGTGGAGCTTTGGTGCCTACTCTGCTAGCTATGGATACTACACTACGCCACAGTGGGAAGGGCTGCAAACATACGATTAGTTAATGAAAACTTGGATTTTGCAGAAAACAGCCAAATCTGTGGAAGGGTGGCAGCTGCTATATTGAGCTAAAGCCTTAGGAAAGCCCTAAAGTTGTGGAATCTGCATATTTCCCTCACCCCTACCTAGGAGGCCAGCACAGAGCAGTCATTACAGGACTTTCCTGGAGGCATCAGGAAGTCAGGAGTAGTGATTTGCTTAGATTTGTCTGAATAGTTGCAGGTTGCCAAATTGCACAGACAGCTGCAGTCAGTTGCTTTCTTCATGCTGTTCAATCCATGCCATGCATTTTACCAGCTGCATTCCTTCTCTTCCCTGGACATCTTGGGAAATCATCATAACTTCATAGGTAGAGTTCTGAATCTGTTCATTTTTTGCAATATTGTTACATTTACTCAACTGTATTATTAGCTGGAAGATGAAAGCCTACTGCAGCGTCATGATTTTTCCAACTTCAGCATTTGTTTATGGAATCCATGCAGGAGAACAATGGACTATGTACAGTACTCTTTCCATGCCTTAACATGCTTTCTTCCAGAAGTAGTGGTGATGGCAGTGAGGAAGAGAAATTCAATTACACTGCACTAGGAATTTGATATAATAGGAATTCCTTGGGCAGCCTGGCTTTATCTGCCTGATTCCTTTGGGTAAAAGCAAAAACACTTTTTTTTTAATGAATCATTCTTTCTGGTCAGTTTCCTGGTAAGGTAAGGGTAAAATTTGGGAGCTGGCCTTTGTTGTGGTCTTTCTATCTTGTAAACCTACAATGATCCTGGAGCATATTACTATTTATAGGAGGCTGTAACACTTGCACAGAGTGGAGTCTAGAAGTCAGCTTATAGGAAAGAGTTTATAGTTTCCCTTGTTTGATCATCAATTAGCTTAAATCAAATCATAGAATCTTTCCACTGAGTGGAAACTTGGAAACGAATCTATTTCTATCCTTTCATGTTATAGATGAGAAACCTGAAGTGTAGAGAGATGACTCACATTTATAAAGACCCAGATCAGCGGTTGCCATGTCCAGGTGAATTGGGTTTCCAGGTGTATGGAGTCTCCAGGTGTACCAATTATGTTTTCTGGTTGCAAACAATGGAAACCAACTCTGGAAACTTTACTGGAAGTTTATTGAAAGTTTATTTGGAAGAATACTGGAAGCTTCCAAAGATAGCAAGGAACCTAGAGAACCAGATTTGGAAATGGATTCAAAACAAGCCATCTCTAGAAGGCGAGGAAGGCAGCCACCTAAGGAGCATCTGCTATTAGGAGCAATCTGGCCAGGGCAGAAATAGGCTTCAACTCTTTCAGTCTTATGTAACTCTACTAACTTTTCAGTTTACTTTTTCATGAGCTAAATTAAGACAGGTCTCTTCCTAGCACCTTGGCTAGGGGAAAACATGGTACATATCATGGTACAAAACATGGAGCATATCCAATGAAGGGGAAATGATTCTCCTAAAGAAAATTTCAATGCCTTTAGGAAGGTTCTTTGGGAGGACTTCAAAACAAATATCCTCAACACTTGCCCACCAACCTCTTCGTTTCATACATTGGTTCATGGAGTGTTTTTTGACGTCTATGTTCATTATAGAATTCACCAATTCTTTCTCCAAAATACCTCATAAACCCATTGTTTCTATAGCCTTCACCTGGAGCAGAGCCTGTTCATCATCACCCAGTAGACCTTGTCTTCTTCTTCCCTGTAGACACAGACCACCTTGAAATTCATTCAGATAACATGGCCTGTCCAACTGAAGATATTTCCCAGCTTACTTTGTGATTAAATGTGCCCAGGGGACCGAGTTTAAATGAACAAAAGATAAATTAAAGAGCTGATACAGTATCTAGGGCATCCCCTTCCAAAAGAAATGGCTTGTCCTCTCTCTCTCCCTTTCTTCCATCTTAGGTTTACATAATTACAGTATTCATGATCCTTCACTGGTCCATACATGCCCTTCCTTCCATTTATATGTCCAACTGTATTTATTTTTTTATGTAATAGACCACTATGAACATACGACTCAGCACAAAAACTAGAATTATGAAAATAAGTTACACTTATGGTCCTTCTCCAGTCTAACCTGTTGTCTTCTCTTAACCTAAGTAACTAGCATTCTGAATCCTGTATTCACCATTCCTTTCCTTGTTTAGATTGTATTATCTCATTGTATGTCAAGGGTTTGATCATAGAAACAGAACCATAGGAATGATATTGAATATGGAATTTATTGAAGAGATTCAGTCCATGCAGTGCCAGAGCTAGTTAAATTATTGCTATATGGTTATTGTTCTGTATCTAGTGCTGGGTCTAGACCAGGAGTTGGAGGAGCTGAAGGAGAAGACCCAGCAGGAGTTCAGGAGTCATGACTTCAGCTGCTGCCCCAGGAGCTGCACTCCCTGGGCCAGGATTCACAGAGGCTGGAGGAGAAGGTGGAGTTGCTATGGACCCACCTGCTGCCCCATGCCAATGTGATGAGCCAGCAGGTCAGTGACAATGTGTGTGACCTGCAGCAGTGCCTGATACCTTCTACCAACCTTCTGAACATAAGGAAGGTCCACCTTCTCCTCTTCCTCTATTTTCTCCTCCTCTTTTTTCTACTTTTTTTTCTTTTTAAGACTTATTTATTTGAGAGAAAGAGAAAGAGATGTGCATGTGCATACAGAGAGGGGCAGAGGAAGAGAATCTTTAAGTAGACTCCTCACTGAGCACAGAGTTCCACTTGGGGCTCCATCTCACAACCCATGAGATCATGACCTGAGCTGAACCTAGGAGTTGGATGCTTAACCAACTAAGCCACCCAGGCGCCCCAAGAAAGACCAATATTATTCACAATATTGTTCTAAATATTGTTCGCAATATATTTTGAGGGACTTGCTAGCTCAGAACTATGCAGGAAAGGTAATTCTGGGAAATGTAGTTCTAGCTTAGCTAAGTTGACGTAGCATAAATTTATCCACACTCATCCAGTCATACGCACAAAGTTATGTTTTTTAAAAAATTGCTTTTAATTTGATAAAAGCATATTATGCTGTAAATATTCATTTAGGACTTACTTTTTCTAAAACTCAACATTGTATTTTTAGGATTTATTCATATTGCTGTATATAGCTTTAGCTCAATCTTGTTGACTTCTCTGTTATATTCTTTTTTCTTTTTTTTTTTTTTGAGGGAGAGGGGCATAGGAAGATGGAGAGGGAGAGAAGGAATCTTTTTTTTTTTTTTAAAGATTTTATTTATTTGACAGGGAGAAACACAGCGAGAGAGGGAACACAAGCAGAGGGAATGGTAGCAGGAGAAGCAGGCCTCCTGCTGAGCAGGGAGCCTGATGCGGGGCTCGATCCCAGGACCCTGGGATCATGACCTGAGCCAAAGGCAGATGCTTAACGACTGAGCCACCCAGTCGCCCCAAGAGAAGGAATCTTAAGCAGGCTCCTCACCCAGCATGGAGCCCACCCCAGGGCTCAGGCTCACTACCCTGGGATCATAACCTGAGCTAAAACCAAGAGTCAGATGCTTAGCTGACCGAGCCACTCCAGCACCCCTTCTCTGTTATATTGTATTGTGTGAATATATCATAGTTTGTTCATCTACCCTCTTGTTAATGGGTATTTGCATTGTTTCCAGGTGTTTTAGTTAGCTTGGGCTGCTATAACAGAATATCATAGACTGGGTGACTTCAAAAACAGACATCTGTTTCTCATAGTTCTAAAAGCTGGGAAGTCCAAGATCAAGGTGCTGGCCAATTCAGTTCCCAGCGAGGTTCCTTTTCCTAGTTTGCAGATGCCACTTTCTTGCTTGTCCTCACATGGTAGAGAAAGAGAGAGCTCTGATTTCTCTTTTTCTTGTGACATTAATCCCATCATGGGGGTCCCACTCTTATGACCTCATGATCTAAACCTAAAAACTTCCCAAAGACCATACCTCCAGCTATCACACTGGGATTTATAGCTTCAACATACAAGTTTTGGACAGACACAGACATTCAGCCCATAACACCAGGTTTTGTTATTGCAAACAGCATTCCTATGAACATCCTTGTAGCTGTCTCCAGGTGTTTGTGGGTAGAAGTCTCTTATAACTTCACTCCAGGTCTGACGGGGGTTGAGGGTGACCTTGCATCCTGGTTTTCCTGGGACAATACTGGTTATGACTATTAATAGTCCAAGAAAAATTATTATATATTATATTTATGTTTTCCTTATTTGCAGCTTGCTTTCATTTTCTTTTTTTTTCAACTTTTCACATACAATTTTTCCCCCAAATACATTTATTTTATTTTTTCAGTGTTACAAGATTCATTGTTCATGTACCACACCCAGTGCTCCATGCAATACGTGTCCTCCTCAATACCCACCACCAGGCTCGCCCAACCCCCCAACCTCTCCCCTCCAAAACCTTCAGTTTGTTGCTCAGAGTCCATAGTCTCTCATGGTTCTTCTCCTCCTCCAATTTCCCCCAATTCACCCTTCCTTTCCTCCTCACAATGATAAATAGAAGTTTTAAATTTTAGTATGGCCAAATTTATAATTTTTTTCTATAGTTACATTTTTTGGAGTATTGTTTAAGAAATTCTTCTCTATCTCAAAGTCAAAATATTTACCTATGATTTTGGTGAAGAGTTTTAATATTTTAGTTTTTATGGTTAAAGCCCTTAATCCATCTGGAATTAATTTTGGTCTATGGTGTGATAGAGGGATCTAATTTCATATTTTTCCTGTCTGGATAACCTTTTTTATCTTGCTATATTTATTTCCTCACTGATCTGGCAGGCTACCTTTGTCATATACCAGTTTCATACATGAGTAGCTCTATATTTGAGCCCTATATTATTTTTTTTTAAATTTAAATTTCAATCAGCCAACTTATAGTACATCTTTAGTTTCAGAAGCAGTGTTCAGTAACTTATCAGTTGCCTATAATACCTAGCGCTCATCACATCATGGGCCCTCAATGCCCATCACCTAATTACCCCTCCGTCTGCCCACGTCCTCTCCAGCACCCCTCAATTTGTTTCCTATAGTTAAACGAGTCTCTCATGATTTTTCTTCCTCTCTGATGACTTCCCATTCTGTTTTCCCTCCCTTCTCATATGGTCCCTGCCCTGTTTCTTATGTTTCACATATGAGCGAAACCATATGATAATTGTCTTTCTCTGATTGACTTATTTTGTTCAGCATAATACCCTCCAGTTCTATTTATGTTGATGTAAATGGTAAGTATTCATACTTTCTGACGGCTGAGTAATATTCCATTGCATGTATGTGCATATATCTATAACTATATCTATATATATCACATATTCTTTATCCATTTGTCTATTGATAGACATTTCATGAGCTCCAGATTCTATTCCATGCTCTGTTTGTCTGACCCAGTACCAATATCATCCTGTCTTAATTATTGTAGTTTCCCAAAAAAGCATGACATCTGGTGGGCCAATTCTTCCTTGCATGCTCTTTTCTTCGTAAAAGCTCAGGGTATTTTTTCCTTTTTTATTCCTCCATTCAAATTTTAAAATGAGCTTATCAAGTTCCACAAAGTGCATGTTAGTATTTTGACTGGAACTTTATTGAATTGGGGAGATGGACAACACTATGCTATTGTCTTCTTATTCATAATGTGATTTATCCTTTAATTTGTTTGGGTCATCTTTTTGGCTACTAATAAAGTTTTATAATTCTTCCTGTAGAGGTTTTACATCTATATTTAGATTTATTTCTAGGTTCTTGATATAACTTCGAAACTATTGTAAATTTTGTCTTCTGTTTAATTACATTTTCTGGTCGTTTATTCCAAGGGTACAGAAATGCAATTGATTTTCACTAAACTTGGTTACTATTTCTAATAATTTGCTCATAGATCTTTTTTTTAAAAAGATTTTATTTATTTGACAGAGAGAAACACAGCGAGAGAGGGAACACAAGCAGAGGGAATGGTAGAGGAAGAAGCAGGCTTCCTGCCGAGCAGGGAGCCCGGTGTGGGGCTCGATCCCAGGACCCTGGGATCATGACCTGAGCCGAAGGCAGACGCTTAACGACTGAGCCACCCAGGCGCCCCTGCTCATAGATCTTTTTTGCTTTTCCGGGCAATTATGTCACCTGAAAACAAGGTGGTTCTATTTCTTCCTTTCCATTCTTTCCTTCTTTATTTTTCTTCTCTCTCTCTCTCCTTTTTTTTTACTGGTTGAGGCCTTAAATATCATGCAGAACAGAAATGATAAGACTAGACTGTATTGACTCATTTCTGATTTTAGAGAGAAGAATTGTAATATTTTCCCATTCAGGATGATGTTTTAAAGTTATTTTGTAAGTACTCCTTAGCAGGCTAAGGAATTTTGTTCTAGTCTTCATTTGCTGACATTTTGTTTTGAAAATTTTTCTTATGGCAAAATATATATAACATAAAATTTGCCATTTTAACCATTTTAAGTGCACAGTGCAGTGTCATTACCTTCACACTGTTACACAACCATCACCACAAAGTTTTCCCAAAACTTTTTCACCACCCCAGAAAGAAACTCTGTAACCGTAACCATGAAGCAATAACACTCCTTCTGTTCCCCTTCCCTCTCATCTACTTTCTGTCTCTATAAATGTGCTTATTTTAGATATTTCATTTAAATGGAATGATATGATATTTTTTTCTTTTGTGCCTGGATCTTTTTGGCTTGTATCATGTTTTGTCTGTGTGTGTGTGTGTGTGTGTGTGTGTGTGTGTGTGTGTGTGTTTCAGGCAGGGCTTGAACTCATGACCCTGAGATCAAGACCTGAGCTGAGATCAAGACTCAGATGCCCAGGCAACCCCTATGGGTCCCCTCCCTCCTTGAGAGCTTTGTACTATCACTTTGCTATCACTCAATAAACCTTGCTTTGCTGCCCACCACTCTGTCTGGTCTACCTCTTCATTCTTCAAAGTGGCGTGACCAAGAACTGCGGGTGCCGATGGAGAAAAAAATCTTGCATAATCATGAGAGCTAGTTTAAGGTTAATGGTTTAATTAAAACAAACATGTCTTTAGAGTTAGCAAAACTAAATATAAAACTTTTATTCTATCTAAGTTTACTAGCCAATTAAATCCATATTCTCTTATAAGCTCTGTCAACAAAAAAAATAATGTCTTAGGATAATGACTGACTTTGCCTAATGTATAATAAGGCTTTTATAGGTAGTGAGAGCCCAAGTGTTAAAAACAAATAGATTAAAAAAGAGTTTTGGGTAAAATTTTAAAATAACTTTCTTAAGTCTTTTTACAAAGAAGGGCCACATGTACCCCAATGTTCATAGCAGCAATGGCCACAATCGCCAAACTGTGTAAAGAACCAAGATACACTTCAACAGATGAATGGATAAAGAAGATGTGGTACATATATGCAACAGAATATTATACCTCCATTAGAAAGGACGAATATCCAACTTTTGTATCAACATGGATGGGACTGGAAGAGATTATGCGGAGTGAAATAAGTCAAGCGAAGAGAGCCAATTATCTTATGGTCTCACTTATGTGTGGAGCATAAGGAAAAACATGGAGGGCATTGTGAGAAGGAAGGGAAGGGGGACTGGGGGGAAATCAGAGGGGGAGATGAATCATGAGAGACTGTGGACTCTGAGCAACAAACTGAGGTTTTTGGAGGGGAAGGGGGTGGGGGGTTGGGCAAGCCTGGTGGTGGGTATTGAGGAGGGCATGTATTGCATGGAGCACTGGGTGTGGTGCATGAACAATGAATCTTGTAACACTGAAAAAATAAAATAAACATATTTGGTGATAAAAAATAAAAAAAAAACTTTCAAGTTTTGTTAAGTTAAATGATGAGTTAAATTCATTAAATATCTAAATAATTTCCAACTGACAAAATACTAAAGCATTAATTACTAAACATAGGTTTATCTACTTTTGGCTTCTTATTACAGAAAAACTAAAGATAGGTGGATATATTAATGCTCCATTGGAAAATAAAAAGGCATGTTTCCAACAATTTTTAAATGTATTCATAAATTTGCCAGTTTAAAGTACACTAGCAGAACAGAGTGCATGATTACTTGCTCCTTAGTTTTTACCAGAAAGTAAAGTTTCTAAGGGTTAAGAGAGTTCTAATTAATATATGTAATTAAAGCTACTAAAAATAATGAGTGGCTCAGTTGGTTAAGCATCCACTTTTGGTTTGGGCTCAGGTCATGATCTCGGGGTTATGGAATCAGGTCCTGCATTGGGCTCCCTACTCAGTGTGGAGTCTACTGTTTCTTTCCCTCTGCTCCTCTCCTCTTTTTCTCTCTCTCTCTTAAAAAAAAAAAAGACTCAGATGCCCAACCAACTGAGCCACCCACCCAGGAGCCCCTGCCTAATATCATGTTTTGATGTTTCATCCATGTCATAGCATATATCAGAATTTCAGTCTTTTTTGTAGATGAATAATATTCCATTCTGTGTCTAAAACTGCATTTTGTTAATCCATTCATCTGCTGATGGACACTTGGATTCTTTCTACCTTTTGGCTTTGTAAAGAATCATTTAAGAAGAGTTTCTTTTTAAATAAGGAATTTATGTTGAATTTTATAAATGCTTTGTTTGCATCTGTTGAAGTGATTATGTGTATGTATTGCCTTTTGCTCTGGTATTGTGTGAATGATAGTTCAAGTCATGAAGGGTCTCAATCATTTTACTTGCCATTAGCCCTTTCTTAAGAAGCTACTGGAGGATACGCTCCAACAAACTGAGGGTGTAAACCAAGAGAGAGGAAGACAGGGGAGATGGGAAACAGAAGACTCAACAAAGGAGTGAGGAGGAGCCTGGTGACAACCATGCACCAGAATGGAGGTGCTGAGGGCAATCTTGGACAGGTCAGGAGGACCCAACAGGGGTTTATTCATAAGATGAAATTAAAAGTCTCTCTGTTGCATTTAAACACATGGAAAAGAGGATTCTGGAGTTGAATTGGAGGTAACAATGCTAATAATAAGAAAGCAAAATATTAACATCAGACAAGAGAAAAAAATGTGCCCAGGCAAGAAAAAGTAATCATAGGGTAGTTCATGGCTCATCTGTAAGGAGAATTTACTTAGAGATATAAATACAGAATATTCATCTATCTAAAAATGTGATGCAATGTCTTGGAGAATTAGGGGTGGGGAGCAGGAAGAGTACATGTGTGTGGGAGGAGTGAAGACATTTGACAAAAAAAGAGCTAGATCCTAGGTTCTATAGTGGGACGTCTGCACATAATGCCTCAAAAAGAACAATCAAGAAGTAGAAATACAAACATGTTATTTGCTGGTATGGACATAAATGCCCAGAGTTCTCATGGAAAGAATTGAAATTAGTTGCCTCCAGGGAAGGGATAAAAGGGCAGTGACTGGTATTTTTGGCAACAGAAAATCTTACAAAACAATTTGACTCTTTAAATTTTGTGCCTATATAACTTTGACAAAAACTAAATTAAAAAGAAATGGAACACTTTCAGGGCAACTGAACTGTGGTTCAGTCATTAAGTCATCTGCCTTTGGCTCAGGTCATGATCCCTGAGTCCTGGGATCAAGCCCTGCATTGTGCTCCCTGCTCAGAAGCCCTGCTTGTGTTCCCTCTCTTGTGCTGTCTCTGTCTGTCTCTGTCAAATAAATAAATAAAATCTTCTAAATAAAAAAGAAATGGAGCACTTTCTTCTCTATTATCCTCATATCCAGTCAATCACCAAGTATCTCCAGAATGTACTTCAAATGCATCCTCTTCTTCCATCTCTTTTGTTTACGTGGCTCTTTTAACTGTTGTGTATTTCAAGGGAAAGTTGAAGGGACTATTCAAATAAGTACGAGACTATTTAAAATCAAGAGAAACCAAAGTTTAAAATTTGATTTCAGGTGTCCCTGTGTGGCTCAGTTGGTTAAGTGTCTGCCTTCAGCTCAGGTCATGATCCCAGAATCCTGGAATTAACCCACATCGAGTCCCACATTGGGTTCCCTGGCCAGCGAGGAATTAGCTTCTTCCTCTGCCTCTGCCCCTCCCCCTCCTGCCTGCTTATGCTCTCTTTCTCTCCCTCTCTCTGAAATAAGTAAATAAAAATGTTTTTCCCCCAAATGTGTTTATTTTATTTTTCAGTGTTACAAGACTAATTGTTCATGAGGAGGGCACGTATTGCATGGAGCACTGGGTGTTGTGCATGAACAATAAATAAAAATCTTAAAAAAAAAATAAGATTAGATTTCAGAAGGAGAACAAGCCCATAGACAGGCACCCTGTCAATTTCCTGCCTCTAAACCTGAATCTACACCCATCCTCCCTCCTTTTCTACTTCAGTGAAGAGGTTGGTTCTCCTCCCACCTGAGAACCATTTCTTCTCCTGCTATCACCCTCTTAAACTCCTCAGGTATTTATTCTACTTTCTTTTTTTTTTTTTTTTAATCTCTTCTCCTCTGACCCCTTCATATGAACATTTCAACAGGACTTTGCCTCTCCCATTTTTTTAAAAAAAGCCCTTCCTTGATGTTTCAGCTCCTTCAAGCTACTATTGTCCTCCTTTACTTTCCCATTTTTTTATTTATTCATTCAATATTTGTTGAGTGCCCACTATGTGTCAATAACTCTCAGGCACTTAACAGTCAGGCACTGTTGAGTACCTACTATGTGTCAGTCACACATAATCACTACTATGTGTCAGTCACTGAGCCAAGAGTTCAGTCCTTGTTCTCAGGGTGCTTTTATTCTAGTTGGGGAGCTTATACTCTCTAGACTAAATAGACTATAGTCTAGTTGGGGAGATCAACCTTATATAGTCACACAAATAAATCATTGCACTTGTGTTAAGTGATCCAGAGGAAAAGTGTAGTGGGCAACAAGAGGATATAATAATAAAACATAACCTCATGGGGAATTGGAGGGAAAAGTGGAGCGTCAGGAAGCCTTCATGGAGGACGTGCCATTTAAGCTGACCCTTGAAGGATGAGTGGAAGTTGGTTGGTCTGGAGACTGGGATGGGGTAGAGAGAAGATGGAACTCTAGGCAGAGGGACTAGTGTGAGTGACTGACCCTGATTTTGGAAGGGGACCAGAAAGAGGACCATGTGGCTGAGTTATACTGAACAAGGGGGTGGGGCACCAGGTCGGCTTGTGTTTGGTTAGAGGGATGGGCATGGGCCTATGTAGGGCCCAATAAGGACTTGGGATTTACCCCAAATTCTTTGACTCAGAATTCACTTCCTCACTCCATATTCGCTTATTCCACCACACCAGGTTCCCACTTTGGTGAAAGTCCTTTTTCTAGATCACTAATGAGTTTTGCTGCTAAATTCAGTAGGCTTTTTTCCTTCACGTAATTCACTTATTTTCATTCAGCAACTATTTAGGGACTACCATTCTGAATACTGAGGATACAGTCTCCTGACATCAGTAGATGCTATCAACATGTCTCTTGAATTATTTACTTTCACTGACTTCTGTTTTTCTCTTAGTTTTTAGTCTTTTTTTTTTTTTTTCAGACTGTTTTCTGCCCACTTTTAAAACATTGGTGTTCCTGTGAAGTCCATCCTGGGGGCCCTCTAATAATCTCAGGGTCCTAGACGTATTTTAAATCCTCAAATTGTCTCAGTTCTGGTCCTTTAAATGTGCTGCTCCTTTTGTCTTTAATGCTTCTCTCCACCCTTCTACTTCATTTGGTAATTGTCTCCATCCTTTAGCTTCTGATTACTTGTAACCTCCAGCAGGAAGTGGTTTCTCTAAGTGGATTTATTGGATACCATGGCTTCAAAAAGCACATATATGTTGTTGACTCTCAAATGTGGTTATAGAGCCCATATTTCCTTCCTGAGCTGAGGACCTACATGTTCAACTACTTATAAATATGTGAATGTCCTTCTGACACCTATAAACCAATCTGTGCAAAACTGAACTTGTCTTCCTTCCAAATCTGCTCCTTTCTGGGCTTCTTTGTGTGCCTGGATTACATGATCATTCACTTGTTTGCTTGAACCAGAGTGTTATCATTACCTCTCTCCCCCAGGTTCCTATTCATCCTACTATCAAATCCTTTCACTCCAAAAGAACTCTGTCCTCTTTCCCCATACCCACTGCCATTCATTATCTCAGTTGAGGCAATTATTGGTGATCACCCATCTGGTTTTTTGAAATAGCCTCTAGCTGGTTTCTACCTCTGTTATTGCTCTCCTGTAGCACACTGTTCACGCTGCAAAGAGATCTTTGGAAAATGCAAATTTCCCTTTCTCCTGTTTCAAATCTTTTTCTGGCTTCTCAATACCCTTAGCTAAATGTCAAATTCTGTGAAGTAACTTACACAGCCCTATGAGGTTTGTCTGCTACATATCTCTCTAGCATCATCTCTCTGACACTCTTTTCCCCCCAACCCAGCTTGAACTTTATTTTAGTTCCTCACATTCTTTTACTGCCAGTCCACTTCATTCGTTAATTTCTACTTATCCTTCACCTTTCTGCTTAGATGTCACTTCTACCAGAAAGCCTTCTTTGACTTCGCCTCATAGGAGGGACCACTCCCTGGGGATCTAAGGATCCTAAGGGCACCTAAGGATCGCTTATCTCCCTCATTGTAGCAGTTACTAAACTGGATAGTGATTGAGTTATTTATTCCCAACTAGACTGTAAACTCTGTCAGGACAAAGATTGTATCAGTCTTGTTCACCATTTTAACCTCGGTCCCCAACCCAGAACTTGGCACTCTGCAAATATTTGTTGATGGCCTGGCTGGATGTATTACCCAATTTTCTTTTGGGACTTGGGGCTCCTTTGCAGGGCTGGGCTGGAGGGAAGAATGTTAAAAGCTCTATTTGTGGTCTCATTGTTTTTAAAGGCCACTTGTGGCCTCTGACTGTTTTAAAGCCCCAGAGCATTAGAACTAATGGACCTAGTTGGTTAGCTCCAGATGTGCTCAGACCAACACATGTGCAAATGGGGAACCACATCAAAAGAGGAGGAAGATGGTACCAGCTGGTAGAGGCACCAATGGCAGGATGGTTGAGTGACAGAGTAAAAGGAGTGGTAAGCTACCCATACAGGGTTGGCTCTGCTGTTGGTTAAAAATGATGCTAACTTAACTGGACTGGGTTTCATCTGGGACCACAATAATAGAGTCAGGGAGGGTAGCAGGAAATTCTCAAATCCTCTCAGAGAGATGTTCTCGAAGTGTGGTCCAGGTTCCCTGGTGGTCCAAAAGGCTGGTCTCCTGTTGGGTGAATGTTAACGTTAGGTTTTGTTGCTGGTATAAATTAGTGAGTATTTATGATGGTCCTCCTTT
Source organism: Procyon lotor (assembly GCA_028646535.1). Classification (NCBI taxonomy): domain Eukaryota; kingdom Metazoa; phylum Chordata; class Mammalia; order Carnivora; family Procyonidae; genus Procyon; species Procyon lotor. Next base: position 24,347,178 of record CM053605.1, read on the forward strand.
GGTGCTTCCGTTAAAGCACTGCCATTCTTCTCTTGAATTCTCTACTTCTCTTTGGATGCTGAGTAGGAACTGCGAGGGTGGCATCTTTGTCTCACTGTGAGCAGGGAAGTCTGAGAAGCACGGCTCTGAGCGGTGGCTTGGCCAGTAAAGGGATAGAAGCCAGGAAATCATCCCATGTCTCTCTCTGTTGCCCTGTAGTCATTCTTCATGGGGCTGGCTGCTAGCCTCTAGCTTCTAGCTGCCTGGAGTGAAAATTGGAGAGGGAGAACTGGAATTACCCAGAAAGCGTGTTTTTTTTCTGAGACTGCCACGGTGCAGCCACCATTAGGTCAGCAGGAAGCTGCCGTTGATGATAGTGGGGATGATAAGGGTAAATGAGTGCTTTGGCTCATCTGTGCAATTTCAGATGAGGCTCTCTGATAGCAGAAGGGTCCGGTTATTGTCTCCCACTCCTTCTGCTCTGGAAGATCCATCCATTCATTCATTCCCTTAGTCATCGATATTTTTTTGAGGAACTATTATGTAGAAAGTCCAGAGCTCGACTCTGAGATAACACTGGTAAAAACAAAACAAAACAAAACAAAACAAAACAAAACAAAACAAAACAAAACAAAACAAAACAAAACAAAACAAAAACAGATTTGGTCCTGACTTCATGGAACTTACAGTCTAGCAGGAAAGGTGAATGTCAGCCAGATAAGGACTCAACTGCTTAGTTACAAATTGCAATGTGTACTATAAAGCAAAAAAACAGGATGCCCTGAGAAAAACAGGACAATGTGCTTGAGACGAAGGGTCAGGGAAGGCTTCTTGGAGAAGGCAAAGAGGGGAGGAGAGAGCATCTTGCGCAGAGGAAACATGTGCACGGGGTAAAACTTTGAAGGAGCCAAGAAAGATCATTGCAGCTGGAAAAAGTGAGCTAGGAGGAGATGATGAGCAAGATGAGGGGGAAGCAATAGGCAAAGGCCAGGTGATACAGGTCCTTGAAGGTCACAGTAAGGATTTTGTACTTTATCCTAAGCACAATGGACAGCTGGTGAAAAGTTTTAGGCAAGGGAATGATACACTTTTAAAAGATTACTTTGGCATCTTTGTGAAAATAAATAGGGGGCAAGAGTGGAAGCAAGGAATAAAAAGGAGTGAAATACTGATTCGTGCTGCAATATGGATGAACCTTCAAAACATTCTGCTAAATGAAAGGAGCCAGACACAAAAGGTCACATATTGTACGATTGCATTTATATGAGGTGTCCAGATAGATAAATCGATGGAGATGGAAAGCAGATGAGTGCTTGCCTGGGTCTGAGGGGAGGTGACTGCTGAATGGAGGTGAGCTTTCCTTCTGGGGTCATGAGAACATTCTGCAGCTGGATGATGGTTGCACAACATTGTGAATGTACCAAATACCACTCAGTTGGACATTTTACAATGGTTAAAATGGTGAATTTTATCACAAAATAAAGGTTTAAAAAACGAATGAAAACAAGGAAACCAGTTAGGAATCCATTGCCCTTTCTTTGTGAAAGCAAAGGTGGTTTGGACCGTGGTGGTGGTGGTAGGGTAGACACAAGAGAGAAGTGAACGGATTAATATTTTGGAGAAAGAACCAAGAGGACTTGGTGATGGACTGGTAGTGTAGAATGATGGGAAAGAGGTTTAAAGGACCACCTCCAAGTTTCTGGCTTGAACACAACTAGCTGGTCTGGAGCTGGGTTGGGTGGGAAGGACCGTGTCTGGAGTGCTGGGGAGGGCAGACCCAGAGCCCATATTTGGACAAGTTAAGTTAGAGGTTCCCCTGAGACATCTAGGAGACATGTCCAGTCAGAAGTGAGTCTGTAAGCCTGTAAGGGGGCTCAGGAAAGGGACCTGGGTTTGAACTGTGGGCCTGTAGGTAAATGCACTCACCCAAGGAGACAGTGCAGGCGAGAACGGAGAGGGCCGGGACTGAGCCCAGAGAGAGTTCGGTAGATGAGGAGGTGCTAACAAGAAGATTAAGAAAGGACGGTGGCAAGAAAGTCAAGAGAAGAGAGATCAGGAATGCTTAATGAGGACGAAGATGGCAGCATCTGGAACCTACTACAGGCTCTGAGCAGAGAATAATAGTAAGGACAATAGTGAACATTTAAAGACTCATAGTGTACCAGACACTGGGCTAAATGCTTCACACGACTTCTCTTGGTGAATCTTCACAAGAACTCTATGATGTCTTCTTTTTGTAAATGAGGAAACTGAGGTATAGAGGAGTTGAACTTTCCCAAGGCCCCACAGCTAGTAAACAGTGGTGCCAGGTCTCACACATGGTTCTTGCTGGCTCCAGAGGATCTACAACTAATCTCTACCCTGACTTCCTTGACTCTTGGCCCACATGGATGAAGATGGATGCACTTTAAACTCACTGTTGATGTATTAGAGCTCAGATCGAGAGGTCTCACCTTATTGGTGAGAAAATAGCTTTGTTCTTCCGATAACTCCTGCCAGCTGTGCTCTGTCGACCATGAGTCCCTCCCTACCTGCTGGAGCAGCAGGTTCCCTTAGCAACTTCTCAGTTGGATTCCGTAATTTTTCACTCCCTTCTGCTTATTAGAACGGTCTCCTTCTGGTTGTTAGAATTTGCTCTCATTCATCTTGCACTTTCAACTTCAACCTCAGTTCTATTCATAGTTCTTTGCCTTTCTCCAGTGCTGGTTGTGCTCATGGCCTCAGTGGCTCAGAGAGGAGGTAAAGGTGTGGTTGGCTGCCATGTATACATACCCCCGCCGCCCAATGCTTTTCCCTCTATGGTGAGAAATGGGATCGGGAGAGATGGGGGTAGGCTCTTTCTGTCTGATTGCTCACAGGGAGCTTGTTTTTCCCCTTTTAGGAGATCAATACACTGGTGCAGCTTATTGATCTTGGGTTTGGTATGGAAAAGTGGAAACCCCAACAATCCCTCAAGGGCCTATTGATGGGAGCTCAGCAGCTTTTAGGCTTTAGAATCCTGGGCTACATCTTTCCGCTATCTCCCAGGTAGTACCCTGGAGCCACATTCCCCTGACAGTCTCCCAATTTGGCCCATTCCCTAGTGGTGTGAGGAAAGTCTGCAGCTCCGTATCTACACTCCATGGCCTCATAGCAGGGCCTGTAGACAGAGGTAAATCCGTCTTAGTTCTTTTGGAAACTGGCACTTTCTGGCCATCTGGTCTCAGTTCCTGCTACCAGGGCTAGTCAGGGGGTTCATGGGCTAAGAAGTCAACCAGTCAAAATGCTGGCCTCCTCTTCTTATTCATACCCCTAAATGTGATGAGTGAATCTCTGAGGGCACCCACTTCCCTGGCCCTAAGAGGGAACTCTCTCTCTTCTAACAGCCTCTTGAGTTCCCATGCCTTCTCTTTCATCTCTCTATGATGAAAACTGGATGAAAATCCAGATGTATGATTTTGCTCCTGAGCACCAGAGACTCCGGGAAATGTGGAACTTCTTTCAGAAGGGATTTCTTTATGTTTGGGGTCATTTCTGGTTGAGAAAAGACCCCAATCAGTGTCTCACACCAGCTTGCTATAGGTGACTATATTCCTTTCAGAAAGCTGGCTGCCATGGAATCTTGGTTATCATTTTAATTTTTAGATCCAGAATACCCATGAAGGAGTAGAAAGAACCTGGGATATGCCTCTTCAGGCTGGCGTAGAGGGGATTAAGGGGACATGGCTCTGGACTTTTTTTTAAACCTCTTTACATTTTTTCCCCTCAGATATAGGGAGAATGAATGAATGATTGGCTAACCCTGGACATCCAGGGCTCCTGAGGGTAATGAGTGAGGTCCTGGGGCCTACTTTCTTTAGTTACCCCGAGAAAGGCAAATACATGTCACATCTTCCTTCAACACAAATTCTACTGCTGTATGTCAAAAGCACCTGCCTCAGCATTAGCTTATTTGATCCTCACACGATACTCTGAGGGAGACAGGCTATTTCACAAATACTGAAGGTCAGAGTGCTGAGGCGTTCTACCAATGGTCGCCCAATAAGTAAATGGCTTGGAGTTTCTGGCTTCACATCTGATACTGCTGGCTACCTCTCTGAGGAAATAAGGAGATGAGAGAGGAAGATTGGTCAGGAAAGAAGCAGTGTATGTGTGTGTGTGTGTGTGACGGTTGTGGGTACACATGTTAGGTGCACGTGCTCACGTGTGTGTGTGTGTGTGTGTGTGTTGTGTATGTTGTCTCATGTGTGTGTCTTTCTAGTCATTGCAGTAAGTAGGCCTCATAATGGAGTCACCAGGGTTTCTGATGGGTGTAATAACTTAAAGACTACCTTCAAAATGTCAGCAAGGTGGTTAAAAGCACTGACTAGAGGGGTGCCTGGGTGGCTCAGTGGGTTAAAGCCTCTGCCTTCAGCTCAGGTCATGATCTCAGGGTCCTGGGATCGAGCCTCGAATCGGGCTCTCTGCTCAGCAGGGAGTCTGCTTCCCCTCCTCTCTCTGCCTGCTTCTCTGCCTACTTGTGATCTTTGTCAAATAAATAAATAAATAAAATCTTAAAAAAAAAAAAAAGCACTGACTAGAATATGAGTTTCAGTTCTAGCTTCATTCCTTACTAGGTGTATGGGTGTTGGGTAAGTTACTGCACCTCTCTGAGTGTCCTTATTGGTTAAATAATATGATCTTAAAGTCTTGTGGTGAGCCTGTTGGTGGGTATTGAGGAGGGCACATATTGCATGGAGCACTGGGTATAGTGCATGAACAATAAATCTTGTAACACTGAAAAAATAAAATAAACATTTTTGGGGAAAAAAAAAGTCTTGTGAAAATTAAATTAGTACATGTAAGAGTCTAATAAATGCTATTATATTTAATACAATAAGTGCTACTCTTAATAATTACATCCTCAAGCAAGATCACATTCTCAATAATCAAACTGGTATTATTTTTAAAATATTCTGTTATATCTACTCTGCAGAGTTCTACTGAAGCCACAAAAGCTGCAGAACAGCGTTTGGCCTCTATTTGCAAAGAAAAATTAATACATGTAAAATACAAAGCTAGGGGAAAGCCCCAGTCAGTAGTAGCCTATTTAAGGACCTGTGTGTATGTTTTTAATAAAATATTAACTTAAACAACTTTCCCGTTAATCTTAAACTAAGATGACAAAGATTATAGATGCTAAGATCACAGAAGCCAGACTGAAATTGAACCACCCTGAAAATGACTCTGGACTGGTTCTGAGCTGCAACTTTTTCAGTGTGATACAGATAAAGACATGAGCCTGCTTTGCTCTAAGGACCACATGGTGGGAAACACTGTAACACAATATCCTTTAAAACACTTGTATTTGCAGTCGGTCTTCCTTGCATTCCATTTGGGGCGGAGATTGGACTGCTCCACCTCAATGGTCCTACCATTAGAGGTCAGGTGTATGTGTATACTATGATGAAATGCAAAGCTTGCAGTAGGAACTGTATGTCAAAACTGTGCCAAATCCAGCTATGTAATCATAAGGACTAGAATCATCAAAACCATAGAGAGCTTCAGCTGCTTGGTATCATTTTAGAAACTTTTCAAAAGGCACCATATGTGTAGTTGGATATTTAATTAAAGGTCATTATTCAACCTTGGTACACCCTTTTTTCAGACTGGTTTAAAATAATTTCCAGTGATCACAATAAAGCTTTCCTTTTCTAAGCTCAGAAGTTTTAACAACAACCTGTTTCTTTTTATACTTTTTAACACTGTGGTGAATCCCCACACCCATACCTACTTCTGTTATCTGCATTTCAAAATTCCTTAGGGGGAGCACAGCACATGCTAGTCCATGTTTCAGGTGAGTCTCCCCATCAACCACTTAGAGATGAGTGTGGAATCCAGGTCAGATCAATTGATGAGTCTGTTCTCCTGTCCACTGTGATTGATTCATTAATGGATAAATATTCTGTTTTTGGGTGAAGTGTCCTTTAGATGTCCGTAACATTTAGCTGGTTTATGCTGTTGTTCAAGTCTTATATATCCTTGTCAGTCTTTTTTCTAGTTGTTATATCCATTATCAAAACTGGGGTATTATAAAAAAAATGAAATCTTGCATTTGCAATGATGTGGATGGAACTAGAGGGTATTATGCTGAGCAAAATAAGTCAATGAGAGAAAGACAGTCATCATACGATCTCACTCATATGAGGAATTTAAGAAACAAAATAGAGGATCATAGGGGTAGAGAGGAAAAAATAAAGCAAGATGAAATCAGAGCGAGAGACAAACCCTAAGGGACTCTTAATCATTGGAAACAAACTGAGGGTTGCTGGCGGGGAGGGAAGTGGAGGGCATGGGGTAACTGGGTGATGGATATTAAGGAGGGCCTGTATTGTAATGAGCTCTGGGTATTATATAAGACTCAGGAATCACTAAACTCTTCCTCTGAAACCAATAATACATTATATGTTAATTAGTTGAATTTAAATAAAAAACAAATATTTTAAAAAATAAATAAAATGAATATAAAAAGTATACCTAAAAAAAAAAAAGAACAGTAATCTTCTAAGAGCTTACTGATAGCCTAAATTTGGAGCATACATATACAAAAACATTATATTTTTTAAAGATTTTATTTATTTATTTGTCAGAGAGAGAGAGCACAAGCAGGGGGAGTGGCAGGCAGAGGGAGAAGCAGGCTTCCTCCTGAGCAAGGAGCCTGATGGGGGATTCCATTCCAGGATACCGGGATCATGACCTGAGCTGAAGGCAGATGCTTAACTGACTGAGCCACCCAGGCATCTCAATATGCAAAGTTTTTAAAAACAGTATCTTAATGTAGGATCACAATAAAGTCTACTAAGTATCTCCTCAAAAAAACTGGGGTATTGAAATTCCAACTATTATTGTTGACTGATCTTTTTCCCTTCAGTTCTGCTAACTTTTGTTTCATGTATTTTGAGGCTCTGTTTAGGTGCCCATGGGTTTATAATTGCCATATCTTCCAGATGAATTGATAATATTATCATTATAAAATATCTCATTTATTTTATAAATCATAGATATTATAAAATGTATTTTTAATTTTATAATCTAGTGACATTATTTGTTTTAATGTCTATTTTGTCTGATATTAGTATAGGCACTCCTGGTCTTTTTTGGCTTCTGGTTGCATGATATATCCATTTCCACCATTTTACTTTCAACCTATGTATATCTTTGAATCTAATATGTTTCCTGTAGACACCATATAGTTGAATCTTGTTTTTTCTCCAGTCTGACAATCTCTGCCTTTTGATTGAATTGTATATTCCATTGATATTTAGTGTTTCTACTGATGTGGTTAGATTTATATTTAATGTTTTATCTTTTTTTCTATATCTCATATCTTTTTGATTATGTTCCTCTTTTGCTGCCTTATTTTGCATTAATTGAATATTTTCTAGTATAAATATTTTAATTCTTTTAATGATTTTTAAACTATATTTTATATTATATTTTTAACTTATTTTTAAAATTTTCTTAGTGGTTGTCCTAGGGCTTTCAGTATACATATCCTATATTAAGATTTAGCAGATTTTCTTAAATGAATCCTTTTTATGTATCCCTTAGGAAAATTTTCAGAGACTTTAAATGGTTTTTCTTTTATAATTTTCAGTACTTAAGTAGTATTTACCTGGGGAGAGGTTCTTCAGCACTCCTTAACTTCCTTTCTACAATCAGTCGCCACCATACTACTTTTAAATCTGTTTCATGCAGCAACATCCAATCTGGAAAATCTTTGGCACAATTTGAACTAATTCCTGTCTAGAAAAAAATACCAGAAAAGGTTAAGTCATTTACTGTTCCGCACAGTAGAGTCTCTCTTTATCTTGTGACAGCTACTTTAAACAAAAAAATTTAAAGCCACAGCCAAAATGCCATGGTGATGGATTAATCTGATAATTTCTTTATGATTACAGCTCTCCAATGTTATCTGTTCTTACATTTAGAGGCACACTAATTTATTTTTCCTTTAATCTTTGAAAATCATTTTAAAGAGCATTCTGTGACTACTCCTCACCCTGGGAGTATTGAGAGAGTCTTTATCCAGTTGTGTTAGAGTTTAGATCTATGACAATATTCACATGCAAGGAACAACTAGTGAACTACCAAGAACAAAAGTGGGCAATCCTGTGTTGAAATGCAGTAGAAGTTCAAATAAACGAGGTTTTAGTGTAGGTTGGAGAATCTGGTAGAGGCTCCAGAGGGATTCAAGCCAGGCCTTGAAGGATGAGAAGGATTGGCTCAGCAATGAGAGGGAAAGATAAATATCTGTACCGGAAGGATCACAGATTCCTTTCTTCTTACCTGAGAAAAATTGGTTTTCAATTAACATCTGTTGTTGACTTGATTGAAGAGAGAGTAATGACTTGACCTCTCCTGAGAGCAGTTTTCTTAAAGGTGATGTCTTACTCAAAGTGTGATCTACAGACCAACAACATCAGCATTACCTTGTTAGAAACTTCTTTTTGGAAATGTAGATTCTCAGACCTTATCCTAGATTTGCTGAGTCAGAATCTTTTCAGGTGGGCCTAACAATGTGTACTTTATAATTGACCAGTTGGTTCTTACGCATGGTAAAGATTGAGAAAACTTTCTCAACATGTTTTTGTCAAGTCTTTTTCCTGGCCGCTCTTGGCATCCAGGCCATATTTGGAATGAAATAGCCAGGGTTAGCATCTAGGACCCCTAACCATGGATCAGGGCTGGGCAGGTATGGAGATCCAATTAGCAGATTGTGTCAATGGAAAACCACATGCTTGTACTCAGGCCAGAGGAGTATTTAAATAAATAGAAAGATGCCTGGCTCTCATCTCCCACAGCTGCCTCACATTTTTCAACTGCAGGCACTGGGCAGCCAGAGTAGCAGGAGTGGTGTTGGCTCCCTGGCATGAGGCAGTTTGGTTATCTAGGGAGAGGGAGCAGCTCACTTAAAGTGCCCTCATGAAAATAATTCACTATCAGCAAGGTTGTTACTCGAGCTCCTTCCCCTGACAGCAAAGCAGAACCATAACCAATACTCCCAGTCCTCTTGTCAACCTAATTTTATACTTCTCCTCAACCCTTTTTATTAACATTAGTTTAGGGAAAATTTTCCTAATTCATTGAATCTCCCAGCCCGCAAATCATTGAGTCTTTGTTCCCACTCTAGACAGGATCTGGAGAGTGTGATGAGAACCACTCATGTATTCTCAAAATAGTACTGGTTTCTTAATAGTCCCTTTTAGTGTAATAATGCTAAAACGGGCTTAGAGGAAAGGGTCTCCAGGGGAAGTCAGAGTCCCTTAGAAAATGGGCTGCCCAGATGGATGGGCTGGGCTTTCCAAAGCCCAGCAGTTTGGTTTCCAATGGTGGTTGGACCCAGCTGCCAAGAACCCAAATTAGGGAAGGTTTTGTTGACAGCTCACGAGAGGACATTTTGAAAGACTGATTGAAGGTTATTGCCAACCCTAGACAATATATATATGTATATAAATACATATATATATATATATATGTATTTATGTATATGTGTGTGTGTATCCCAGAGAAAAAGCATGTTCAAATATGTATTTGTAAGTGTATATATGTTGCTGTGTGTTACCACAATAAATGTGTTTCTCACAGTCTTTGCCATGGCTGAGTTGATCAAAACCAGCTGCTCCATGTAGTTCTTCATCGCAGGGAATAGAGGGGTGGACCTGGCAGCTTAGGGGGATCCGCAGGCACACTTCAGCATTAGGCTGACTTATCACCTCTCTGGAAATGGTTAACATGCCTGGCTCAAACCACCCGTCATGTGGATGTTATGGGCCTCTGAGCATTTCTGTAGATGACAGGTATTTACTTCACCCCCAAATCTGTGGGGCAAAGGGTCACAACACAGGGGAAGCCGGTTTGCTTCTGAGCCAGTTCATTTGCATTTCTCATTAATCCAGGCTAGACCCTTTTCAAGTCTCCACCATAATCTATTCAAAAACAGTTCAAACATTTGACTTTGTTTTGGTTGAGTTTACTCTAATGTGGTTTCTGCATAGCTCTCTCTTTTATGGTAATCAAATGTTCTGCCAACATTTCTCCTGCTATGTGCACCAGCTAAGGAAACCAGATGCTTCGGGTTGGTCTTTTCAATGTATCCGAGAGTTGTTTTTGTTTAGAATTTCAGAGGTTTGGCGAAAGAGCGCTGTTTTATAAATCTGACCCTTGATGCACTCCATTTCCCAACCTACTAATAGTTTTGGCTACTGCTCACATCTTGATTTGAAATTGTTCCCCATCACTATGCAGATTAGCATGTGGAAAGAGAAGCTCACTTAATTAATCTTGTTTGATTTGCTTAATTTTCCCATTCATCATTTATTCCATTTTGTAAGTTAAAGAGGATGAGTAGAAGAGCTCAACAGTTGACCCAGAACCACGCCCTGCATTGTCTCATTGTCTCTCAACCAATCACAGACCTGAGTAGGATTGCTCTTTGATGTGTGGGGTGTTGTTTTCCCCTCTCACACCATCAGTGTGGGAAGGAAGCAAGCCAGCTCTCGTGGGAGTGTTGGCTTATAGTGCAGACTGAAAAGTGTTTCAGAAAAGTAAATTGGCATTGATTCAAGCTAATAAGTGGAACTGCTTGTCTGTATGGATTGAAAGAAGACTTTCTAGGGCCTCAAGAGTTTGTGGGAGAGAGAAGAGGAAAAGGCTGAGGTGAACTCTGTGAGAGGGAGCTTTATAAAATACGAGTCTTGAAGTCAACTTACAGGGAAAAATCCTTCAAAAAAGGTATAAAAGAAAAACAACCTGGGACCTTTACCTCTATCTAACCTCGGTCCTACCTTCTGGCTTGGTTACTGTGAATCTCTGGTCTGATTGATTCTATACTGAAGACAGGAGGGAAAATTAGAAATTCAAATTCAGTAACTGAAGAAAACTAAAAAGGACCTAGTGGTACTCTATATCTGAGCATAGGATGATACCTGAACATAGATCAATGGAAACTGTTTGAGATTATATATGGTTGTGAATAATTGCTGAACCATGGAAAACAGTGAGGGAAACAAAAGCTAGACTTAATGCAAAACAAAATCAGAAGGGTTAGTCTTCCCTCCAAGGGTCTTCAGTGTTGGCCCTGAGACCTAGAAGTTGAGGCTCTAAAAGACACAAGGTGAGGAGAGTATAAAGAGAACCAAATTAAAAAAAGAAAAAAAGAAGAATAGAGAGTAACTTTTAATGGATTAAAGTTAGTTTAAAGCTATGAGTCTAAACTAATCCAAAGAAAAATCATCAGAGATTGGTTTTTCGAGAACAATAGCTGTAACCACACACATTCGAACTCAAAAGAAAGACAAATCTGAAATCTCCAGGGAAGAGCGTTCAGACCAAAGTCTTGGCATGTGTTCCAGATGTTCAAAAGACTGCACATTTTCATTATAAGTTTGCATCTTTGTTAAGTCCACTGACAAAGATGTGGTCCCTTTGAAATGGGTCCCATACTACCACCATAAAGGACAAATACTTATTAAGTTTCAGCTATGTGCCAAGGAGTGTGGGGAAGCTTGGAGAATGGTGGTGGAGACCAAGACCTTTGCATCTAGAAATAGGTTTAATAAGAGATAAGCTAAAGACATGGGCATTTTTGGAAGAACAAGCAAGGATTGTGAATAAAAATGAGCAAACACATGAAAGATGTTTCCATTTTTTAGCCCAAATAGGACATTATACTCCAACTACTGCTTTAGTTTTTGAAATTATTCACTGTGTTTGGATCTTTTCAAACATACTTTTGAAAATCCAGGCACATTTTATTTTCCTCGTGGGCGCCAATGAATTTAACAAAGGGAAAACCATCTTGCTTGGGAAGAGATGATTAATTTTGACAGTAGCTATATCAGTAAGATCTGGATTAATGAGTTTTCCAACAATCACTTCTGTTTGTTTTAAGTAGTCAGAGATGGATATACAGAATGAGCGACTGGACTGAAGATATTAATATGTCATTTTCAGAGTTTTCCAGGATTTGGCTCAATTAGAAGAAAGAGATAAACTGATTTCAACTTCTGTGCCATTTAATTTAGTTGTTCCTTTTCTTTCTTTTTCTATTAAAAAATCAATTGGTACCTTTCTTTTTTTAATTTTTAAGATGTGGTACACCAACCTGTGCATAGATATGCAAATGTTTGTGGAGGAACTTGACCAGGAGTAGAGATTTTTATCAGAAACTGAGAGGGTCAAAGTGACGTTCATAGAAGGGGAGTGGAGGGCTCCATTTAAGATGACTTGCAGGGAGTGATGGAACCCTAGAAATGTGGAAGTTTGTGAGGAAATGACTTTAAGAGCCTGGGTGGGATGTGATATGAAGAAAAAATGATTCAGAAAATGCTAGAATTTTGAAGTAAGCTGAATGATGGTTTAAGCTTAGGGAATTTAAGGATGCTGTTAATAATATTGTGCCAACAAAGCCAGGCACAAAGGTTAGCTTTTTCTTTGCTTGGCCTTATATGATGGCAGGACAATTATGGTATAATAGACTGATTGGGAAAATGGCAGGTATATGAATGCACCCAGTGGAGATCAAACAAGGCAGGCCCACATCACAAAACTATCCAGAGCACTCATATACTCATGGGCAATAAAAATTGGTTACTGTTTTAAACCACTAAGTTTTAAGGTTGTGTGTTATGCACTACTATTGTGATGATGGATAGCTGACACATGTATCTTGGACAGAATTTATACTGCAGATATAAAAGATAAGGAATAACAGCTGGAGATCATACATGTAGTTGATAGGAAATTTACATATTTAGATGAACCACCTGATGGAAATGCTACATGCAGAAGAGTTAGAAGAGATGGCCATTGGGCAGGAGGAGAAGTAAGAATCTGCCAAGGAGTTATCGGAAAGGTCGGAAGTGATCTGCTACAGGGACGCATCTCTGAAGTTTAAACATAAACTATCACAGTACTAGAAAAAGTGGCAAGGAGAACACAATTTCTAGAAAGATTTGTATATAGGGAAACTACTGAGTTTGACACAAAGAGTCATATGTGATGATGGAAAGGAACCAGATTATAAGGTGTTAAGGAGGGAGGAAGAAGAGACAAATTAGTCAACAAGATTTTCTATGCATTCTAGAGGAACAATGCGGTAGGGGCTCTAATGGATGGTGGAACGACAAGATGCCTTCTGGCAGTAGATGATTAGATGTGTTCTTAAGCACAGAGGGGTCAGACCAGACACAAGAGAGTGATGACTTAGGAGAGGGGGCGATAGTACAGCGGCTATTAACAGTTACTCTATAATGATAATACCATGAAGTCAACATTCAACCTGAGGCCCTTTAGGATTTGCAGATCTTCATTAATTCTGTGAAATTCCTCTGCGAGATTCAGTTACACATTTAAAGTTGGGAGCAGCCCAAGAGCCAAAAATAACATGGCTATCATATTGTTTTACTCATGTTACAGATGAGTAACTTTAGATATCAAGTAGTTAAATAACTTGCCCAAAGTCAAACAGGAAGCCTGTTATTGAGCTGCTGAAAGACCCCAGTTCTGCAAATAAACTTCTAGTCTACCAGCTTTTCACCAAATGAGTTAGTTAGAAGTCAGATTAAGTTCATTTATTTATGGATCCATTGACTTAAGCAAAAAAGAAAAGAAAAGAAAAGAAAAGAAAAGAAAAGAAAAGAAAAGAAAAGAAAAGAAAAGAAAAGAAAAGAAAGAAAAGTTATTTCTTATGGGAGGTCCTACTATCAGAATTTCCTTACGTATGAGGTGGTGTTTACCTTTCCATTACTTATTTATTCTTTTTTAACTTTTTTATACCCCCTTTACCTTCCACACAGACATTTTAACTTCTTTCTGTGTTTTCAGGTAGTACATGCTAGGTCTGAGTTACAGCAGCCAGTGTCTTGGCAATCCACGTTGAGTTTATAACACCTTAGGGCCTTTATTAAGTTCTAGAGTGTAAGAGTCTTAATTTTTTGTAGAAATCTCTTTAATCTGCTGGTGAATTCAGGATGTGAAAAGATGATCACTATCTTTGGGAAATGCACTTAAGTGAATTCACTCCTGAAGTTTGTATCGCTTATCACTTTGAAGTTTAAATTTCTCCCCCAAGATTATCTCTTAACTTTGAGGATCTCCCCTGTCCTTGGTTGGTTTCAACCCTCACCCACCCTCCACCCCTGAGCTTTCAGGCCTTAGGTTCTCCATGGAATGAGAGTTTCATATTAAAAGTATAGTCTGCTAGGGGCACCTGGGTGGCTCAGTCGTTAAGCGTCTGCCTTCGGCCCAGGTCAGATCCCAGGGTCCTGGGATCGAGCCCCGCATTGGGCTCTCTGCTCTGCAGGAAGCCTGCTTCTCCCGCTACCATTCCCTCTGCTTGTGTTCCCTCTCTCGCTGTGTTTCTCTCTGTCAAATAAATAAAATCTTTAAAAAAAAAAAAAGTATAGTCTGCTAATCAACCACTCTGACAAGTGGAAAGGTAGCATTTTTTTTTCTATTTTTACTAGAGATTAAGAAAACTGATGAATATTAATGACCATATGTATCTACCTATGAAATGACATTGCATTTGAGATGCACTCTAGTTTCTGAGACAAATGGGAGGCGTGAGAAACTGAGGGGAGTCAAAATGGCGGACAAGAGAAAAGATGGAAGCCAGGAGAGAAACGTGGACAGAAATTTGATAAGAAGGGAAAAGCAGCCAGGAAAAGGAAAAGAAATGCAGAATGTAGAAAATGAGCGGAATAGAGAAAAATATTTAGCATGGAGAAGGTGCATCGATTTTTGTATTTCAAACAACTGAAAAAGTTGCATTTCATAAATGCTTGGATAGATGTATACACACATAGCCCATTACCACTGCATCAACAATTAAACTTAATCTCAAAGGTCTGAAGTATACTGTGGAGCTACTGATTTAGTCAATCCTCTCCTGCAACTGTGAAGGGGGGCGAGGGGACAAGACAGAAGCAACAATGCTTCATTCTGGGACATGGGTGAAGCTGGCACAAGCCCTTGGCGACCCCACCCTAACCCCACCCCGCACGGTGCCAGTCTTGCTTTTCCAGTCAGGCCTACCCCCCTCCCCAGACCACTGAGCTTGGCATTTTAATGATAACTCATGGTATGTTATTTTCCGTTGCAGTGGCTTTATGTGTTTTAATTACTGTCTTCACATACTTTACTTGGGCCCCAGAACGAATAATCCAAACACACAAAACCCCAAACCCCAAAATACGACAGAATGAGTGGGTGAAAATTAAAGACAATCCTGGGAGTTCTTGGCTTCCCAGACTGTGTTGTAACCGGTGGAAACTCCCGCCCCTCTCCAGCTCCCCCTCCACGACCTTCTTCAGCCCCTCCCCTCCCATCTTATCTGTGCAGCCAGGAGCATCCACCTCTTTTCTGTTTCCTTTCTTTGGGCATCAGTTTCAAAGGTCCCCCCACAGCCAAAGGCGTGTCTCTGGTGCCTTTGTTGGCTGCCTCTGCCAGCAAGTTGCCCCCTCTCCCTCCCCCACAATCTGCCACTGCGCCCTGCCTTCCTTATTTGCAGTCCCCACTGCGGCTCCTTCCCCACCATGCCTCTGTGGCTGGCCTTGCCTCTCTTTTAAGTCCAGGTTGGACTCTTTTCATCACGCTGCCTCAGCCTGAAAAGACGCCTATTTTTTCTGCTCCCAGCTTAGATTTATGGCCCTTGTCAGGCCTTCCCGCCGTGGCCTCTGACAGCCCCTGCCTTTCCTAACATCAGATTCATTGCTGTTCCTAAGGTCCTTTAAGATTTTAATGCTAAGTCTATAAATTTCGTTTCCTTTCTGCTTTAACCTTTCTTTAGACCTTCCCATTGTCTGATGGGATGTCCCCTGGGCGTTGATTTGCAGCCCCATTTCTCCACTCCCCGGGAGAGCTGGAGGAGGAGGGGGCCGGTTGGAGCCCATGGAGGGGGAAATGGGGAAAAGAGGTGATGAATTTAGATTTCCATCAGCTCCAACAATTCTTCGGGGTTTGATAGGGATTGACATTTTCCTTCAAAGCTGTGATTTGCTGAGGACTTGTGGTGGCTTTTCATTAAAATAGTATCTGAGAGTTTAAAAAAAAAAGAAGGGTTGGCTGAACAGATATCCAACCTCCCCTAATAAATGCATCCGAGCTTACATTTTTCCTCTCTGATGTGTCAGCTGGAGATTCTCTTCCATCTCCAACACACATGGGCACTGCTTAAATCACTCTGATTTCTCTCCCAGGCAGACTTCTGCTGAAGAAACTTTTCTCACCTTAAGATAATAAAGCCCCCAGTTGAGAGAGGTGGAAATGGCAACCGGCTTGAAATTTCAGGGGAGAAGACTAGGTCACTGCAGAGAAAGAAAGAGCTTGCCAGCTCCACAAAGCACAATGAGTACTTTGGAAGTAGGATTTTTGAATTCATTTTGTCTTTCATTGGTCTTGGAGGTGTTAACAGCCTTGCGGGCCTCACTTTCCCTTCACTCCCATTCAGGGCAGCTGTAATGAGGAGGAAGGTTGGAGAAAGAGTGGGAGAGAAAGACTTTTGTGTCCAAATCACTTTGATTACATGGCTTGTTCAACCTTAAATTTATTCAAGGTGACAGTACAAGTCTAGGGACGAGACATTAATGGGATGATGAATTATGTAACTTACATGGAAGTCTTGCTTCCCCAGGCCAGACTTAAGTGGAGTCAAGGTTTTTGTCATTTGATGGTGTCTGTCTCTAAGAACTCACTACCTTTTCTTGTTTGGATTCCAGGCATTGGAATCCTGTGGGTCACTGATGCCTCAGATGCTTTTTCTTTAAGTTTTGGTGTCATTTTCCATTCCTTTGTGCTGATTTTTGTCCATTTTATTGCTGTTGCTACTTTTCCAGCTGTGCAATGTCCTCAAATCTAGTACCAGAACTCTATCCTTCCAGTCAGGAAGAAGTGGTCCCCTAAACTCCTACCAACAAAAGACTCTCACTTTTTAAAGCCAACTTTAGATGGCTTAACATTCAAGTAAAGGCAGTTTGATATAGAATGTGGCAGAGACTAGCTAACCATTCAGCTCATCGGGACGCTTTTCCTCTCAGGCACACAGCTCCATTGCATTTCCCAGTCTCCTTCCCAGTTGTGAAATTTGCAACCACATGACTCTGTTCTGGCCAATAGAAGGTAGAAGGATGTCTGCTACTTCTAAGACCAGCCCATGAAATTCCTACCGGGTCCTCCAGGTCCTCTCTCTTCCCTTGAATGATGGTCAGATTTAAAACATGCCACTGAGGTTGGTGGAAGACCCACACACCTGAAAATGTGTAATCTGATAGCAAGGACTTTGTAATTACCTTGGAACTCATTGATTCCACCTGCTACCCGTTAGCAAAGCACAGCTAAGTTTATAAACATTCACTTTGATCTGTGTTTTCTACAATTTAATAAGAGTTACCTTGAGCGAATTGGGTCACATTCCTTAGAAGGAAGTCCTTTGCTTTAAAGAGTTATAAAAGCTGGTGGAAAAGATATGGAGCAATTCTTGCCATTTAGGAGAAAAGAAGGAAAAGGTCTCTGTGGTGAAAGAGCTGTGATAGATTGGATTATAGCTCCCAATTCTTTCCTCCTTTCTTTGTCATTGTGTTTCATTATTCAACTTTTAAAATTATTCTTATGCATTTATGTATTTCCATTTTTTATCAAGGTATGATTAACAAATCAAATCGTATATATTTGAGTTGTACAATATGATTTTTAAAAGGTGTACAATGTGATTATTTAATGCATGTATACATTATGAAATGATTACCACAATCAAGTTAATTAACACATTTGTCACCTCACATATTCGCGTTGGTGTGTGTGTGTTAAAAACACTTAAGATTCACTCTCTTGGAAATTTCAAATATACAATACGGTATTGTTAACTATAGTCACTGTGCTGTACATTAGATCCCCAGAACTTATTCATCGGATTACTGAAGGCTTGTACATTTGACCACCACACCCCTAGCCCCTGGCAACCACAATTCCCGTCTTTGGTTCTATGAATTCAACTTTTTCAGACTCCACATCTAAGTGAGATCATACAGTATTTGTCTTCCTGTGTTTGGCTTTTAAATCTGACATAATGCCCTCTAGGTTCATCCATATCATTACTCAACTTTGCATGACCGGTCACTGGTACTTACCGGTGAAAGTGTGTGCTTCCTTGCCCTTTGTCCTCAACCTCAGCTGTGTGACTTGCGTTGGCCAATGAGGTATTAATAGGCATTATGCAGACCAAGCCTTTAGATACACTTGAGATTGTGTCTGCCCTCTTGTGCTCTGTTGTCACTATAAGAAGATGCTCTGCCTAGCTTACCAGTGTGAGGGCAATGAGGGACATGGTAGGCAGACTTGACTCCAACCTGTAGCCCAGAATAAAGCCCAGCCTAGCTCACACTAGATCATCTCACCCACAGATGACCTACAGATGAATGACTGGGTATAAATGATTTGTTAAACAAAGGTTTTATTTTTTTTTAAGTAGTTTCTACACCCAACATGAGGCTCAAACTTATAACCCCAAGATCAAGAGTTTCACACTCTACTGACTAAGCCAATCAGGTGCCCCAGAAGGGTTCTAATTTCTTTACATCCTCACAAACATTTATCTTTTTTCTTTTTTTTTCCCTTTCTTTCTTCTTCCCCCTCTTTTTCTTTTTTTAAAAAGAATTTTTTTTTATCAATAGCCCTCCTGGTGGGTATAAAGTGGTATCTCATTATGGTTTTGATTTGCATTTCCCTAATGACAATGATGTTGAACATCTTTTCATGTGCTTGTTGATCATTTGTACATCTTTTGAGAAATGTATATATAAGTCCTCTGCCTATTTTCAAATTAAGTTGGTTGTTTTTGTGTGTTGTTGAATTTTAAGAGTTCTTTATATATTCTGGACACTAGACCTCTATTAGATATGTGATTAGCAAATACTTTCTCTCATTCTGTGGGTTGCTTTTTCACTTTCTTGATAGTGACCTTTGTTGCACGAGTTTTTAATTTTGATGAAATCCAGTTTATCCATTTTTACTTCTGTCACTTGTACTTTTGGGGTGTCATACCTGAGAATCCATTGCCAAATCCAAGGTGATGAAAACTCACTCCTATGTTTTCTCTAAAAGCCTTATAGTTTTTTTCTTATAGGTGTATCTTTAATCCATTTTGTATGTGGTATGAGGTAAGGGTCCAAATAAATTTTTTTTTTCCATGCTGATACCCAGTTGTCTCAGAAAAAGTCATTAGATCTTGGGGTTATTTGTCACATTGCTTTGTTGTAGCAATAGCTAACTGATACAAAGTTTGTCTTTTCTACTGCACATTTTAAGTACATTCTTACTGCTGATATATACTACATTCTGAGGTCCTATGCCGAATCCACATTTTGGGGGCTCCTTTCAGATGAGGAAATGAGATGTAGTTGTCTTGAGAATTCCCCCACATCCCTCCTCATATATATTATTGATGGTGTTGCAGAAGAGCTGACTTGCAACTGTTTTTCACTGTGATTCTCAATTGGATATGGATGAGGCTTGAGAATGCTAAGATAAGTAAGCCTACTAAAAACTTCAACAATTCCTTATATGATGATAATTATTAGGATGCAAAAGCAACTCTGTTAACCTTAGGGGTCAGTTTGCAACATGTCTCTGGCCACTTGTATCCTTTACCTTCCCCACATGCATCCCAGAGCCCAGAACAGAATTGAAGGTGGTGGTGCTGGCCCTTGGTAAACCTGGTGACTAACTGAAGCATCTTTGGGCATCCTTTGGGAATGAAATCGGGCAAAGTTTTTAATGATTTTGCACTTCAACTCTTCACCCATAGAATGGAGAGCACAAAAGAACCTCCCTCAATAGAACATTGTGAAGGTGTAAGGAGTTGGTATTTGAAGTGCTTAGCCTGGTGCCTGGCACAGAGCAAGACCCATGCAAATGTTTGTTAGCCGAGTTTTAAAAAGTCCTGCGATAAGGAGTCATTTGCATTGAAGTGACTGGTTTGGCTTGAGCTTCATTCCCTGACTGGGTCTTCTTCATCCTTAAAGTTCTTCCATAGCCTTCCTGGTCCTTCCTGACTCCAGGAGGCATTGGGGGTAGTTCTTTTCCTTATGGCCTTTTGTGGTGTGGAATGGGTCCTGTATTATTCTGTTCCTGAGCCTTCCCTTTCTCCTCCAACTGAGCTTGGAGCCAAGATGGCAGGTTCTTCTTTGTAGGTCTTTCACTGGAGTCGGAGGGAGCCCATGCAGGTGCCTAAATCACATCAGAGGGTTGTCATGTGGCATGGCTGGAACCCATAAAGTGAGCCAGATATATTTTTACCTGAGGGAAAAACAAAGGAAAGATTTTCTTTAGAAATAGTATTAAGACACTGGTTTCTCCCCAGCTCTTTCATAATGCAGTCTGTTTAGAGAACTACATGGAAAGAAAACAAATGGTTCATCCCTACTTTTTCCATTCCTTTTTTTTTTTTTAATTGTCAAAGTTTAATACAGCTGCTTTTCTTTCCTATTCCAGGGCTGGCATCTGATTATGGCAGAACTGATTTATGGTGGGAAAACCTGGAGGTGAATTATTTATTCTCCTCATGTAAAGGATTAGCTATTTCTACTTTTAATGGATTTTTGTTGCAGTGTGTTTATATATTTTTAGATGGCTTAAGAAGTCCTCTGACCTCTACTATCATATCACACAAAGCTATTTGCAAATCACATTAGAAGTCTGGATTTAAACCGATGAAAGCAAAAGAAATAAAGAAATTATAATATTGAGTCCATGACCCAAGAGATTTTTCTTGGTTTATACTCTTGTGTCCCAGAAGGAATACATAGATGTGAGAATAGGGCCACAGCCCAGGACACTGTTTCAAGCTAGAAATCACAGGTGTGCAGCTTTCCAGGCACAGTGGCTCATCTCAAAGGGCGCATCATCTCCCAGTGGGTGAGGGAAGAGCCTGGGGGATAGGGATAGGGGACAGACTGGGCAAAATGTTGACCTTCAAGGGCATCAACTTCAAATATAGAGCACTAGCAGATGAACACGCTCCTTGGATTGTCATAAGACTAGGTTTCTTTTTACTTGAAAGCAAGGTGGGTTTATCGATCTATCTTGAATGGATAATTTAAAGTTTCACAGTAAAAAGTTTTCCTTTCAATCCTTGCCCTCTCCCTACCCTCGAATTCCCCATTCCCTGTCATGGCAATTGTTCTTCTTAGTTCCCTTCATTTCCTTCCAGAGTTTCTTTTATTTTTATTTTTTATCTTTAAAGATTTTATTTATTTGACAGAGAGAAACACAGTGAGAGAGGGACCACAAGGAGAGGGAATGGTAGCGGGAGAAGCAGGCTCCCTGCCGAGCAGGGAGCCCGATGTGGGGCTCGATCCCAGGATCCTGGGATCATGACCTGAGCCGAAGGCAGACACTTAACGACTGAGCCACCCAGGTGCCCCTTTCCAGAGTTTCTTAATGTAGAACAAATACAACTATCTATTCTTATCCCCTCCCCATCACCACTTTGAAATGTTTTATACACTGTTATTCTGTGCTTTAAAATAAAAAAACAACACTTAGCAAGACATCTTTGAGATCTTGATGTAAAAGTATGTGGAATGAAATAAAAATTAAAAAAAAAGTATGCATAAAATGTCCTTATTGATATTGTCTTCGTTACTGTATAGTATTCAAATGTTATGCTTCTACCAAGGTTTATTTAATGAGTTCCCCATTGGTAGATGCTTAGCTTGTTTCCATTTTGCCATTTCAAACAAATCTGCAATGAACAACCTATACCTATCTTATGCCACATGTTTGTGAGTTAATCTGTAGGATAAATTCTCCAGTGTGACCTACTGCATTGGAAAGTATTTGTAATTTTGATAGATGTGTTCAAATTGCCTTCTGTAGGAGCTGTTTTGCTTACACATCCGTCAGTGATGCTTGAGAGACAATACTGTGTGTGTGTGTGTGCGTGTGTGTGCGTCTGTGTGTGTGTGTGTGTGTGTGTGTGTGTGTGTGTGTGTGTGGTGGGGAGAGATGTGGTTTAAATTTCTTTGAAAGTTGTGATAGTATTTAATTAAGGGGTGAAGTGAGAGAAGGAAGTGGGAGAGGTTCTTTTGGGTTCCCAGAGTGTGAACAAAGAGCAACTGGGACTCCAGATAATAACAACACTAATTGTTAATATTTATATGATGTTTGCTATGATATTAAATGCTTTACTATGATCACTCATTAGATTAGGACGGCTCTTTTTCATTTGATTTTCTTCTAATTGTTTTTTTTAAACAA
Source organism: Procyon lotor (assembly GCA_028646535.1). Lineage (NCBI taxonomy): Eukaryota > Metazoa > Chordata > Mammalia > Carnivora > Procyonidae > Procyon > Procyon lotor. Next base: position 24,369,432 of record CM053605.1, read on the forward strand.
GTATTGAGTATTTACCATGTGTGAGATATTCTGCTAGGTGTTGGTTGTTGTCATGTTTGTTGACAGAAGTCCTGCCAAATGTCAACAGAAAGGGAATTTTGGGGCAAGCTCTTACCAACACGAACAAAGATTGTATGGAAACTACTAACAGTGATCTTGTTTTGGGCACTGTGTATTGTCTCCCAAAGGATGTTTGCCTTGGAAGCTGCAACACAGGCGAGGTGTATGGTTGACTCACCTGGTATAGGCTGAGGCAGAGCAAATTCCAATAGCTGCTTTACTACAACGTGCCCTGATGGTCTGCTTCGTTTCATGCCTGTTTAATGATTACAGTTTGGGGTTGGATGAGTAGGAAGGGGGAGGAAGAATTTGATTTTGTGTGACTGAGCGAGTGAGTATTTGTGTGTGTTGTAATACTAAACTAAGAAATAAATCCAGTTCAAGCACATATCAGATTTAGTCAATAGCTGGCAGTTATAATTAGTACACGCAATGTATTACTTCAGAGGAATATTGAGAAGGCAAAGAAAAATTTGAATGCATATAAATGGAAAATATCTTCCAGACCTGCAGGCAAATATACTGGTACTGAGCGGTAAAGAAAAAAAAAATCAGAGGCCAGATTTGATTAACATTGAGCGCTGGTGCCTCTCATATTTTTCTAGTTTTTCTAGTTTTTTCTCACTTTCTTTTCTCTGCCTTAGGCCATCCTCAAGATTACTCCAGAATTCTGTTGTCTTCCCTCCTGCCACTGGCTCCCAGAGATTGTCCCCTCACCTCAGCTGGTCTACCTTCCTGGTTCCTAACCCAAACTATTTTATAGTGATAGGAGATGATTCAGCCTCTGCTCGCATACCATGGGGCTCTAATGTCAGTGTTTCCCTTGTCTTCAGGGTGGATTTCAATATAGAGGGGGTTTTAGGGTGGGCCAACTATGGTTAGAGTGTTAGACATTGGAAAAATAGTTTTAGGGATAGTATTTATGTATGTATGTATGTATGTTTAAAGATTTTATTATCTATTTATTTGAGAAAGAGAAAGAACAAGTGGTGGGAAGGGGCGGGGGGAGAGAGAGAGAGAGAGAGTGAGAGAGAGAGAGAGAGAGAGAGAGAGAGAGAGAAGCATACTCCCCACCAAGCAGGAAGCCCGAGGTGGGGTTCCATCCCAGGACCTGGAGATAATTATCCAAGCCAAAGGGACATGCCCAACCGACTGAGCCATCCAGGCACCCCAGGGATAGTATTTATAGCTAGGGAAAGTGTTTGAGATAGAAGAGCAGTCTTTTGGAGGTATCACTGCTATTTGGAAATAGAAAAACAGGGGATTTAGTAAGAAAATAATTTACAGTAGTTGAAGATCGTTTCCAAGCCAGAAGCAGAGAATTGGGTTCTAACTCTAGAAATCTGGGTTAAATACTGTTTCAGTCAAGGTCCATTCAAGTTAATGTAAACCACAACAGTTATTTCAAACAATGGGAAACTTACTAAGAGATGTGGATACAAGTATCATATCTGGGAATAACTTGCCTGAGCTCGGAACCAACTATACCCTTTATTTTTAAATTTTTCTTTCTTTATTTTTTAAAAGTAGTTTCCATGCCCAATGTGGAGCCCAGTGTGGGGCTTGAACTCATGACCCTGCGACTGAGGCCTGAGTTGAGATCAAGAGTCGGATGCTCAACTGACTGAGCGCCCCAGGAACCCCCAACTACACCCTTTAGATAGGACATGTACTTTGCTGCATACCATAGTCCCTGCTTGGCCTATTAACTGAGTTTAGGCTGGCTAGACTCTTGAGTGTGTGATCCTGATTGTAGAGGAGTTTGTAGCAACAAAATTGAGATCTGTTTCTTGGATTGAAGCATTTTGCTTTGTTGATTTTTTTTTTTAAAGATTTTATTTATTTGATAGAGAGAAATACAGTGAGAGAGGGAACAGAGAGAACTGAAGCAGAGGGAATGGAAGCTGGAGAAGCAGGCTTCCTGCAGAGCAGGGAGCCCGATGTGGGGCTCGATCCCAGGACCCTGGGATCATGACCTGAGCCGAAGGCAGACGCTTAACAACTGAGCCACCCAGGCACCCCTTGTTGATGTTTTATAGGCAGACTAGCACTACCTCTTGGTAGCTATTGACAGATGGGTCCCTGAATTTTTAGACTTATACTTTACATGCCTTAAGAATAGACCCAAAGCCTTCTCTTCTTCTGAGGCTACTTGTCCCTAGGAAATCCCATTCATAGGATGGCTTCAACTGTACAAGGACTGTTTTCTGTCTCTGGCCTAATCTTCTATTCTGAGCTCCTGTTACTTCAAAGGCAACTCCTTTAGCACATGTGTGACTGAGCTCACCATGTCCCCAAACTTGATTTTCTCCCAGTGTTGTCCCAGAGACAGGCATCACTAGCTACCTGGTGCCTTAAGTCAGAAACCTGGGAGTCATCTATGACCTTACCTCATTTCCCTACATCTAATTCATTGCCAAGTCCACTTGATTTTATCTCCTAAATATCTCCTGAGCCTGTCCTTTTCTCTCTATCTGCCCCTCCCACCCTAGTCTAAGCTACCATCAGCTCCCTCCTGAATAACTCAAATTGCCTCCCCACTGGTCTATCTCCATCTATTTTGATTTCCCTCCAGTTAATTTTCCAACTGACTCTTGTGTGCTCTTTTCAAAGGCATATCTCATGCTAACATATTTTTCCCTCAGGGATGCTTTCTCTGCCCTTCACATCACTTATCACAGTGGCAATTTTACAGTTCTGAGTGTGATTCCTCAATTACTGTCTGCCTTTCCCTGTGGACTGTCAGCTCTCGGAGGGTGGTGGCCAGTCAGTTTTTCCTTACTTTTCGGATGCCCCAGCCCTGGGTGTGATACGTAGCACATAGCAGGAACCTGGACGTATTTTCCATAATACTTAGCCCAGAGTTTTATACTTAGTCAGTGCTCAGTAAATACTAGATATTTATAAATACCAAATATCAACTGAGCAAATTGACTTTCAGTTTCCAAAATGGATTGAGAAGCAGTTAGCAACCTATCTGAGGCTATAAAGAGGATTCTGGGAAGCTCTGTTTTCCATGGGATATAAAGGAATACTTGTCAGGGATTTTAGCTACAAATGACTGAAGCTGCATCTGGCTGATTGGGTAGAGGAGGATTTGTTCAAAGGGGACAGGGGAGTTCATGAGGTCATTGAGAGAGCTGAAGAACCAGGCTAGAGGCTAAACCTCTAGAAAGATGCCTACAACTATGCTGTCAAACCAGTCTGATGGGGAATTCACTGCTGCCACTGCCATGCACTTAACACTATAAATTGCTCTGTTGTGACTTCTGCACTAGGAACTAGACTTGCTGCTCCCACCATTGCAACTGAGTGGCGGAGCCCGGGCCACATGTCCGCACATGTGTGCACTGAGGCTACAAGGGAGATACGGAAGTGCGATCTTCCCCAAACATAAGAAGCATATGTGGGGCATCTGGGTGGCTCAGTTGGTTAAGCATCTGACTTCAGCTCGGGTCATGATCCTGGGGTCCTGGGATCCAGCCCCGTGTGGGGCTCCCTACTCAGTGGGGAGTCTTCTCTCATTCCCTCTCTCTGCCCCTCCCCCAACTCATGTACTTGTGCGCATGCTCTCTCTCTCCCTCAACTAAATAAAATTTTTAAAAGAGGAAGTATATGTAAAAAATGTCAGGCAGTCACCGACATGACCAATGTCCTCTACAGATGGACAGTCTTAAAATAAAGTCTTCATCTGCTCCTAGCTTGTAGTTGTGCATCTGGATGTTGGCATGTACTGATAAGCATAGTTAGCTAGATAGCGGTCAGAGCTTGACCCAATGTATTCTAAACTCTTTTCCTACCTTTGTAGCTGATTTTGCCTTCACCATTAAGTGCTTTAGCTTAACCATCTAGAAAACTAATATAACACTAGCTACCAAATGCTGAGAATCAGCAGTAATAGTAATGCATTTGAGGTCCTTGGATAAAAAGCACTCCAAAGATTTGCTGTATCGTTATTTAAAATAGATGATTCCTGATGAAAATGGTAGGTTCAAAGGGCTTGATAGCTTCTCAGGATGCAAAAGGGGCAATGCCTGGCCCATTCGCTTAATAAAACCAGCCCTGGGGATGTTTGCCTAACTCTCCTTCCTGCTCCTCCTTGGGCTTTCCAAGGCAGGAATATGCAGGAATGGTAATGGGCATAATCAGTCACAACAGGCGAGCTTATTATATTGGCTGCTTGCACAGTTGGAGCCTTGCGAAACTAATCACAGCTTTTTTGCAAAGGTCATTGGGTTGTACTTTCTAACACATCCTACCCAGGTAGGCTGAGAGGCAGAGAAACTCCGACGAGGCCCCTGAGAGCACCATTTACATACGTGTGATGCAGCATGAGAGAATCACACACGATAAACACACATCTCTCTTTTTTCAGTTGTGGAATCCGACATCTCTTCCAACACGACAGCATCAGCATTTGATTTCCTCTTAAGGCTCTCCTTCCTTTTCTTTTCTAGTTCTTCCATTTTTTAAAGCCTGGTAGTCCTAGGTCCCTTCTTCCCGGAGCCAGCGAGTTCTCTGTCACTGACTCTTCTGCAAGAAATGGCTACTCTAGCTTCTTCATCCTTCTTAACCTCTTGTAGCCTACCTTCTCTGGTGCATTGCTCTCCACCCCAGAAATGCCTTTATGGATGCTCACCCTTCCCCCTTAACATTCTTTCCTTAATTTTTCCCATTCATTGGTGGAGTCTTCACGATCTCTGGGATAAGGTCATGATGCATATATGCGTCTCTTCTCTGTCTGGTCTGTGGTGAGCCCTGGTCTTTCCCCCTTTACCCCTTTCTCTCATCAGCTGGACACATACTCTGTTCTTCCTATAATGACCATGGTCTCCATGTTACGAGGTGCTTTAGGCAGCAGGTTCTGTGTGCCCGTCTGTAACATGGAGCACATAGCAAGATGGATGCTTTAGGTTACTGCACTCTATTACCAGATGAGCTGATCTCAGCCAAGGAATAATTTAGAGAGACTGTACCAACCCCAGTACACGCACAGTCATTGGTAGTAAGCTTATTTAGAGGGAGAACAGCATTAAGAATTCCTCTTTTTGGAGCAATCGCTAGATGCAAGCACTCAAGAAAGGTTTTTCGGAGCCTAATCAGGCCTCTGATCACTTAGTGATGGACTGTGACAAGAGAGGGAAAGGCACAAAGCTTTCCCAAATGGCATGCAAATTATAGTGGGGTGGTCATAGACTGAGAGGATGTTGGAGAAAGATTGAGCATTTATTAAAATATCTTTTGTCAGCCAGATTTATTTTCGTCTTTCTTCATAGGATGTGATAGTTTTGCATCAGTGCATCTAAATGAAATAATTTGCTAAAGGTCAAATGCAATTCCCTCCAGCCAGCTTTCATTTACCTTCTAATTAATAACTAAATGTTCGCACATACATTAGCCTGAGGCTCATGCATAAAATAATAACTACCATTTATTGAACACCTATTATATCCCAGGCATTTTGAATACATTATCTCAAATTCTCACAAACCCAGAAGGTAGGAATAGCCCTTTGAGAGAGGAGGAAAATGATGACTGGAGAGGCTAAGTAATTTGCCGTTGGTCGTGCAAATTAGTATCTGATGCCAAATGCTCAGTGTGCTCTTTCTTACCCCACTGTAGGCCAGCGGCTTCCTGCACAGACCTGATGTCTCGTGCAAGCTGCTGTTACTGATGAAAGGGAAGACGAGAGGCTGAAATGGAAGGCTGTGACTTTGTGAGTCAAACCCTTCCCCACTGGAGGACGTCGCGTTGCCCAAAGCTTGTGGTCCTTGATGGTTGTCGTGGTGCTGATATCTGGGTAACTGAGGTAGGGACCTTGAGGAAAGGGCCAGAAGAGCCTCTGAAATGATGAAAGCTTTAGGAAATATGCTTTCTGACAAATCTTTGGCTCTCCTAGGCCAGTAATGGCTGAACTTCTCTAAGAAAGGATGAGTCTTAGTATGTCTCAGCTCATATTTCTTCTCTGGGTGAATGAGGGCCACGATAGGTCAATGAAAAACAGATCTCCCTCGCAGAATCCAGGTAAGAAGCCATTCTTCCCACTTTTCTATTGACTTACGGTGGCTACAGCCTCCCCACAGAGGGAAGTTACAAAGTTCCCTGGTATTAGGGCCACGCTGTTCCATGGAACTCTCATAGTGATGGAAGGAGAGAGAGAAGGAGGTGTGCGTGTACTTGGGAGGGAGCAAAATGCTGTTCTGGGCAGGGTTCTTTACCATTCAGTTCAGTTTTCCCCCCACGTCCTCTCGGTTAAAGGAAAGGTTGCAATTAAATCAGAAGAACATGCTTTGTACCAGGAAGGCAGTTTCGGACATGCCTCACCTGGAGAGGTAGGTGAATAGGTCAAAACAGAGATCGGCCGCCAAATGGTGACTTTGTAATGCAGACGTTAACAGTTTAACTTGAAGTGTATTATCAGGTCATTACTTCCGGAGCGAGGCAGGCGGAACCGAAAAGTAGGTAGAACTTTTTTCTGTGGCTCTCCAAACTCTCTCCTGACTTCCGTTTCCGTGTGTCCTGGACCCTGAAACTCTACAATATATCAGCCATTTACAAATCCAGTACTTGCTTTTCTTGCACATTACTTTGGTATTGAACTTGTAAAAATCATCCGAACCTCTTATCATTCTCTTAATATTTTAAATTTGAACAAACCAAGTAAGCTTTGAAACATTTATTGAGTAGTTATTTGACTACATCATATTTAAATGACAAAATCACCACCTTCTGACCTCTCAGAGCTCTCCTTTCCATTATGCCTGTAATTGTGATAAATTTCCACCTGGTGGTGATTCCCTGCTTCAGCTGCAGAGATCCAGGACATTACCTGGTACATAAATCATAAGAGTAGCTTCTCAACAGTGAGATGTAAATCCCTTGCATCAAATTACCTAGGACTTATTTCCTGTCCCTTGGTAAAACACAGATTCCTGAGTTCCAACCCTTCATGTACCTAATTAGACTTTTTGGGGCCTTGAGTTCAGGAATCATCATTTTTCAAAATCTTCCTTGGTGACTCAGATGCAGATAAGTTTTGAGAATCGCTCATTTTAAGAAAAATAGGAAAATCACATTATAATTTTTTAACTAGTAAGAATAGTATAGAAAGTGATACTCAAAAAAGCATACCAAGAACTAGTGTACAAAAATCTATGTGCTGCTTACATTCTTTGTCTCACTAGATTTCAATTATCTAACAGGGTTTATTTGGGACTCTACTTTTCCCTTCTTCCCTTTAAGTAAAACTTCCCTATTTTCAATTTTTCTTAGAGTGTTAGACCAATTCCTTGATCTATCCTCACAAGCTGCTGGCGGTCTTCCTCATCTCACAGCTGTTACTGGAAACCCTTAATACTTTGGCCTCATCATCTGGCTGAGAAGTTCAACTGGTATCTTTCCCAAGAAAGCCTGGCTTTGTTAGTCTTATAAAAGTCCCCAAATCACCATTCTGCTTCCTGTGTTTCATTGCTCTGAATCTGGAGGGAAAAAAAAAAAGACTGCATGGCAATTTGCATAATTTTTTTTTTTTAAATAAGGAAAATGTCCTTTTGGCAACCAAGCCACACCTTCCCGTCCATAATTGGTCCCTCCAGATGTGGTAGAGGCATTTTTTTTTTTTTGCTTAGATGGATGATTATTCTTCAACTAAATTAGCAACTACACAAATTCCAGCTGTTTTTATTTCCTTCCACACTACCTTGGGTATTGAATTTGTAAAACACAGCCAAACCTCTTTTCTCTCTTAATATTTTACATTTGAACAAGCCAGACAAGCTTTAAAGCATTTATCGAGTCATTACTTGACAATATCACACAAATACATTTAGGCACTCAAGGGCAATATATTAAGCTGATCTGCAAAATGTTTCTCTTTTACTACATTCAAGACATTTTGTTTTCACTTTCCATTCTTGATGAAGAAATTTGACATCGGTTCTGTTTCATCTCCAGCTTCTGCCTACTGGGAATAGAATATCTAGCAATTATTGCAAAGTGTCAATGGAAATGGAATAAAAATCATTTGAATATTTCATTGGTTGGCTGCAGAGAGGGGTTGGATTGTTATCATTAGATATTTCTTGTCTAACCCATTTTAGGGTGATGATAGTGTATCAGTTGACTGATGAGTCATTCATTCATTACCATTTCCACAAACATAGGAAGAACCTATCTTGTGCCTTGCAGTGTTCTGGTGCTAAAATGCTATTTGAAATTGGCTTTTCCATTAAAGTAGTCATGACCATTTATTGGAGGAGAAATGTGAGACAATATAGATGGGACAGGTAGGTATATGCACGGTTTTCTCACATAGATACTTGCTTGCTCCTGGTATACCAAGGGAATGTTGTAGTTTGGTCCAACCTATATAATATTTTAACAGCCAGTTTGAATTGAGTCCTAGAGTCTTCTTTTCCTCAGCTAAGGGATGCTAACATCTGCCTCTGATCTTCACCTTCTGTGGCTTTTGATTATTTTACTGATTTATCTGTACTCTTAGAAGTAATTCCTCCTCACTCTTTCTAACTACCTTACCGCTTACGTCATTTGGAGAGCTTGTGGGTAAGTCTTGAGAGAGTTGCTCCCAAGAGGTGTTGGGTTCTCAAAATTTAAGAACTGTTTCCTCCCCCAACAGAAAAAGGGGAGTCCAGGGCCATACTAAATGTCAACGTGGGCCTCAAACAATGAATGGGCGAGCCAAGTGTTGGCACAAAAGAATTCATGGCCACATCTACCTAGATAAAAGTTGGCAGCCCTTACTTCCAAATTAGCCCTATTGTGTCTGGATGGAAGAGTCTGTTAAGTGGAACAGCTGAGAAGTACTGCATTTTAGTTCAACATCATATCGGTCATTTATATTAATGTGTGGTTCATGGTCAAGAGTGTGGGCTTTGGAGCCAGGGTGTCTTTGTTCCATCCTGGCTCTATCTTTCACTCCCAGGCTCATATCAGGCAAGTTACTTTTCCTCTTTGGACTTCTGTTTCCTTATCCACAAAATGAGAAAAACAGTGGAATGTGCCTTGCAAGGGAATCGTAAGGATGAAATGGATGATTCATTTAGCACGTGGTAGGTCCTCGATATGTGTAAACTATGATGAGTGTTTGTAGCTCAGAAGCATCTCAGGGTCTGCTTCCATTTCTTTGGGTTGCGCCCTTCGGGAGACACACGGATGTGTCTTTTTCGTTAAACTTGAAACATCTTGTTATTAGGGATTGTTACTGTTGCTACGGATACATCCATCCAACCCATGCATTAAATGAGATCGTGGGTCCCTCTGCTCACAGGGGTAGTGCTTATTAGCTGGAGGACGGCCTTGAAAGAAGACACTGGCCCCTGTGTCCAAGTTCAGGAAGCCGAGGAGGTCCTCACAGAGATAGCGCACACGCAGAGAACATTTTCTATTTTATTTGGCTTCTGGAAGCCTGAGTCCAGAGGCAAGTGAGTGAGTGGTGAGAGAGGATGGTTGTAGCTTTAGTCATCTCAGTCAGGTGCTGCTCTCTCTGAGCTTCTTCCCATTCCACAGAGCAATATGTAATCACTAGAAATGTGAGTGGAAACCTATGTATTGTTTATAGTCTCTGTGGACTTCTGTAGAGCCCTGAAAACCTTTCCTTAACTATTTTAATTTTGGACCACCTAGGGCCTGCGCTCAGGAGGGCCCTGACTTTGACTGAATGCTCTGCTGTTGCCATCCTGCGATTCGTAATAATCGTTGACCCCCCACCTCTCCATTTCATGCTGTACAGAGCTCTGCAATTTATACAGTCTGTGCTATATGCTTGACACGTTTCTTCAGTTTGCTTTTTTGGCTTAACTATGTCTTAAAGATCTTTTCATATTTATACATAAAGAACTGTCTTTTGCTATTATAATTTTTTACAGCTGCCCCATAGTCTATCCCTGAGGATTAAAAAAAAACAAAACAAAACCAAAAACAACTATATACGTGGCTGCTTTAGAATCCCTGTATTCCAGTCGTTTGATGCTTCCGAACTTGGGAGAAAGCAAGAGATTGATTGAGAGAAGTACCAGAAAATCTTCCCTCTGGCTGGATCCCTCGTTCCGCCTGCATGACTTTAGAAGCCCTCCGAAGCAACTCTCATTTCCTTCCTAGCTTCCTGAGCAGCAGTGACCCACTCCCCGGGGCTCCTTCCCCCCCCCCCCCCCCCCCCCCCCCCCCGCTTTACCTTTCGATTCATGGTTACTGAAATGCTTGACAAGGAATCATCTGGGCTCCATCAGTCACAGCAAACCACCTTCTGTCTCTGCCTCGATCTGGAGACAAATACTTTGGGCTGAAGGACATAGTGGTCACCAGAGACACACTTTTAAAACTCCCCTTCCATTCCTTCTTTATTCTTCCTAATCATTATTTCTGGATAAATCTATGGTCACGGCCCAACAATGTGGCTGCTTTTTAGAAGACAGCATAAGCCCTCCCTCCTACGGAGTCTCCCAACTGTTGCAAGGCACCGGAGTAATGTCCTGAAGCCCATAACTCATTTTGGAACAGCCAATAGCTCTACGTCCTTGAAGGCCTCTCTCAGAGTTAGATAGGACCGTGCACTCATTCAGGAAACAATCGCCAGTAGGAGGAAGCCTACCATGCCCTAGCCCTTCCGAGCGGCCGTCCCTCCGGAGAGAACAGAACTCTATGTCAAGTCCCCATTTCCTGGGAGGCTAGTGCCAGAGCTTTGTGCCTGAGCACATGTCTTGCTTGTCACCCCTCCTCTGGCCACACCTTAGGTTTGAGGACATGCATTTGGATCGTTGTGCCAGACTGAGCTGTTCAGGTGTACAGCGGTGACAGCCGCCCTCCCACAGAGATGCACCGGGAGCGGGCCCCCCGAGGCATGCAATGGCCACGAGGCCTTGGGCAGCTCAATAGCTGGCATGCAATCTAGGGCAGCGTAGACACGCAAAAGTGAGCGGTGGAACAGGCGGGTGAGACAAAGCCCGTAGCCTCGCTGTGTCACTGCCTCTGTTCCTTAGCAGGGAACAGAAACCACAAAACCACTTGGCGGCTTACTGCTCCTTGTTTCCATCAAGCCATACCCTCGGCACCTGAAAGGAAGATTATTAACTAGATGCTAAAAATGCACTTTTGGAGTCCAAGTCCGCTGCCAAGGAAGGCTTCCAGGTGCCCTGAGACTCCACTGGGAGAAAACAAGGCTACAATTCCAATTAAACACCATATTGAGTACTTCGGTCTGGGCACACTCTATCTGTTTAGTTTATTTGAATATTTGATAAGAGGAGTGCTGGGGTGGCAAAAAATTAATTAGAATAAGGAAGAATGATCTTAAGAGAGTAAGGGGAAAATATGCTAAGAAGCCGTAGATGGCTTCTCCCCACACCTGCCAGCAATTAATTAATCGCTAATCCGTTCATTATTTCCAACTTAGGAATCTCTGTCCCCTGGACCAAAAAAAAAAAAAAAAAGGTTATTATTTTTAAAATGTCTAATTAAAGCATGTTGAAAGAATCTCTGAAATGGGTTTGGCTAAGATGCTGGTCACATCTGCAATAGGGTTCGAAGTTGTTGAAGTGCAGTCTTGGGGGGTTCTGGACTCGGAGAAATCTTTTCTCATCAAAACGCTGAGCCTTTGAGGCCTCTTTTCCTTACGGTTCACCATGTGCTGCTTCTCACTGCGGGTACCGGTGGGCAAGGGCAGGCTTGGACATCAGCAAGCGTCTCTTCCATTTTCCTGCAGTGGGCAGAAGGGGAGGAAGGAGGCTCTCCACCTCAGGCGTCCTGGGCAGCCGGTCAGAATACATGTATTTATAACAGCATGCTGGAGACGTAATTTGCATACCCGAAAGTTCACCCTAGGTTGTATTTAACCCTCTGCCATTGACTCAGGAAAGTACTATCTATACCTCTGCTTGTGCTGAGGAGGGATGGACGGAGGTCTGAGGTTTTTGCATCTCTATCTGGGGCTGAGCTGAGCATCTTTATCCCAGAGCCCTGGGCCCACACAGGTGCTCGTCCCCTTGTTTTTCTATCACCTGCTCGCCCTTCTTCATTCTAGCGGCTGGGAACCCTTACCCAAGGTGATTTACAGCCGTGTGTGTCAGGACGGCTCTGACACTGATGGAGCCCCTTATCTCCTGTCCTCCCTGCTGACAGCCTCCCTCTCGGGTATCAATCAGGGCATCAGTTCCCTCCCCGGGGGTGAGCCGGGGGCTGTCAGGGATGCCTTCTAACTGTCATCTTCGGCGGAACTGCCACCTGCCCTTCA
>CM053605.1:24382235-24437906 GCA_028646535.1 Procyon lotor
AGAGAGAAACACAGCGAGAGAGGGAACACAAGCAGAGGGAATGGTAGCGGGAGAAGCAGGCTTCCTGCCGAGCAGGGAGCCCGAGGCGGGGCTCCATCCCGGGACCCTGGGATCATGACCTGAGCCGAAGACAGACGCTTAACGACTGAGCCACCCAGGCGCCCTGTCACCCTGTTTTAATGCCACAGAGAAGGGCCAGACTACAGCGGTCAGAGCTGGTATAGGCTGGCCATAAAGGATTTCATGTAGTGTGCAGGTTGACTCTGCTCCCATTGGCTTTGGCTACCACTGTGACCCCCTTTTTGATTAGTATAGCTGAATTAACTTCCCTGCCTTTGGGCTCTGCTCCCACCATGTGACACACATTGAAATAGTGGGGTGGCAGGCAGTGGTGGTGGGGGCTGTGGTCGGGGGGGGGGCGGGTGGTGGGGAAGCACAGGGACCTTCCATCTTGTTAATGTAACGCTTCCTCATGTGATGGGAGCTGAGAGCAGCCTGTAATGAATTTCTCCTCTGGTAATCATTCACCAGTGCATTGTGACCCGTGTGTTTTTGCTGTGCTACACATTTCCAGACTTTCGCAGTGACTTGTCAGCACCTAGTAAAAATGAATTGGACACGACCCATCTCTTCGTGAAATGCCCTCCCCAGCTGCCTTTCGTCTCGGTTGAGAGAAGGAGTAGGTGGGACCCCCTGGAATGTGGAACGGCAGCCGTGGACTCCAGGACTGTGGTCCGATTCCAGGCCCGGCTCACAGGCAGATCAAGGCGGGCGTGCCAAGTCTGTGGGCGCTCTTGTTATACTGAGCCATGTTCTCTGGTCCAAATGGTTCCAAAGTGGCCTTTGCCTTTTGCACCTGTTGTTTCTTGCTGCATGATGAGCTGTGCAGGCAATTTCTTTCATCGAGAAGACACGGGTGCAAGCGGTGGTACAATTAGGCATCTGGGCACCCCATGGGTTCTTACCGACTCTGGTGTGAAGACGCATTGATGGCGGGGGACAAGGCCATCGTCTGAGTCATCCGCGTGAGCGTCGCCATCTGCAACTGTAATTCTAGCCACGTGGTCAATCATAAGAAGGGGTTTACAACCAGCTTTTACTGCATTTGTGCATCATGATGATTAAACAACAGATGGGAAACCCAACCAAGATTTTTAATCTCTACCTCTTCACTGATGGAGCGAGTGAGGGCTGAGGGAGTCACTTCGTGGCCTCTGTCTAGGGCTGAGTCTATAATTAGGGCAGGCCCCCTCCTGATTTCCTGTGCCTGTCTTGTACGCTCATTCTGATCAGCCCGCAAGCTCTGAGTTTGGTTTTGAAACAATGGTCTCTGAATCCTGGGAAGGTCCTAGAAAGCTTATGGTGAAGAGGAAGCCCCTCAATTAGGGTTGCCAGTTAGAACACGGGGTACCCAGTTACACTGAAATTTCAGATTAATGATCAGGAGCTTTTCAGTTTAAGTATGTCCCAAGTATTAGACATTAAAGAAAATGGGACTTTTAAAAAAAAGACAAGTTGCTTTTTTAAATTGTGGTAAAATATACAGAACATAAAATTTATGGTTTTAACCATCTTTAGGTGCACAATTCAATGGCATCAAGTCCATTCACAATGTTGTACAACCAACTCCTACAAGAATTTCTTCATGACTTCATTCATAGAGTCAACAGGGCTTATAGCAAATGCCTACTAAGTGCTTTACGAGGTGCTCGGGGACAATGGTCCCAGCCTTCAGGGAGCTTACAATCTAGAGAGACATAAGTGAATCAGATAATCCCCAGGTCCATCGAACAGCCGCAGCAGGAGCTATGAAGTGACAGATGGAGAGCTGTGAGTGTGTGAGGGGTCAGAGAGGCCTGAGCACCACGCCTAAGGGGGGCTGAAATCCCAACGTGATTCAGATGAATGGGAAGGGCAGGGAGCCAGCATGTACAGAGAGTTGGAGCCCAAGGGAAACCTGGATGGAGCAAAAACGGAGGGTGAGGAGAAGTATCTCGTTGACCTTTGTGAATCAGGACCTCCAACTCATACTTGGCACTGACCATCCAAACACAAGAAATGTTTGTTGGATGAATGAATGATTTGTAGAAATTCTCCTTTTTGACAGGCATCAAGCCCTCCAGTTTGCACAGACCAGAGAAGCTAAGTGTTTTATTCTTCCTCGTTGCTACCTAGCCTTCGCTGGAGAGGAAACCGTGAAACTAGGTTTCCTAGAGTCTGCCCTGAGAAATTATGCCCACAAGTTCCAACATGGAGATGGGCACTATCTGTTTCTGTTTAAATATGATGATTTAGGTGAACTATATTCAGATTAAAATGCTGTTGAAAAAGTTGGAGGCTTGCCAGAGTTTTCAAATGAAAATATCCCATGCAGCCGCTGTGGAAAACAGTATGGTGTTTCCTCAAAATGTCGTTTGCAGAATTACCGTGTGATCCAGCAACCCCACTTCTAGGTCCATATACCCAAAAGAATTGAAAGCAGGGGATCAAACAGATATTTGAGACATTAGTGTACCAACATTCACAGCAGCGTTATTCGCTACAGTCAAAGGGTGGAAAAAAATCCCAATGTCTATCAAGACAAGTAAATAAACAAATTTGGTAGAGCCACACGGTGGAATACTATTCAGTCATAAGAAGGAATGACATTCTGATACACGTAACAATGGGTGAAATTTGAAAATATTATGCTAAATCAGACCCAGAAAGACACTCGATATGATTCTTTTCCCAAGAGCTAGGGGGAGACGAGTGAGCACACCCACATCTAGGCAAATTGCTATGAGTGAGGAGCTCTGGCAAAGAAAGAGAGCACTTCTGCTGAGATGAGCTTGGAGCGGGGCCAGCTCCAGTGGGCAAGCCTGAGGACATGCTCCCCAGCGCCTCTGCAGAAGGGAGCCGGCGAGAAGATGGGGGCGGGAGGCTCTGCTGAGGGTCAGCCTCACTGAGTTGTGTGACACATAGTCAGGCAACTAGACAGAACCCTTCCGCCGGCAAGGACGTCAGAGCAGGGACTCAGAGTGTGTTTAGCCCATTGCCCTCTTCCCAGATGGGAAAGCCGAAATGTGCCTGACCTCCCCGGGGTCACAGAGCTCGAGGTGGAACGGAGAACCCTGGTCTCCCTGGCGCGGGGACCAGAGCGCTCCCACCTCCTCGGCGGGTCCGCGTTCAAGGGGAGAAGAGCACTGCCAAAGGTTCAAAACCCTCTAAAGGTTTCTTTGAATGCCCACAGGATTGAATCATGGTGCTGGGACTAGAAATGTGAGCGCTCAGGAGGCGTGAGGTGAGGGCCGGGGGGTGGGAAAGGTCGAGAAGAAGGGCAAATCCAGAAAGGCCACCTGCAAGGGCCTGGAGTCCAGGGTGGTTGTGCGGTTATTTGAGAAGCTTGGCAGGCGGTGGGGCGGCCTGCGGGCGCTTGGAAAGGCTGCGCTTCGATTCCCAGCGGAGGCAGTCAAGGGCTTCAGGAAGGAGATTTATTAGCGGAGCTGTGCTCCAAAGCACGGCAGCCTGGCCATGCAGACCGTGCAGAGCAGGCTGGGGGCTGTGGAGGCTGCCGCCTGCACTTTGCAAGTGGTACTGCATGGGGTTCTGGGGGACTGGGTTTGAACGGGGACGGGTGGAGGAGGGTCCGCGCCTGACCACAGCTGCCCCGGCCTGCTGGTTTGGTGAGGGGTCTAGAGGAGAGCGCCCCAAATCCTCACGTCCCAGGTCCCAGGTCCTTGGCCCCGGGCCTTACCTCCCTGCTGGTGGAGGCCTTTTCTGGGCCCTTCTGTGTGCACATGGGCCTCTGGCCCTCAGGACCTCAGGTCCTTTGCACCCTGTGTGGGACCTGCTTGGGCCGGATCCTCCACGGAGAAGGTGGGGGGGGCGCCCTGCCACCTGGTGCCCCAGGATGGGAGGGGGCCTGAGGGAGAGCTCACGTGACCCCCGTGGCCAGATGGGGGCACGAGGCCTCCAGACGGGTCTCTGGAAGGGCCTCTTTTCCTCCTAGCACTCGAAAGCCAGCCACGCCGGAACTGTGCTCCCGCACACAGGTGTCGGATGGGGTTTTTTGGCGGGGAAGAGAGAGGAAACAGGTGTCATTCTCTGGATAAGTGGCAGAAACAACTGCCGAACCTCCCTCCCAGGTTTCTCACCTCTGTTTTTGGGGAGAACGCAGAAGGCAAGCTCTTCCTCCAGGAGCTCCTCTGAGGGTCAAGGAATGAGGAGGCCCAGCCTTGCAGGCTGCGAGCCCTGGGATATTCTGAGAGGTGGAAATTCAGAAGCAAGCCGTGCCTCTGCCTCTCACTCCTTAAGCTTCTTAGGGCGCTTCCCATTTTGCGGATGGGAGCGAGAGGTACAGTTCCGGCGAAGCCCACGGGGGACGGGAGGAGTCTCTGAGGACCCAGGCAGGCAGCGTTTCCTAGTCTGACCATTACCTCCTCATCTCACACCCAGTCTCCTGGTGGGTGGTGGTGGGGGCGGGAACATTTCCCCAGGAATTTGTCTAGCTCAGCCTGGGATTAGAGACGGAAGCCTGTAAGAACTGGAAGAGTCATCTTTCCACTTCTTCCTCAGGCTCCCTCTCCCTCCCCCATCGCTACCACCTACGTAGCAGGGACAAGGGCACCTCAGCCTCCAGATGGGTCCTGTTTCCCTCAAGGATGGGCCCGTTCCAACTTCATTGCACTCCCTCCCCTGAGGATTGTATAAACATTTCCAGAAGGATGCAGATACGGGGGGAAAAAAAAGACCTTATGTAAATACTGGATGGCTAGGAACCAGGAGATATTATTAGTTTATTAGGGCTTTAAAAATCCCCAAAAGCTCAGCTAAAAGAAAGTAAAAATTTGCTTTCATTTTAACCTTTGTTATTGCTGCTAGGGTCAGTAATATGATAGAAGCGGGCATCTCAGGAGACACATGATATCATAAAGATCACAGAGGGGCAGAGAGGGAAATTGCAGAAATTTGACTGTGGTGACCTTACTGGCCAGTAAGTGAGGAGTGGGAAGGCGGTGGGGGTGGGGGTGAGGAGCTTGGAGGGATCGGGGAGCTGTCTTTTCTATAAACTAAGGAAGGCTGAAGAGTGATATGGATCAGTGTCCCCCCGACCCCCAACTGTGCCTGAAAGGGTCTTACCCTGCTCCCCAGCTTCTTCTCCATACTTTTCTCACTGCTTTGGGTTCCTAGGGGCACAGCAAACTCTCACAGTGGGGATCTCTCAATGCTGTTCCTTCAATTTGGAAAACTTCTCCCAGGCACTTGGCTGAGCCGACTCCTCTTTATCGCTTCAGGCTTTAGCTTAAATATTACCTCCTCAGAGAGGCCTTCTCTGGTCAACCATTTAGTGGGAGTGACCCAAGTAATTCGTTTTAAAAGTTTTAAAGAGCTATATTGTACTGGATTTCAGATTTGTTAGGTTTCATTATGGTCAGTGTTGTTGACTAGAAAAGACCGTTGTGTTTAATTACTGCAAATCCTGTAACATCAGTAATAAAGAGCCGTGTTTGGCAAATACAAACTCAAGCAACACAAATATTACACCTTTACTGTCTAGTAATTTTCCATCAGAGCTAACTGTTTACTGCCTTCACCACATTTATGTAGTCAATCTTTATGTGTTTGGGTATTTGCTGTTGGTCCCCTTCACTGGAGTGTAAGCTCCAAGAGTTTAGAGAATCAGGAAGTGCTCAAAAACATTTCCTGAGTGAATGATTGAACCCAATTTCCTTTCCGAGGGGAACAGAGCCCCAGGACGGGGGGCAAATTTGGTTTGTTGAGACTCCCATTCATGTGTGTTGTCGGGGCAAGTTCATAATAAAGCTTCTCCCTCCTCCTCCCTTGGGAACCTGTACTACCTAGAATTGAACTCAACCTCCTTTAGCTTTCCCTGGCCAAAGTCTAGTTTGTTTCAAATCCAAAAGCCCACAGGTGAAAAGATTCCTAACAGTTTTGCGAGGCCAGGCTACTTTTCCTTTCTCCTAGACCACAGGTTCCTAAACTTGAAAGTATGCCAGAAGCCCCTGGAAGGCTGGTTAAAACACAGATCCCTAGGCCCTCCTCCCAGAGTTTTTGATTCAGTAGATCTGGCGCAGAACCCAAGAATGTACACCTCAGACAAGTTCTCAAGTGATGCTAAGCCACTGGTCCAAGGAGCACACTTCAAGAAGCACTGCCACAGACCTTAGAATCACCACAGATATTGACAAGCAAATGTTTGCACAGGAAGGAAGCAGTGAAGAGTCAAAAGTTGCAGGGCATTGGCGATGTCTTGGGAGGAAGAGGGTTTACAAGAATGATAGTCTCAGAAATCTGCCCGCAAGTCTTTGAGTTAAAGTAGCCCAACCCTTACCCCATCATGTTTCAATTTATAAAAAGCCAGCCAGCCAATCAACCTACTAACTCTGTAAGAAGGGTTAAGAAACATTGTCCCAGGCTTGAGGGGTTGCCAGGGATTTTCAGAGCTAATACCCAAGACAGTCTTGAGGCCAACTGGGATGACTTGGTCACCCTAAACCCGAGTCTCTTTGCTTCCAACAAAAAACATGCAGAAAAACATCTCTGGTATAATGTTTATTTAAATAGCAATCTTAAAAAGGCTTTATACAAATCATATAAACACAGTTTGACCTTGTTGTTTATTTTTTACATTGAAGAATCACAGTAAAAGCTCTCAAGTTCCCGTGATCTGGCTCAGCCAGCGAATGGTCGAATACCTTTAACTGCAAACCCTGGAAAAGCTAACCTTCCGTGTGACCGTTTAACTTTTCCCCTTGTTTTCTTGCATTCATGCTCATTCCTCGGACCCTCATCCCTGTCAACCCCCCATCCCCACCGAAGAGAGAAAGCAACCCCGTGGCCTTGGTGACCGCCTAGTCCCGGAGAGCATGGAGGTAATGTGTCATTCAGTACAAGGCAAAAAAGGAGATCAATACTGTGAGTTGTGTTTCCCAAAGGGAATGACTCAAGGAGACAGGTCAGCTAGCCTACCTGTAGATAGAGAAAAAAAATGCACCAGGGTGCCCCCTGACCAAGCTGGGACCGGGCCCCACTGTCTTTCTATCTTACAACACACCAGCCTCCAGTGTTGGTGAGGTATCTACACCTAGCCCTGCGTGGCCTGCTTTTGTGTAGCAGGGCCTCCCCGAGGGCCTCAAACAAGCCAACAGTGAGTACAGATGGAGGACCGTCAGGGGGATGTAGGTTGGCTTGTGTGTCACGTAGAGGCAAACTGCAGGCTGAAGACAGGGCTGGTCTTTGGGGCCACTGTATGAGGACCCACAGAGCAGGAGAGGGCCAGGACCCCCAAGGCTGCACTTCTCTTCTTCTGCAGGCAGCTTCTGGAAATCCCCAGGACTTGCTAGCTTCCTGAACACTGAGCTACGTGGGAAGGTAAAGAGGAGGGTGGGCTAACGAAAAACTCGCTTTCGAGAAAGCGTAAGAACTTGTTTCTGCTGCATGCCCTGCTTGGGGGGGGGTGGGTTCCTAAAGCTAAGCCCTTGGGCCTGACAGCTTTGCTTTTCACCTCTAACTACCACTGTGCCGACGAGTGCCGAGATCAGCGGTTACACTCGGGCCCTAGGTCAAAGTCACAACAACATCACGGAGTCCCACGTGACCATTCACATACACAGTAGATACAGATACAAAGGCTTGCAAAGACACACACACATATGAATAAATAGCTGTGGGTTTGGACTCTCCCTCTCCGCATACAAAACACTGTGACATTACCATTTGAACTAGCATTTCCATAAGTTAACATTGAAAGGAACCAGCCAGTCCCATTCACCCTTTTCCTTTCACCTGGGTATGAGACAAATGAAATTGTGGGTGACCATAGCAGCAAAAATGATCTGACCGTTTACCACTGATAAGTAATGGGCTGGGCATACTGGTTGGGTTTCAGATGTATTTCCAGCACACAGGCAATCTTTAGGCATTACTACAAAATCAAGATTTGGATCTTGACGCGGACAATCTCATCCTTCACACAGTTTGATGCCTCCCCTCCTGGAGAAGTTGAGAGTCATCTAGGGCCACAACTACCTCTCAGGCAGCAGGGCTCAATCCATTAGTAGGATCAGCAGTGAGCTGGGGGAACTGGCAGTGGAGTCACGGGGGTTCGGGAAGAAGGGATGCCTTACTTTTGTGATATTCACCGATTTCTACATAGAGGGAAAATACAGAGTTTTTTTCGTTGTTTCAAGGCACTTAATAAAAAACACATAAATTGTGTGTGTGTGTGTGTGTGTGTGTGTGTGTGTGTGTGTGTTTAAGAACACAGGTCTCTCTGGGGTTGAAGCAGCGTTGTTAGTGTTTTGGTCCATCGTATTGGCACACTTCTGGTTCAAATCAGCTCGCATACATCCTACCGGAGTCTCCTGAGATGCTGCGGTGGGGCTGTAACCCCAAGGAGAACTCAGTGTTCAACAGCCTACCAAAGAGATGAATTCATCCAAGTGTCTCGGTGGAGTCTGCTTAGCCTTTGCCATGACACGATCACAGAGGCTGGACGTCTTTTTCCCTCTCCCTGTTCTCCTTCCCGTCCAGTGCTCACCGGTTACATCTCACCGGTGGAGAAAACATTCTAGCAGCCTGTCTTTGCCCCCGCCCTCCAGCTCTGAGGATGCCGATCAACGCGACGCCTTGGGGAGCAGGCGCCTGGCGGATGCATGTGCATGTGTGCGTGGATGTGTGTGTATACGTCTATGTTTTAGAAGAACGAGGAGGCAAAAGAAAAAAGCAAAACCACCACCAGAGGCCCCACGAAGTAGCCTCACAGCCACAAATTCTGGGTCTAGGTTTAATGAATGGCTCCTCGTCACGAAGCACGTTAAGGCTTGTCCGCTTCTAACATGGAGGTGCTTCTATGGATTTTGACGTGTGAAGTTTCCTTTCCGGTTTGTCTTAAATCCCATATAAGAAAGAGCTATTCGTGCTGACCCTAAAATGGCAATTTTCCCCTGGATAAAAAAAGTTAAAGGCAACAACATCCTACTTAAATGCTAGGACTGGAAATGGCAGCTGGTAGGGTTGGCTGGCAGGACCTACACCACAGCAAATCCCGGAAGTCATAAGACGATCAGAGGACAGGATAAGTTGGACGGCTTTTTTTCCCCCCACTAAAGATCAAAGTCTGAAAGGACCTTTTGCTTTTCAAGTGCTGATTAGAATGAGAGAGCAGGGTACCACTGACCACTACTCTGCTTCCATCCTGGAAAAGTCCTTCTCCTCTTCTGCCTCTTGGAGTTGCGCACAGACCAAAGAAATAAAATAGAATAATCATAACAAACTCACAAACGAAATACAACTGTGACCCCAAAGAGATGAGCTCCCGTCTTAGTCCCAGCAACAACTCAGCCGCGGTGCTCCCAGGTGGGTCCTAGCCCCACTGTGTGGCCGCAACCTCCCGCCCCCCTCGGCTCGTCTGTCCGCTCTGTCCACACCTTCGGTATTCTGGATCGGTTTGATCGAGATTATGGCATTCAGTTTCCAAAGGACAAAAAAAAAAAAAAAATGTAATCTCCGCTGGCCCCTCTTGCTGGAATGAAATGTCAGGTGTGATCTGGGTGCAATCTGTCACGCTTCGGAGCAGCACTTCTGGTGGTTCATCTTGACCTTGTGCTTGAGGCCGTCATAGAGCTCGAAGTTATAGTTCTCCAGGGTGGTACAGCTGCGGGAGCTGAGCCCCGAGTAGGAGCAGGTACAGTAGAGCAGCAGCCCCGCACAAGTGGCCCCCAGGAGGACGCCCAGGGAGCTCATGGCGATGATGGTGATGAGGATGGGATCCAGCGTGTAAAGCCAGCTCTTTTCTTTGTCGGCCGAAGGGCCGCCAGACCCTGAGGTCGGGGAGGAAGAGTTGCTCCAGTCCACCTCGTACTCATCTGTGATGTAAAGCACACAAGAGATTGCGGGTGCTGCCCCTTTAGTAACTGAGCCTCCCCGGCCCAGATGACAAGGTCTTCCGAGCACCGGGATGAGCACGGGGACCCTGGAACTACGCTGGCTGGCGTCAGAGCCCAGCCTCATCACACCCTGGCTGTGTTGCTTTGGGCACGTTATTTAATCCCTCTTTGCCTCAGTCCTTTCCTCTTTAAACCGGGGGTACTGCTAAGTCTGCCTCAGTGGGTTGCTAGGAGAATTAAATGAATTAATATTTGTAAAGTTCTTGGTGTCCAGCACATACCTAGTACGGTCTAAGTATTTGATATTTAAATAATTTGACTCCTATTAGTTAAGCTGGGATTTTGACAGAAACTTCGGGGGAGGGGGGCCTTTGGAGCGCTGGGGTGGTCCTGCGTTCTGGGCACACTTCTTTCTTTGCCCCCTCATCCCCCACTTCCACTTGATTCAATTTAAACCTAAGGACAGGCTGAGATTATTTTCACAAGCAAGTTTCCCAAGGTAGCCTTCCTGGCTGTCCGAGCTGCAGACTTTTTTCGAGGCACCACATCTTACTTGGCATACACCTTACCTAACTGTTAGGGGTTGAATGATGTCCCCCAATGATGTCCTATATTATAGTTCTAACACCTAGTACCTCAGAATGCGATCTGATTTGGAAATAGGGTCTTTATAGAAATAATCAACTTAAGGTGAGCTCATTGGGGTGGACCCTAACCCAATTCAGATGTGTCTGTATTAAAACGAGAAGTTAGAGACCAACACAGATGGGAGATTGCCTTGAAAACACGGACATAACCGTCTACAAGCTTCGTGGTCCTCAGAAGGAACCAACCCCACTGACACCTTGATCTGGGACTTCCTGCCTCCAGAAAGGTGAGAAAATATGTTTCTGTTGTTTACCACACCCAATTTACGGCACTTCGTTACGGCAGCCCTAGCAGACGAATATACTTTCCATCTTGTGGCCAACGTGTGGCCACACCCACAGCTCATTTTGTGGGATTTCCTAATAATCCCATGAAGAAGGTAGGGTGCTATATAATTTTTTTTTTTTAATAGATGAAGAAACTCAGGGTTTTGTTTTTTTTTTTTTTTTTAAGAAATTAGGTGGCCAGGTAACTCGCTCAAGGTCCCGGAGTTAGCGAGCAGTGAAACTAGGAATAGGACTCAGGCTTTCTGCATCCTTGGGCCCTGCTCTCTGTACACACCATAGAGCTTCGGCTGCTTGACTGACTGCAGCCTCTCCTTGGAGGCCAGTTCCCCAGCTTTGCCCATAAAAGGAGTGCTAGATGGGGTTGTGCACGGAGAGTCTGCATCGAGTTAAGGTGGTGTTTGGGTTAGTCACGCTGTTTCTATAACTACACTTGAAGTGTTTGATTAAGGTCAGGTTAGAAGCAGCTGTTCTATAAACTGCTCTTCTTAAATGCATCAGTCTTGGTCTAAAGTTGTTCTTTGAGGGAAACCTTGGTGATCACTCTTGGAGATCAGCTCTGGCACTCAGAGAAGCCCAGAGAGACCTGGGCTGCTCTGAGTCGAGAGGAGAAATTATAGCTGCGTGTTTGCTCTGCGGCCCTCTGGTCAGGGCTCTCACTTCAGCCCCCTGAAGTATGTGTATTTGAAGTGAGAGAATAGAGCTTCTAATAAGTATGAAAATACAAGATGGGCATTGTAGAAAGGAAACCTAAATCTTGCAGTGGGCCCCAACTTGGAGTCTTGGATAGTGGGAGAAAGGCTCCCCTCAAGCTAGCGAACAGGAAACCACAGAAAGCCTAGGAGAATATTCACATTTATTCTCATTTACTCAAGTCCTTTTTCGGGAAGAGGTCAATGAGTTCAAGCAGCAACTCATATAGGGGAACCTGGCTTTTACTTCTAAAGGGTTTATTCAGATTTGAAGTCCATCAATGTCAAAAGTTGCCTTAAGTAGGGGACCTGTTTCAGATTAGTCAGAGGGAACTCAATAAACTTTCTAAATTTCTAAATTTGACCTTGACAAAGCAATTGATGGTTTCTTCATTCCTCTCTGGATTCTTTTCACTTATATTTCTGACTGGTAGTTCTAAATTCTGGCCTTCCAATACCCCGGGCATTACTTTTGTTGACGTCTTTATAACCAAACTTGAATTTCATGATTATCTGCTAAATCATAGCAATACTCACCATCAATTTCATCCTCATAGCCTTCTCTCCCGTGTATTTCTGGAATGTCCACTATAATGAAAAAGAAAACAAACAAATCAAGTTATAACGAGTTCTATCGCCATGGCAAACAGGCAGAGATGCAACCTTTCTCGGAATGACTCCTCGGTACAGTAGGCAGCTAAAGAATCACATCTGCTTCTAGATCATTTAGTATGTACATTACTGGGATTCTTTCCCCTTCAAAAGATTTGTCTTTATTTCCAACAGCAACCAGAAGAACAGAAACAAAAAAGGTCTTAAGCGCCAAGAAAATTCTCACTTGTGTCGTTGTAATGACTGTAGTTCATTGCCAACAGAGGTCCGCATTTATCCAAGGCAACTTGGACGGCATGCCCATCATTAGCTGCCATTACTGTGATGTTTATTTAGTATAACTGACCCTCCTCATATACATGCATCTAAGTAGACATATACTATGAGGGTCTTTCTCCTCTGGATTTCAAATAAAAGTATGGCAACTTAACAAAGTCGCATTTCATCATCTTATGTTTTAACGCAGAAGTAGAACCGAAAAGAATGTCATAATGCCTAACCACCTCGGCATATCTGCTAATCTCTCTCATCTTTCCTCCTCAGTCTACTTTTCCTACTGGCTTTAAAGGCTTAGAATAGGTCAAATATGGGCATCCAATCTGACTAGCCCAGGCTTGAATAGAGATAAGTTAATTTACTGTGAATTTTCTCCAGTATTATTGCTGTCTATCTTTTCTTTTTTGATGATAATTTTGGTGGAGGGGGACTTGGGAAAGACATTCTTTCTATTCACTATGCTGTCCATCTTACAGAAATCAGAGCCAATGAAAATTACCTGTCTAAAATGGTAAAACATCAAAAAGGAGAATCAGATATGTGGTGATTTTTCATTTCTTTCTCACAAGTTAATTATGCCTGCCCTGGCTGTCAGCTCAAGATGGCGCCAGTGAGTGTAGGGGACCTTTAGGAGTTTGATTGAACCCCAAGTCAAGGGAACAACCTTCAGGTCAGCACTATAAATTGATACCCCCAAATCCAGGCTTAAGCCAAACCCAAATCCCAGACAGCTAAAACTATCAAACAAGAAGGGAGAAAAAAAAAAAGAACTTCAGAACCGCCTGAACTTTTCCCTCATCAGCACATCTCAGAGAAGATCTACTTGACCGTGACCCGAACTGAGGATTGATCTATCACTGCCACTCTCAAAATTCAGTCTTTTCCCTGACGTCGTGTTTTTAATCATGTTAGATAGAAGTCTTCCTCATTCCTGGCCAAAGCGTTATAGCACATTTTGATCCCCCTGGTCGCCAGCAAGGGATGCAACAAAACAACTTGCCAAGACCCCACTTGAAAGGATCAGCGCCATGTGGCACCGATTCGCCCTAAATCCAGTCGATTTTTGGCATGTTTATAGCACAGCAACTGGCACCTTCAGGTCTCGCCAGCTTCCCCACCTCAATGCCCACCCCCTGCATTACTCTCTAGACCCCTGCGACACAGGCTGTTTCCTTGGAATGAAGATGTGAGCATGAATCAACAAGAGGCAGGTGGCGTCAGTCACAGGGATCAAACTGAGCCTGTGAAAGTCAACTTAGAGATTTTTTTCTAGCCTTATCAAACAAACAAACAAACAAAAACAAACAGGGACAAAAACCATCACATTTCCAACAATTAATCGTTTTGATGGGATGCTCATATGTCTTAACACCTTCACGGTTAAAAGATGCAGAACACTGGATAAGAATATGGGAATCAGCCTAGCACAAAAACTGTGGGGCTCTTGCCAGTGACTTTTGGGCCAAATCCTGTTCTTGCTTTTAGGGATTTGGTCTCTGCCAAGGATGTGATAGATTCTTGGAGGCTAGAATGCCATTTTGCTCCATCTCACACCCTCAGGGAAGAACTCTTAGGACACTATTGATCACGGCTGGAAAGGGGTGTATGTGGCATTGATCCTGAAGGAAAAAGGGTAAAAGGATGATAATGAGTATGAGAACATTTCACCCCAAGAGATCGCAGCCTCTTGTCTCTGGAGACAGAGGACTGGATGAGATGACCTCACGAGAACTGGTCCATTTCTAAGGTCCTCTGAAATTGATTGCCCAGATGTGGCCGAGATTTCTGCACCTGGAGAATCAAAGGCTACGCAAGGTGAAGAAGAACACTAGAGGCTTGGCCTTTTGTGTAATCACTGCTCCCAGGAGCTTAGGTGAGTGGGAAGGGGTCGACAAAAGGATAAGTTAATCAACATTTTCAAAAGCGCATCTGTTCACCAAGCCTTAAAGAAAGAATGGCACACTGGGGAAAATCCAAATAAAGGCAACATTTGTACAAAAAGCAATTTACTTTGATAGCAATTTTCTCTAGTCCCCTTGCTAATATTCTTGATATCTGTGTTTGATTACGGGCTTTCTTTCTTAAAAGCCCCTTTGCCCTTCACGGGCCACTTTCCTTTTCTGTTCAGCCCAATAGGTAAACCTGAGCCTGATTCCTCAGGAGGTTGGCAGGAAGGAGGGTGGCTCTCCCACCAGGTCCCTGTAGTTCTAGCTAGAAAAGGCAAGTGTAGAGAGGAGGGAGAAACGGTGAGCTCAAGGCTCAGAGGGGAGGCAGCACTGTCCTGATAGCAAAAGATAGCAAAAGCATGTGGGGACCATGGACTCGGAATTGAATTATATTTTTCTTTTTTGTCAAGGACAAACTTGGAGCGGACCTCCCGGGACTCTGGTTCAGTGGGTGGGCGTGTCTGTGAGTGGGAGATGGATGCGGGAGACTGGAATGGGCCACACCTGTAGGATAACACAGATCAGGAATGAATCCACCACCCACATGACTTCCACTTTCAACCCTTGCGCTCCCATGACCTTATTTCCTCTGGGACGCTGCATGGACTCAGTCTCGGGCCAGTTTGACTCCGGAGCCTGACTTCTGGTTTTCAGTACTGGGTTAGGGTCAGGGGAGGCCTCGCGGCCCCACCCAGGTCTGCCTGAGAGTTCTTCGGGTGTAGGCAGGACACCGAGATTATCACCATATCCTCACTACCATATTCTAACAGGGTGGTAATGGATCCTAGTCGACTGGCCACACTCTCTGGCTGCTGGCCTGCATCACCGGCTCACCACTTTGATGGGAACTCAGGAGGCCTTCTCCTGAATGCGAAAATATGATTTGAAATGTGAGGCTCATGTTTTCCGTGATAGGTGTTACTCAGAGGGGGAAGGGTGAGACCCCTTGAGTCTCAGTTTGTTCCTGTCAAGTAACCACTGGCGTTCTTCCCTGTTCTAGAATTCTATGTCTTATGGGAAGAAAATGAGAAAGGTCAGAGGAGGGCCTTTCGGATGAGGGCTCTCTTAAGAGGCTGCTGGTTTTTTTCCTTTTTCTTCCAAGGGCGGTCTTCATTAATCAACCAACCAACCAACCATCACTTATAAAGGGGATTTATAAGGTGCCCAGGAACTGCACTGAGGACTTTGAAAAATGAAGTATGGGACCAGGTGTCTACAGTCAAGGCCCCTCAGCACGGTTGGGAAGCAAAGGCCCGTCCATGCCAAAATAGCAGAAAAGAAAGCGGAGCATTGTGGAGGGGACTCCAAGCACTGCTGGCGTCCAGAGTGGGGATCGGACATGTGAGGTTGGGCCACTGCCTGGAAGGAAAACATGCAAGTGGGGAGGAGGATGCTTTGGACTGAGGCTGCTATGAGGTAGGGGTTGGGGAGTTCTAGCTCCTTTATCGAATGGATAGGAATGGTTTCAAACATGGCGCCTGAGCCTTTCCATTCCTACACTGATCCCCTAGTTTTGGCTTGAATTCACATTTATCTGATCCATTAAGGAATTTAAAGAGATCGCCATGTCTGGCTACAAATCTTCCACCTGGCTTTCCCTCCGCGAGAGTCTGCTCCTCCCCTCCACCAGCTTCTGTGAACCCGGCACAGTGAAAGGAAGAAGTGAACTCATGCGGGACTGGAAAGGAGTTTCGTAAGAGTCAAGTGAGCAGAGTAGCCACTGCTTAAAAAACAAACAATGCAATTCAACAAAATCTGGTCATTTTCATATTGTGATGGAAGCCTGGGCCGCTGAGTCCCGTTTCCCCAGGAGCCCCCTCCCTTAGCGCCACCAAGAAGTGGGTTAGGTAAACGGTGCCGAGTGATTCAAGGCCTCCCCCATCACCTCGAGTCCTGATTTTTCAGGGCAAGAGGTCTGTTATGAAAACATTCACTCACTGTTCCAGGAACTCCGTTCACCCTAGAAGAGTTACAGATTTTCAAGTGTCCTTGTCTGTAAATTGCAACACTATGGCATGAAAGGTTGAACAGCCACACCCGGTCAACCGAGCCTACTCTAAGGAGAAGTGTTTTTCCCTGCAGGGTCTGGAACGCTGCCTGGTCAGACCACACGTGCTCTGCAGGGGAAACCCCCCCAACACGCCAACCTGCAGCCGGGGATTCCCCACCAAGCACGCTTTAGGTCGCCATCAGGAATGCTCTCTCCCAGTCTTTCCCTCCCATGCTCTCCTTCCCCGTCTTGTGTGCGCATACACACATGCACTCACGCTTTATCTTCCTCTCTCCCTCATTTTCTTCCATTTTTTTTTCCTCTTACATGAAGATTCTTTGGGGTTAGAGACTGCTTTTCTGCAGTTACTCATAGAAAACTTTCTACCTTCACTTTCACCACTTCTGCTAAGCTGCGGTCTCCTGCGAGTGTATGGGCGTTGTCGTTGTCCTCTTTACTTTCTGCATCGTAAAAGGAGCTTCACGGGATTGCTAGGGGAGTGGTAAGTCTGCCCCAACCATTGCTTATTTTTAGATAAATGATTACGACAGCCCATGCCTGGGTGGCTTGAGGGTAGATCATTTTAGGATATCAACATGCTGGTTTCCTATGAAGAGTCCCTTCCATGCCAACTCCGAGCTGTGGATTCAGAGGTCTGGTTGAAGCCGACGACAAGGCTGCCAGGGGGGTGTCAGCTCTGCTCTGCATCTGAGGGGAAGCAGTGTGGGTTCTGCAGGAGCGCTGACTACACTGGGAATAGGCTGCCTACTTCTCGTCTGAGCTCGGCAATCTGCCCCAGGTGTGAGCCTGGGTGAGAGACCCCCTGAGTCTCAGTTTGCTCCTGTCAAGTAACCACTGGCGGTCTTCCTTGTTCTAGAATTCTATGTCTTATGCGAAGAAAATGAGAAAGGACAGAGGAGGGCCTTTCATTTGAGGGCTCTCTCAAGAGGCTGCTGGCTGAAGTAGACAAGGTGACTCCACAGAAAAGGCCCCCACACTACTCACTGCCCTAGCCTTCCCCCCAGGTCTGCCTTCTGGGTCGTTGCTCCCTGAAGGCAGCCATCTTAAGGTGCGTGTGGAAAGAGGAGACCACGAAAAGGACAGGTAAAGGTGGAAGCCATGAGGACCTGTTTTTGATACTTGCCCATTTGCCTGAGAAACCAGCCCTGCTAACACGCAATCAAGAAAGTAAGAGGGTAAATTGTGCCCCAAGTATTAAGCCTCTACCTCAGCTGACGTCAGGCTGATAAAACCAGACTTCACAAGGCCACTTAACCCACCAAACCGCAACTGGCCTTTAAAGCAAGGACTGAAGAGATCTCGCACAGGAGATCATTGAAGTAATTCATTTTTCACAGGTACAGGTGTCATCGCCTTGACTTTAAAGAGGAAGAAATTGGGGCACCTGGGTGGCTCAGTGGGTTAATGCCTCTGCCTTCGGCTCAGGTCATGATCTCAGGGTCCTGGGATCGAGCCCCGCATAGGGCTCTCTGCTCAGCAGTAAGCCTGCTTCCCCCTCTCTCTGCCTGTCTCTGCTTACTTGTGATCTCTCTCTGTCAAATAAATAAATAAAATCTTTAAAAAAAAAAAAAAATAAAGAGGAAGAAATTGAGGAAGGAGGGTCGAAAAATGCAGTAAGTCATTGAACAAATCAGTGGTGAAGTGAGTAAGCCACATTTTCGACACCTTGTTTGGGGCTGTGATTTATGTGGGATAAGCTCTTGGCCACTTAGAACCCTTGCTGAATTTGATTCCAAGTTCCTGAAACCCCTGAGCCAGCTAAATCACTGGACTGTTCAGATGGGAGTAGTCCTCAGAAAATTCTCTCAGCCATTTTGTTTTGATCCCAGCAGGAGATCTAACACCGAGACTGAAATAAATGAGAAATGATGAAGGACTAGGAGAGATTTCTTGGCCTTTCAAAGTGTTTAATTCAGTTTAACATCTAGTATTGGCTGCTGCTCCCCCCGCCCCACGACTCTTAATTTCCCTAATTCAGTTTGTTCATCCCCAGTTGCTACAAGGAGCCAAGAGTTCAGATGTTGATGAAAACTTTGCCAAAGCTCCTCCGTTAGGGAGTCAGGGTACTCGAGAGCCATTTATCCCTTGCTGGGTTTGGCTTCAGTTTAGAAACATCACCAGAAGATCCTTTATCATGGGTTTTTATCTCTTGGGCCGATAGCCAAATATATGCAAAGTCATGGAAAAAATATCTTTTGGAGTTCTCAAATGGTTTCAAGCTGAAAAGCATGGGGGCCTTGGTTTGAGATATCTGGAGTCTGAACTTGAATTCAGTCATTTTTTTTTTTTTATTATTATTTTTAGTTGAGTAACTAGGAGAAAACACTAAAAAGGACTGGAAATACCAACTGCAAATGAGAAGGCTGTGAAATGACCTAATAATATTTTCAAGTGTGGAGGCGGATGAGCAGCTGAGGCCAGAATGGCTCCACTGAGCCCCAACAATGGTGTGAAAATAAGAAAAACGCAGCCAGAGAAATATTTAGCTATAAAGATGGGATTCGCAATTGTGCAGGCTGGAAAAACCCAGCTACGGTCTTGGAAAAATCAGAGATATTCTTCATGACCATAAGCAGATACGTCAACAAGAAATAGGCTCTTCTTTTGTTGGCTACCTTCTTAGAGTAGGAAGGTGAGGAAACCATAAAATGTCAGGGTCGAGACATCCCTCCCCAATCTTATTTTTCCTGAGATAGAGATCTAACATTTTTACCTTTCAAAGAGCTCCCCCTGTGGGGCTTTGACATTTCTCCTCTCCTCCAATCCTGACCCTCAGGAGAGGTGCATCCTGGGAACGGCACTCAGGTGGCGTAGTTCCCTATGACCTGGGTGAGCGAAAGGATGGAGTCGAAGAAACAAAACTGCATTCACTCCCCACGTCTTCTTAAAGCTTTGCCTCCTATTTTGTAAGTCCCTGAAAAAAACACCTTATGTATCTCACCAACGGGGCTCGCTCTACTGAAAAGCTGGGCTCTTCTTCAGAACGTAAGAATGAACAACTTCGTGAGATGTTAGGGGTTCCATAAATGTGCCTCTCTCTAGCCATTCAGGGGGTGATCTCCCCCAGCAGCCGGCTGGTGACCAAGAACTGAGAGAATAATTTGGTCTCCAGTAAGAATGCAACTCCTTGGAGGAAAGTAACCACTCGAGCTTTTGTTGGAGGGACTCTGCCTCACGCTTTTCTGGGAAAGGGTTTGGTGATGGTGTGAGACTGACAGAGGAGAGGGGAAGGAGCCCCCAGGACGGGGGGGATGGTGCAGAAAGGGGAGGCTGGAGGTTGAAGACGACCAATATCTGGCACAAAGGCAGAGGGGTGGAGATGGGTCCTGAGCTGGGGGTTGGGAGGCGCGGGGCGGTGGAGAGAGAAGAGGAGAGGATGGCAGCCCTATTGGGAGTTGCCAAGCCAGACAGCAAAGACAGTGTCGTGGGCCTGGACTTTCCATGAACACTATTATTGAGCTTACCCCCTGGGTCTACAGTTGGCTGAGACCGATGAGGTTCCCTGGGGTGGGGGAGAGAGAAGAGGAGAGGATGGCGGCCCTATTGGGAGTTGCCAAGCCAGACAGCGATGACAGTGTCGTGGGCCTAGACTTTCCATGAACACTGTTATTGAGCTTATTACCCCCTGGGTCTACAGTTGGCTGAGACCGATGAGGTTCCCTGGGGCGGGGGAGAGAGTCAAGAGGAGAGGATGGCGGCCCTATTGGGAGTTGCCAAGCCAGACAGCAATGACAGTGTCGTGGGCCTAGACTTTCCATGAACACTATTATTGAGCTTATTACCCCCTGGGTCTACAGTTGGCTGAGACCGATGAGGTTCCCTGGGGTGGGGGTTGGGGGAGGCTGCTTTAAAACCCACATCAGCCCCTGTCTGGGTCCTAATGTTCCTCTTTCTACCTCAGGGCCAGCTGGCGGAACTGCCCGCGAGGAGCAACCGCGAAGTCCACACGGGTCCCTGAGGTCCTCAGACCCCTTCTCCCAGCCCCTTGGTGGCAGTGAGGAAACACAAAGGGACAAAATGGTTCTTTAACTGTCTGCTGAAACGCAGCCTCAATAACCAGCAGGCTGGCTGAGAACAGGACTTTGGTGAAGGCCACCTCTGGCTCAAAGCTTTCTCTGCACTCACATCATTACCAGAGCTGGCTGCTCTCTCTAGCAAGTCAGAGAACTCCAGTCCAGGAGTCGTGGTGATGAGTCCTGCTACCTGACGAAGACAGTGTGCTTGCTGGAAGCCAAGACATGGTACCCTGTCATTCCCGTTCTGGATCGGAGCTCTTGCTTAGGAGTATGTTAGTTAATGATCTTTAAAGAGTTCAATTCTGCACCATCAGAAGACAAAACAAGGTGTGTGCGCACACGTGTATGTGTGTTTGCAGTGACGTATCACTAGCTCACCCATACCTCACACTCATGCTGCCCTCTTTCCTGAGCTGCCCCGTGTTATCCACTTGAACCCCATGCCCAAGAGGCAAAAGTTCTGGATTTTTTGGCAGGTCAGAGACAAAAGCCCATAAAACCCATATATGGCAGTAGACACTGTCCATTATGCTCAGAGTCCTATTATTAAAACCTTCTGTCTTAGCGCCTAGTAGAAAGCAGGGTGGCACTCTTGGAAGAAATGGTGTTTTGAGCAAACAGGTCCCTTGGCTTCTCTTCCACTTCCTCCTCCTTGCTGGAGCCATTTGGGGCTAGCAGCTTGGCCTGCCTATATAAACCTCACACTGGAGAACCACCTCACCTCCCGGTGACTTTCCTTGGGTCACATTAGCCCCGAACCTCCTCAGAAGAAAGCCAGATGCCACCTTTTGGCCCGGAACGCCTGCTCCGCTCAGGGCCAGTGTGGGGGCTGTGTTCCTTTAGCCCCAAGGACTGGAGGCTTTCTGAAGGCACGTGGGCCTGCTTGTGGCGGCTGAGATATTTTAGTCTGCAGCACAATACGGTGCGCTGACCTTAAAGGATGTTTTTTACATGAATTTTTTAGTAGAAAACATAAATAAATAAGAGCAAGGCACAGCGCAGTCCCTCTTTGAAGAAACCAAGTGGAACTCATTAATCATGGAGAACGGGGCTCTGCCTACGGAAGCCAGGGATGGGACGGATGCCTGTGCCCCGGTGGCCACAGCTCCGGCGAGCTGCCACGTGCGGCCAGACCCTCGTTCTCCACAGATGGACAGGTTTAAAAAAAAAAACAAAAAAAAAAACCCAAAAAACCCACAGTTAAAATTATGTCAAGTCTTCATTTGCAAGCAGTCCACCCACTTCAGGGGAGAGAGGGAGTCACAGAGATTACACGGCCTGTGTGGACGTGGCAGGGGACAGAACCCAGGATGTCCACTCGGGATCCACTATCTCGCACCTGGGGACAGGTGCACCATGAAAGGTAAGCCTCGGCTATTTGCAGCATCCCTTAAGATGAACCTAGGCAAGACATCTGACCCAGAAATTCTATCGGAGAGAAGTACGCACAAAGAGGCAACCTCAGAGATGTTCATCGCGGTATTGTTTACAATAGGAAAAGAGTGAACTAGACACAGCTCACCAGTAGGGGGGCAGTTAATAAACTATGGTACGGCGACACAATATGGGATGTTACGCAAGAGCTAGGAAGGATGGGGTAAGTGTGGTGGTGTAGACCGAAGTACTGCCAAGATTTTGTTAAAGGAAAGGAAGAAGGCTATCTGACAAAGGAGGAAAGGCTGCAGTAGCATTTATGAAGGACAAAACCAAACCCCAACCCAACCAAAGCACACAGCTGGACACCAACATACATGTCTGTGACGGTATAAAACAAGGCCTGGAAAGAGACACCTCAAACCGTTTCTCATGATTACTCTCTTTGGAGAAGAGAGAGAGACTGGTTAGCAGTGACACAGGCCTCTGCTTCTTCTGTGTTATTTGCACGCTTCCAGGATGTAGCTGTATATAACTTGTAAGTTAAAAAAAGAGAGACACAGAGAGAGAGAGAGACCCAGCCAGTTATTATCCTAAAAACTCCCCAGCAACTTTTCAGGATCAATAACCACTCTGGTCGTAAGCCTCCCAAACAAGGTGTTTCCCTACTCAACACCCAGTCAGCTGCTAGAATGTCCACTGCTGATTTTTCAGTCTTTCCTATTTCTTGGTCCAATGCCCGTGGGCGTTTAGTTTTTTGGGGGCTCTTGGAGGTCAGTGATAGCAAAGCCTAAGAATCATCACTTTACCCAGAAGAGAGTACAATGATTCTGGGTCTTCTGCCCACTGGGCTAGGGCCCGGAAGCACCTAGATTCTCCATGGGGTCATACTCTGCTAAAAGGGGTTTTTGTTTTTTGGCAATTCTCCAAATTTCATCTCTCTCCAGTGCTTGGGTCTGGGGCCAAACTCCTCCCCAACCCCCCAACCACAGTTAGTGCAAGTGAGCTCTCGCTGAGGCATGTGGCCTGACGCCTTTTAAGGAAGGGTGCAGGATTCTGATTAGATCTCACCTCCAGATATACTCCAGTGCACCTGATCTCTGTCAGGCTTAATTAAACCCTACACTATTCCTAGCTTTTAATTTATTTATGTAAGGCGATTCTTTTTCCTGCCTATTGTAAGATCATCAGCTGGCGTCCCCCTCTCCCCTCCTTTTGCTCTGGCTGGATTTGTTTTGTGTTTTCTTTGGGCCATCATTGAAGTGGATGAAAGGCAAATTACAGCTGTGAGAGCCCCAGCGATGTGCACAATTACAGAGAGAAAGTAAGCCACACCTACGGATCTGCAGTTTGACTCAGATGGGTAGCCCGCACCGCAGACAAATCACAACTTAAAAAAGACACTCTTTTCATCAAAGATTATAGAAAGGCCACAGTGTTTGTGCAAAACAACTGTAACGGCAGTGAACAGGGGTGAGGGAAACGAATGCACGGCCACCACAGATCGGCCAGGCTTGGGTGAGCTGTGCCGGGAGGGTGGTGTCTTGCTTCAACAGCGAGAACACAAATTTAAACCGTCATAAAGGGCCAGGTAGGAGCCAGAAAAGACATACTGGGCCTTGACATCTGGTATTTATGATCCATGGAAACACAATTTCTGCAACATTTATGCTTGGGCTCGGTCTGAAATACCACAGTGATAACAGTGCTGTGTTTGACGCCTGAGATTAGAGTCCTACCGGTCTTTTGCCCTTTTGGGGAAGAGAGAATACTTCTAGAATAAGCCTTGGGACTAGAACCAAAACAGGAAGAGCAACGATGAAATGCTCAAAGGTGATTCCAAAAATGGTAACGCTAATGAAGTGTAAGTGATAGCTAGTTTAATGTAGTCTGGCAAATTTGGTCCTGGAGCTCAGGAAAATATTGACCGAGCCTGGGTCTTTGCCTGAAATAAGTACTTTTGAGATGCTTTCCGTTTATCTTTTACTAATGGGAACAAATGGCTTTAAGGGAAGCCAAGGGTTATTTAGACAAAAAAGGTAATTATGCCTTGTCATTAGAGTAACAAAAAATGCTTGGGCATTCTGCTCTATTTTCCTGCAGAGGACAGAAAACGAAATTTATACCGAGCCATCTGTACTAACAGAGCTTCCTGTAAGATTTGAAAACCAAAAGCCTGCTTCCTTTCCGTACCACTTGGAGAGGCTTACAGATGTAAAAAAATATTCCTTACTGGATCTAGGTTTTGAGGGGGGGAAAAACAGGACTCTGCTGGAAATAGGGTCTTCTGGACACGCCCCTGTCCTTAGGACATTTAAGGATCATTCTTGGACCCCCAAGGAAGGCTCTTGGGTTGATGGAATGTTCTAAATACACCCCATGAATCGGGGGTGGTGGAAAATCCTTCTATGACTTCTTCTCGACCACCATTTAGAAACATTAAACAGCTGGGAGGTGGTATTGCCTATATTTCCCCCCGAAACCCCAACTAATAGAAATATTTTATATAACTAATCACTAGCTTCCCAGAAAGGAGAACCAAAGAAAAATACATGTCAACACGATCTGGCTTTTTGCGTAAGTTTCTCCAAGCCCCTCTCAAAGTTTATATAGAAAGTTCCTCTTATGAGCTGTTCCAGTCTGATGGTTCCAGGTTCAGAGTCATCATGTAATTATCTTCATTCCTTGCTCCAAAATGAAGTCGGGAGGATTTTGGAGCCTTGAACATGCCATAAGTTCCCATTTTGTCTGGGAAAGTGCTCATAAACTGGAGATCAATGCCCCCATGGAAGAAATAATTTGGTAGGAGAGGGGTATGATGTTGCCACTTCTTCTCCAAAGGAAGCTATCTGTCTCCGTAGGGCCGAGCACATGATCCGGCTCCACCGGTCCCATTCCCCCTGGGGCCCCTTGAAAGAGAGTCTGATCCCCCAGGGATTTGCCATCAAGAGAGATTTTGTGGAATTATACTGAGCAATTTAGCACTTAGTAACTTTTGCAAAACCCCACACCAATCATAAAATTTGGCTCAGCTGCACAAATTAGATAAAACTCCTAACAAGCAGTAATAAAAAGAAAAGAAGAAGAAGCTGGCATTCAGCCTCAAGGAGAAAACCCACCTACCTCCCACAGCAATGCCCTGCAGCTCGGAAGGTGATATGCAAACTTGGGAAACATCAATTTGTTCAAAGCCTACATTTCAACTTTGTTCTTCAAGGCCAAAGGGAAAAAAAAGCCCAGATGTTTGTATAAAAATATCATCATTTTATTACATTCCACACAATACATTTTCAAATAGTTTCCAATGTCCACAAGTTATTTTGACACACAGGCAACTGAGCAATGCGAGAGATGTCACAGTTCTAGGAAGAGGGAATAAGAACAGGAAGTAAAAATCTTTAAGTTTTTTTGTTCCGTTGTTGTTCTTTGGTAATTTTCGATTATTCAGGTGTTTGCTTGCCTGTTAGTTTTCCTTTTAAAGACAGGGTCTTTTTAAAGATGGGGTATCGATGTTGGAAATACTACTGGATTTCCTATCTTATTCTGGCTTTAATCCCAAAAATGTGGGAGAAGGAAAAAGACAATTTCACTTTATTTTCAGTGTCCTGTTTTGTCAATGGCAATGCTATGATTTTCTTTTTCTTTTTGCTGCCTTCACCGCAATTAGGGGATAGCAATTGTTAGCGTATCAAGGAAGGAATTTTTCCCCCCCCCCAGAGATAAGGGTTTCCCTCCTGGAGCTGTTGATAGGGAACCTCTACTAAGGCAAAAACGTTTCCAGCCCGAGCTAGACCTTCAATTCATTCATTCATTCATATTTTGATAGTTGCTATCACTTCTTTGTCTTCTGAGAAGCAACTCTAAACACATGCATGCATGCATTCACCTGTCCAGTCTATTTTTCTTAGAAGAGAGCGACCCTTCCCCCTCTGAAATAGAGAATTTTTTTCTAAAGCTGCGAAGCATGATTTTATAGAAGAGCTGCCCTTGGAGCATAGTACCTGGGTCATACTATGAAAGTTGCTGGGCCAAAGAAAGAGAGAGAGAGAGAGAGAGAGGTGACATCCCCAGCTGAACTGCATCATGGGATTCACAAAGACTTGAGCAGTCTCATATTTTCAACTATGGCATGTACATAAAGATGATGCCACATGGGGCATCAGATAAAGACACAGCAAATGCACAAAGTTGTTGTCATCTTCTTTTAAAGAAGGGAAATCCTCAAGGGTGTATAGTAACTCAGACAGTTGCTACACTGGCTGGATTTTCCAGGTGTAATTTCCTGACACAGTGCCTCTATGGGGGGCCTATAGGGATGTCAATCATTTCGAGGGAATGCCTGGCCCCAAACGCACGACTGGATATGGACACCTGAGATAAAAAGCCCTTAGTGACTGGCATGGAATTCATCACCCTGCGTGCAGGGCCCTTGCCCCTCCCCCCTCTCCTGGCTTCTTTTTCCATCTTCTGGGGTAGGACACTTGAAATCTCAAGGTAGCTCATGCTTTAGCCTTTCATCTTTTCTTTTCTTGGCAGGGCTGCTGTGGTTGAGACAGAGTAGCTCTTTGAAATAGAATAAGAGTGGGAGAGTACCTTTCTTTCGGGAGGATGAAACAAACCAGATGCGAAAGTGAGTGTGTGCCGGAGGGATCTGGTAGTATATTCTCAAAGAATGCTAAAAGTCTCTCCTCTCTCCCAAGCAGCCAAAAAAATTTAATATTTTGTTCTCAGAAGGTACCTGGAGGCTTTCAGCCCAGGCAACCATCTTTGGAGAGAATTTTATACTTCCCTGGTGGATTCCTAGCAGGAAGGGGAGAAATCAACACCCCAAAGGCTTAGCCCCAGTTCGCTGAGCATCTCGTTACAATATGCATTTCCTATCAATGAAATGGATTTCATTATTGAATCTACCCTTTGTACAATATCATTAGGCAATTCATCTCCGACATCCCTCTCCCTGCGTTGCTTAGAGAAGACACATGGGCAGCAACAGATTTATTCTCATTACATCCTCTCCCGATGCAGCAACATCTGGAAATGCCAGGCCAGACTACGAGGGTGCATTTGCCAGATGCCACGAAAGCTTTAAGGGGTAGCATTTGACACGTGGGGAAAAAAAAAGGATTACCTTTTAATATTCTCATTATATTTAAATAAGTCAGGTGGACAGTCTTATGCTTTAGCGGCTCTAGATTCAGGCACACGTTAACACCACGAAAGGAAAGCAAACGATCCCTCTTCCCCTATATTTTACAAAGGCCGTTACAATGACCAGTACAATACCGAACAATGATTTCTCACCTTCTTCCTCAATTCCATCCCGAGTCGGGCACAATAACCCCCCTCCCCCACCCCCCGAGTGAGGAGACTTTTCAGAGACCACAGTTCGGTCCTTCCTTCTCCTCCCTCCTCTCCTCCACCTCCTGCTCCCAACTTCAA
Organism: Procyon lotor; assembly: GCA_028646535.1. Classification (NCBI taxonomy): domain Eukaryota; kingdom Metazoa; phylum Chordata; class Mammalia; order Carnivora; family Procyonidae; genus Procyon; species Procyon lotor. The sequence goes on from CM053605.1 coordinate 24,409,424, forward strand.
AGAGGCTACTGCTTTTCCTACGCCAGTCTCAGATTTGTTATTCTTTATGACTTATTCCAAGATTGGACTTAACTGATAAAAGCTAAACATTCATTATGAGCTTCCCTTTCATAAGGCAACATGAGACAGATCTGCTTCAGGGCTGGGAGTAGATGGTTCGGCACACCCCCGATGGCTGCTATCTTGCCACTTCAAAGCCTCCAGGAGACGCGACAAGGGGTCATGTCTGAGTGCGCTGGGGGAACTTTCCTCTTGGGTCAGATGGGTTGGGAAAGGGACAGAGATGGGAGGGGCCGCATTTCATCTCATGCGGCCTCTAGTTTTTCAGGGGCCCGGAGATGACAATGGTAGCCAACAGAAACCCAGCCAGAGCTAAATAAGGCAACAGAAACCTTCAATCTCTTCTCCAAGTAAACAAAACTAGTACAGTATATTATTTTCTTGTAACATGTACCCCCCGGGGAAGTAACGCAAGAATTAAAGGGGTCCTCTCTGAACACACCCACGCACTACCCCCCACAATGAACCAGTCTCTCTCTCACACCCACATCCCCCCGCACACGCACAGCTATTCACACACCGATGTATATACTATGTACAAACACACAGAGCCCGGTTTCCTCTCCGGTCTCCTGGCAAACTGCCCACCGACAGGAGGTAGGGGATAAGGCAAGGGGAAGAAATGGGGAACCAGTCTCTGAAAGAAAACCAGCTGAGCCTTCAGTTGTGAAGTGCTGAGGGGTGTATCTCTTCTCATATTCCAAGATGCAGCATTAGAGTTGGGGGTGGTTGGTTTGGAATCAACAAAAGGGAAAACGAAAAGAGAACACGAGGACAATGGCCAGGATGAATAAAAGCACACGAGGTTTGGGCCCCGAGAGCGAGAGTGAGCAAGAGAGAGAGAGAGAGAGAGATGTCTGAGAGTTCACACAGAGACTAGGCGAGGAGAAAAAAGTGCAAAATCGAGGCAACGTGTTTGCAGTCTTTCGCGTTTGTTTTGGGTGCTGTCCTTTGCTTCGGCCCTCAGCAGTGCGAGCCGCGGTCTTGCTCTAGTTTAATGGTTAAGGTGGGCTCCACCGCCAGAGGGGCCCCGTTGGTGTAGTGGGAGGTTTTGTAGGTGATGGAGTGATCGGTCTTCTTGGCCGCATAGCGGAACCGGTGGTAGTGGAGCACCAGGGCCAGGGCGACGGAGACCAGCACCAGCACGGCGCCCCCGGCGGCCATTACGTAATACCAGTAGGCTGGGATGGGCTGCACGGGCACCGTGTCCACTGTGGGCTCGGTCCCTGGTAGGAGGGTGCCCCCTGGTGGAGAGACACAGAAGAGTGTTGCTAGGCTGAGAGCATGCAGACGGATCAAAAATTAATTAAAAAAAAAAAAAAAGAAACACATACATGCTTTGGAGTGGGTAGGGAAGGGGACAAGGCAATAAGATGGTACTGAGTATTTCGCTCGTGCCAAGCACTTTCAAATGACTGACATTACTGCCTACTCACAACCTTATGAGATAGGTACTGTCGGACCCATTTCGCAGATGAAGTCTAAACAGAGGCTCAGAGAGGTTAAATGAACAGTGGTAATACAGCAGGTAAGTAGGTCAGTATGGGAGTCAACCAAGAGCTGCGTGATTACAAGGCTCTTTTCTTCTTTCTGTTAAACCACAGTCACTCTCTCATGGACAGAAGCCTTATAATTCACACACATACATACACACACACACGTGAATGCACGCCAAGTAAACGATGCTGAAATGAGTTCCGGGATTCCGTAAGGCTGATTCTCTGAATGGGTGGAAATATTTGGTCCGGTTGGCCGGCATTCTTAGACAATGTATTAATTAGGCTGGCTAGACTTAAAGGTGAATTCCACTTTGGCTTGCCAGAGCTTCCATGCCCATCGAAATCAGCCTGGTCTTGTCTAAACAGGTCAGTTATCACTGTCAAGCCACGACTAATGCATCTTCATTTTTTTTAATTGGATAGAGGATCTTAAAACCTGATTGGAAAGACATTGCAACACCAAAAAAAGGTGGGCACAAATGATAGTGGGTATGAGAGAGAGAGTGAGTGAGTGAGAGCCAAGGGAGGGGGATCATTCTTAATCACGGAAAAGACAGAGGAGGGAAGAGAAGCTAGCAGAGGATTTCGAAGGCAACCACATTCGCTGGCCGGCCTCTGGTTGCCATGGAGATGATGTAGCAGATTTAAGCCCAGGGTAACTCTGGGGAAAGACTGGCTAGAGTCCCACTTGATGCAAAACAGTGCTACAACTTGATTCTCCCAAAGATTTACATCAGATGAGAATCTGGCCCAGAACGGGACTAGGAGCTTTGGGGCTTGCCAAAACCAGACATGATCTTTACTTCTGAAAAATGATGCATGCTTAACCTGTGAAAGCTTGCATCCCTAGTTGCTTACATCAGCTGGTGATGGCCAGAAAGAGGCATCCTCTCTATCTCCGGGATCCCCCCCAGGGAGAGCCACGGCTGGGAGGGGCGGCTGCCTTCTTCATCCATCCTTGGTCCTACGCTGTGAGTGGATCTCTCTGCTCAAGATGCAGCCAGGGTGGATTCATATTTTCATGCCTCCCCCACGAGACCTGGAGCCCCTCCGGCAGAAGAATTCACTCTCCCATTGATTTCTACCTCAGGGTATGCACAAAGAAGGCGCTCATGACTAAAAGACTTTCTGAGGCGAAGACTCCTTTGTGGGGGTCGGTGTCGGCCAAGTCCTCAGCCTGAACCTCAGAATGCCTCTCTTTGATTTGGGGGATGGCTGAGGGGTGGGTCAGACCTTCTGATGTTTTCTCAGAAGTGGGAGAGAAATGAGAATCTTTTGCTTGGAATATCTTTTGGAGCCTACCCGCCCACCCTCCCAGCCTTTAATCACTGGCTCCCCCAGTGTGAGGGTCCCCCTTGTGCTAAGGCGTGCGGTCTGTTGGTGGGCTCTCAGGAGTGCCCCGGTACTGGAAGAGCCTGGATGGGGATGTGTCACACCGCAGGCACACCGCCAACCGTCTCCTTTCTACCTTGTCTTCTTCATGACCACCTGCTCTGTTTTTCCTTACTCCTAAATCACTCCTAATAATCTTATGACTGCAGCTGAGAAAGCTCCTTATCTCCCTCCCTGCCCCTCCTCCCCCCTTCTGTCAATCTCTGTGACCATATTGAAAATTATGCGTAGAAACAGAAAGAGAAAGCAAGGCGCTGAAAACAGCTCCTTGAAATGGCCAGCTTGTGAGCCACAGTGAACTGGTGTCAACTCATTATTCAGGTCACCAAGAGTATCTGCTGCCTGGCAACCATCCGGCGGTTGGATTTTCATGCAGGCTCAGAAGAATGCACGAGAAACAGTGAAGTGCGTGGGGATGGGCCAAAGTTCCCCAGTGCCAACCCCCTCTCCCCAAAGGACATCCTTGGGTTTGCCTCTGATTTTGATTTGGCGCCAAAGAGATAGCCCTCCTCTGATGAGAGGAGAGGAAGGTGATGCGCCCACAGGGATTAACTCCCCACCTGAAGCACCTGACCAGACCACAAAGGTGAGAGCACAGATTTTTGCCAGGTGGAAGACACTCACGACTGCCACTTTCCTTCCAAATCATGTTGTCTCAGGTTCAAAGGGTTGCTTTCCTTCGGCCAAAATGCTGGTTTTCAACATTTACACCTCCTCCCCCTAAGGCTCCGAGTGCCATGCCAGGGCTGGGCCTTAATGTTCCTCCTAAAGTGTTTCTTGTGATAGAGACAATGTTGGGGCGCAGCAGGGAGGGTCTGGGGGCCCACTGGAGGAAGGGGAGATCACAGTGCACGGATTATGTGGTCAGAGTCGGAGCTAGACCTCTGGCCTGGGTTCTGCTCTGCTCTGGAGGACACACTCCACTTTCAGTAGAAGACCTTCTTCCTCTTTCCTACCAGTGCTCCCCTCCCCCCAGATTATCGACATGAAGACAATTTTCATGACAGAAGCCATTCTATGGACAGTGATGGGACAGTTCATTAGCTCCTTAGACGTTTTCCTTGGACATTTGTTTGGAGAATTGAGAAAACATGCTACATGAGTTTGTGTTTTTAATGTTAAGGGAATTAAAAAAGAGAGATTCCGACTCACAATTCTCCCTCATCCCCCGCCCCCCACCCCCAGGCAATTTTGGGTGACTTGCAGTAGGAGCCAGAGTTTCTCAGAACATTCTCCAGCTAAAGAGACTCAACTCGCACAGGCAGGTGGATAGCTAGTTTGGAATCTAGCATTGCAGCAGCCTCCAAGGGCTGAATGCTAAGGTTCTGCTTTGCAAATAGAGGAAAGAAGGGTGATGGATCAGGAAGGGTTAAATGTCCTGACAAAGCAGCAATCCAACGAATGTCAGAAGGATGGATGGATGGATGGATGGATGGATGGACAGATAGATGGGTGGGGGAATGTATACTTGAAACAACATCCAGATTCCCCAGAGAACATTACTCACTGGTATTTCACGTAACAGTTATTCTTGGAAAGTACTAGACTGGGCTGGCTCATACTGTACCTCTAGGTGAAGTTGCAAAAAAAGGTGCCCCTTCAGACAGATGTCATCCGTACAAGGTCCCCAGGTTGGTGAGTGTCTCTACTTTGGCTGCCCTTGTCCCCTCAGTCACATGGGGTGACTGGGCCATTGATTTGCAACAAAGGAGCCTGGGCTGGTCTCCCAATATGGGAGGAAGAGTGTGGGTAAGACTTTAGCCTTGTCCAGAGCTAGTCAGGTGCTGCTGTGAATGTTCCTTTTGATTGCACTAACTCTTACCACTTACTCACATCCCCCTCTTCCCCTCTCATTGGAACATGCTTCTAACTCTTGAACTTTTTATTTTTCATTAATTACCATCCTCTAATTCTCCACAAAGTTTTCTCATTGTGTGAGATAATGAGAAACAGATATTTAAATAGGCAACAATGCCAAGTGTACTTTGCAAGGTTGAGAAGGCTTCCATCTGCGAAAATTCTAAGCCCCCTGGAGAAAGGGGGCAATGCAAAGGCAAAGAATTTAAACTGTGACAAAGAATACATTCTAAGAAGCCATGCATGGGGGAGACCAAGGGAGAAAAAGGACATAGTAGGTAATGCTCCTTCCATTCCTACTGTGCAAATAGGGTTACTGAATTAAGAACCACTGGGAAATGTGGCTGGAAGAGCAGCCAGAGTGAGCGGTCATTTCCTGAGTGCTGGGTGTGGGGCTGTGGGCCTCCCACGAATCCCCTTGTTTATTCCTTGTGACCCTCAGAGGGGAGAACTGAGGATCTGAGAGGACAAGTGATTTCCCTCTGGTTTTATCTGGAGGACAACTGAGGAGGAGGACAGAGGAGCACACAGTTAGAGCCTGGAGAGGGAGCAGAGTCCTCGGAGGAAGTTCACAGCGCTGATAAGTAGCAGGGTCAGGGCCAGAAGCACGCACGCCGAAGCCCTGGCCCGCACGGGAACCCAGGGGTCTGATAACCTCTCTGGCCCATTGCCTAATTTTGTCCATTCTGGACCAACGCCACTCTTACTACACAGTGTTTACGGCCACTCTGGTGCTACAATGACAGAGTTGAGGACGTGTGACACAGAGTGTCCCAGAGCCCAACACACTGTCTCTCCTTCCACAGAGGAATTACGCAGACCCCCATCCTAAGCACCCGGGATGGGACAGAAGTAGCCCTTCTCCCTCTCTGCCCCCGACTTCTGCCCGAACCTGAGGACTGTCTCAGTCAAGTTCCTGCTGAACCATGGTAAAGAGAGAGCATCTCCCACATCTGCGTTTATAAAATGTCCTCTGGACCTTGAGGAGTCACCCAGGTCTCCAAAAGAAATGTTCTGAAGGACACGGACAGGGAAGTATCACTTCCAGAAGAAGGAAAAAGGCTCAGTGCAAATAAGAATGTGGAGGCCTGGCCTCTCGGCAGAGCCCTTTCTGTCCAGGTTGAAAATGAGGTGCTGGGGAAGGAGTATTTCAGATAAAAGGCTTGTTTAATTTGAGAGATTCAACAAACAAACGGAAATGGGTGGCCACCTCGAGACGGGTTTATGGAAGATAGTAGAAGAATGTGGTCACGCCTGCCGCTCTGCTTGGAAGAATGCAAAGTATAAAATGTCCCTGAGGTCCCTCAGAAAGGACTCCCCGGTTTGCCCTCAGAGCAGCATATTTGGGGGGGGGTCCTGCACTGATCTCCCACATCTCTCCCAAATGCCTCTAAATTCACATCTGTGGCTGCCTGGAGTTTCGGACACTTCTCTGCGGCGGCACTCTCTTCTTGGAGAGAGGAAAAGTCGGTGGGAAAAAAATGTTCTCCCCTTAGAGAAACTGATATTGGCAGCTGTTTGATGAATGGCAAGCTTGCGGGGAGGGGTGCATCAGGCCCCTCTGTGACAGGAGAGGCAGCTTACACGAGCAAACCTCACAGAGAATGCCTCAGTGTCCCCTCAGGCAAGCAATGGCAGCCAAGCAGCGAGGCGGTTTATACACATCTGATCTCCATGCTTCCTTGCTCAGCAACACCTAGCCTTAATCTGGCAGCTGGGGACGTCAGGGGAGGGGGGACGGCGAGAGGGAATCACACACCGCAGCTGCCTATCTGGAACCCTGGCAGGCTTTAGGAATACTTCTCTGCCTTCCATCCCACACCCCGTCTTGGAAGTGCTTCTAGGAGAGAAGTGCGGGGAAGTCAAGGAGGGAGGGAATTTGAGGCCAATCCCAGGGCCTGTGCTCTGGGACAGGGGGACACTACATGGGCTGGCGAAGCCTCTGGGGGGTGGCCCGTGGGGAGTGAGGATGGGGGCAAAGGGGAGAGATGCGATGGGGAATAGGCAGAAATGGACCAGTTGGCACCAAAGAGGCCAACCCCAGCCAGCTCTGTTGCTACCCCAAGAACGGGGCTCCAGTAAGACGGCTCCCCTCTATGCCCAGGAGACTGACTGAGCCGGTCACTCTCTCCCAGTTTCAGCTGGAGGAAAATGGAGCAGGAGTGTGGAGAGTGAAACCCAGAGATGGGCCCCCTGGCTCTCAGAACTGCTCTGAGACATAAAACCCAGGCTCTCAGTCATTAACGAGAGATAGTGATGTCCCTTTAAGCACCCATCAGTGGTAGACACAGGGGGTTCTGAATCCTTCGAGATGACGACCGTCCATCCTTAGTGCATGTGCCTGGGATTTCCACGGGTCTCTAACAGGGAGGGTACCAGACCCAGTCTCTGCTACTGCCTTGTTCAAAGTCCCCAGCCTCGAACGTGAACAAAACTTCTTGCTTTTACTGTGAGCTGCTAAAAATAGCCACCTGGTCAACAACCACAGAGCTCTGACCATGGGCTTTCTGTATTTTTACTGGCTTATTATTTTTTCTTTCATTGAAAAAAGAAAAAGTATTGGTGAAGAGGAAAGAATCCATCATCTTAATTATACCACTTTTTGGTTCTTTCTTTTTTTTTTTTCTTTTCTTTTATACAGTTTTTCATTTGTTAAAGCTCAAATTTTAGAAAAAGATACATGACAGCATTACAGTTATAGCCGCTGCTTTAAAAAAAAAAAAAAGGAAGAAAAAAAAATGCACACCCAGGTTACATTGTTTAAAATGTGACTCATAACAACAACAACAACAAAAGTCTTCTTACAAATCACAGGACAACGCAGCTTATTCATTCTCCAGCCTCCTTGTTCCTTCCCTACACATTCTCTTTTTCTCTAAGGCTTGTTTCTCATCGTTAGGGACTCACACCCTGGTTTACAATCAAAGTATACACATTAAGCAGAAAACACAAGGTGATTGGAATAAAAAGAAAATGTTTCATGGCAAGAAATGAGTAAGAGGCAGAGAATGAAAGACACTTTCAAATATAAAAGATCAAGAATACCTCATAAGACCCAGCCCAGAGGCCACTTTTATTGCATTTCCTTAAAGACTGACCCAGTACACATCAGTCTCTCCTAAAGAACGAGATTGCTTCTGTCTCATGCTTAATTTATAATGGAAAAGAAAAGCAACCCAGATTCAAAAAAAGCCATGCTAACAATGTAGCCGCCTATTGTTATTAGTGTTACACCGCCGACTTTCCACATCCTGCCTGCCCAAACCTGGTTTCTCTTTGTTTCCCTTTTTGAGTGAAAAGGCTGATTTAATCCCAGGACACCAATGCCCCCACCAAGGTTGCTGCTGACCAGGAGAGGAAGGCTGTGCCAGTCACTCACTAGGTTAGACAGAGCAAATGGTCATCCTCCTTCCTCTTCCTGGGTAGAAGGCTTTGCTTGAGTTCAAAACACAGAGCTGCATGCTGAGGTCAAAGGGGCCTCGGCCCAAAAGAAGGCCGGCCCGGAGCTCACCTGGCCACCGCCTCCGAGTTCTAAGTACAACTCGCCAATGTGATAGAAAGTGTCCACTTTCAATTCCAATCCTGCCCTTGACTCTATGTTCCTTGGCCAAGTCTCTGCCCCTCAAGACTTGGTTTCCTGCTTCCAGAATGCTCGCTCTCTCCAGAGACAACAGCCAGGAGCCAGTCTGTGCCACCCGTGAGCTGCTTTTGCTTAACCCCCGCATCAGCCCACTGGGAGCGCGCCGGAGATGCTTACCTTCAAGTCACTAAGCCCTGTGTTTATTTTGGCTAAGTGAGCACTGCGGCTCCGATGATATTTTATTTATATATTTTGCACATGAGAACATGACTGGACTGTGAAGCTGCACGGTAAACACAGCCTCAAGGAGAGCACATGCGCCCTGCTTTGTTGATTCTCTTAAGAAGCAAAGCACTTAGCCCCTGTACTTGTCAGTCACGGACCGAGACACGCCGGCTCACACACGGCAGCCTCTGTGGCCACTGCCTGATGTCTTTAGCCAGCCTTCCCAGGCGCTTGACATGCCCCCCAGAGACATCATCTTGGGTCCCGGAATTCCAAGAACTCGAATCCAACTGTGGTCCAAGTGAGTCGGTTTGGACCTCCGCTTCCCTGCCCACACTCAGACCCGCATTAACAGAAATCTCACGCACCGAGAGCATCAACACACGCCCAGGAACACTCTCTCTACTTTCCAGTGTGCCGTGGGGAGCGGGGATGGCGTTTGGGAGCCAAGGACCGGGGGGTGGGGGGGTTGGGGGGGGGCAAGAAATTGTATCCTGTGTCGGTCTGTCATTCTTTCTCCAGCCACTCTCTCTCCCCTCCCCGCTGCACCGCAGCTATTGTCTTAGAGGGTGATAAGTGGAAAATTAGGCCAGATGATTTGGAGTCAAAAGCACATCTAGGTGGCAAACCAGGAATTCATCTCTTTCTAGCCAGGAGCTGGACAGATTAATGAGAGCGGAGATAACGAGTCTAGACTTCAGATATAAAAATGACTTCCCTTATCTCTGGAATGCTGTCACCTCTGGGGTGAGGGCCAGCCGGGGCGAAGAGGGCGCAGCAGGTCTCGTGACTGTATGACAAACTCCAGGCGGCAGGTGAGGGGCGAGTGGGCGCGTACTCTGCCACCCAGGACAACCGAACCGAGGCCCTCGGACGGGCTTCTAGACCCTCAGCATTGGACAGCTGGGTGCAAAACCGCATCGGTGTCAAGTCACCGGAGCGCAAGGAGGGCAGGAGGGGCACCACCACCCACGCCCCGACCACGAGGCCGGCCTCCCAAATTCTTCTCTCTCTGCCCTGCTCTGCTCTTTCTTAGGGAGAAAATTTCCTGTTCTGGTTTCCAGTCCTGTATTTAAATGCTCTAACTCCGGTTGGCAGATGTGCCTCCTCATTCCCTTCACTAGACACCAGCTCCAGAATTCTGCAACTTTTTCTCGTCAGGATCATCGTTCCTTGTGTCTTTTCTCTAACTTTCTACCCTCGCAAAACCGCCTGCACTGTCCCTCACCGAGGGTTCATTGAGACTGCTGCCTTGGTGCCCTGCACCAAGAAACCATCTTCAGGCAAAATAAATCATTGCCACCTCATTTCACTTTTAATTTACTACTGATTTTTGTTGTTGTTCCGTCTCTCCCACAGCCTCTCCTTTCTCACCACTCATGCATTTGCAGCCTCATTGCTCCCCGTTGGACAATGCAAGGCCGAAAGGTTTATCTGTAACCTATTTGTCTCTATTATAGGTTTCTAAACTTTAATTAAACAAGAGACTGTGAAGATCTCAATCCTCTGTCCTGGAATCTACAGGTGTTGTTGGTGCCATCTAGTGGCAGGAAGGTGTGGCGTCTTTTTTTCTCTTGAGAGAGATCTGTCAAGTTTGGAGGTTCCTTCCCCACACCAAATTCACGTCACATGGGTGAAAGAAAAAGACATGCAAAAAAAAAAATTTTTTTTTTTACCTTTAAAATTCTCACCTGCAAAAGCTGAGATGGGTTCTGGGGGGAAAAAAAAGAAAAAAATTTTGAGTTAGATAGGGGTAGAAGTAATGGGGCAGGTTTTAAGGTACAATGAAGATGGCTTTTTGTAATACCCCATGTAAAGTGTCCCCATGTCCTCCTCATGCTCGAGACTGTCTAACACATTAGCATCACAGGGGCTGTGGGGGGGCAGTGAGAGTCCCAAAGTTGCTTTGGAACAAAAATGCCTTTATAGAGCACTGGGTCTCTGAAGCGTTGTAATCAGTTATTTACCACTGATTACTTTCTCCGAGCCTGGATTACGTATAGATGCCTGGGACCTGAAGGAACAGGGGTGGTCCGGGGTGCTTCTGACATCATTAGGCGCACGCACATCCAGGACCCATGTGCCCAGAAGAGCACTCGGGGAGTGATTACAGTCACTCTGCTGAGTAAAGCAGGTCCCGTTCCTTCTCAGGATTCCCTCTTGCTTTTGGAAATGCCCAAGGAGCTCATGGGAAACGGTCAGGATGGGTAAATGTGTGCATCTTCTGTGGGCAGGCTGCTCAGCACTTCTGTCCAAAGGGACAATCATGGTGTCCTTCCTGCACTGGCCATCTGGCATGCAGCGCTATATCTCACAACTCTGGGACCCTGGGCGTTGACACTATTAGCTTCAAAGAAAACTAAAATGTTACCTCACCTGCCACCATTTGCCCTGCAATTCATTCATGTAAAGGAACGACTTGGGTAATCGTGTAATCAGTCTGATATAACATATGTACTATTTTTGCTCACCGGTGAAGGCTTCCATTAAAAACATCAAACCTTTGCAGCATGTAATTTCTGACTGGCAGCTGCTCTCATCCTCTAGCATTTTCTTTGCTAAAAGCTAGAGTCTAATGATGTGGTGTTGGCACCCTGAGTCTCCACAGACTTAATGCACGTCTATTTCTGAATGGGAACGGGAGGTAGAAGGCTTCACCTCACTTCACACCCCTCCCATCTGAACGCAGTCTAAGACACAACTACATTTGGGTCCCGCCTCCTGCATGGACCGTTGCTGTTCTACCCACTAGGTACAACTGGGTTTGAAAATGGTGTGCTGCCTCCCCTGGTATATCCCCGCCCTCGGTGTCTTATCTGGAAGAACCACAAAGACACAGATATTCACGTACCCATACAGTTCTCCAGTGGGACATCAGTGCTTATCCGAATGTCGTCAAGGGCAATTTCTCCTGAACGTCCTTTTTCTATGACTCCCTCAAACACAATCTAGAAGCCAGAAGAATAAGAGCCATGGTTAACCAAGCTCCCTGGTTCAACTAGTGCAAAGATTTCCAATTTTCTGCTAACTGCAGTTTAAAATGTGTGTGCGCGCGCGCGTGTGTGTGTGTGTGTGTGTGTGTGTGTGTGTTACTGTACCTGGCACACATCTGTTGACCACATGGCTATGGTACTTGAAATCTTAATTTAAAAAGAGTAGCTTCAAATCAAATGTTTATCTGAAGGGATTAAAAATACATACACCAAGGTGATGAACATTGTTGTCCTGTAACTGGAAGGCACTGATTAAAAGGACGTGAATCAAGACATGTTTAAAGGAGGGTTGTAATGTCCCTAGCCATTTTTGAGGTTTCTTTTCCATAAATCTTTCAAAATGCCCAATCCAGGTATTTGGAAACTCAGAGGACGTAACAGATGCGGGTAGGGTGAGAAATACAGTCTGCTGGCTTTGGACTGCCTCTGGTCTACCGTTGTCCTAGAGCTCCACTAGTACAGCTAGGAGGGGGAGGATTTTTTTTCCTTCACCAACAGTTGACTGAACACCTACTACGTGCCAGGCACAAGGACAGTTACAAAATCTAGCAGGTATGACCCTGTGCCCAGAGAACCTCACCATGTGGCCGGTGAGACAAAAATGCAGACAAGTCCCCACAATACAGCACGTTAAGGTTTCTAGATGGGAACGCAGGCAGGGGTGGGATGGAACTCAGAACACCCTACAACCTCCAGAGTGACTGCAGGCTGCGCACGGAAGGCCCTCGGCTCTGTGGTCTTCAGTCGCTCCTCACGCTCACCCTCCCGAGGTTCTCTCCGCAAACGAGCACATGTCCTCTGGCAAGCTGAGTGAGCAGTTGGCTGCCTCACCAGCCATCTGTTGCTGCTTCTCGTCTGGGGAGGAGCAGGTTAATGCCTTGGCTGGTTCTCAGTCACCTCTTCCACAGTGTGCCTACTCCTACCCAAGCCTCGGCCACAGCGGCGCAAGCCCATCTGTGCCTCAGTCTCTCGCTCTGTGGGGCAGAGATAATAGAGCCCAGCTCCTGGAGATGTGGGGAGAGGAACCCCTCCTTGAGGAGTCTTTCTGGTCTGCGGGCCACTGAGTGTGAAGTGCAAGCGGCTCCTTCCCCGCCCCGCCCCTTCCCGCGCCCATGTGCCCCGGGGCAGGTCTGGCAGGATTTTGCCCTCTCCTCGCAGCTCAGCTCGAGGGCTTCCTCTCTCACGTGTGGAGGCTGGTTTGTGTTTATTTCCCTGACTTCTGGGTCCCTTTGTCAGCCTACTTGATAGCAATCTAAACTAAAATGGAAGAGAAGAAACATTTGTTGGGAAGATTTCAGCAATATAAAAGGCAATAGGAGGAACAAAGAACCAAGTCTGGGTGTAGAGATAGGCACATTTTGAATAACAAATAAGAGTGTCATTTAGTTGCCATGGCAATGTGAGAAACACAATGAAAACAGCAGCGCTTAACCACATTCCCTAATGATGAATGGGCACGGCCCTTTGAAATCTTGAAATCCGGATCACAAAGATTCCCCTGGATCTCTGCACCCCCCTCCTGGCACCACCCTACCTGATACTCCATGTCGTAGCTGGGCAAGATGATCCGCCCGTGTTTCCACTCATCACCCTGGTCCTCGCGGATGACCCAGAGGAGCTTGCTCTCCTGGCTGGCCTCGCGCAGCACCTGCAGCGCCACCCCGCGGCCGCCGGTGGCTTGGTACTGGAACTCCATGCACACGGGGCTTCGGGGCAGGTGCACGGGAGGGCTGATGAGCCGTGCGTACTGGCCCTCTCTCCGGCCGTCGCTCTGCAGCCGCAAGAAATTCCTGTCATCTGTGGGAAAGAAACCCAGAGGTTCCTGGTAAACACTGGGGAGAGAGGCCAGTTTGAGGCTGTGCTCCTCCCCTTCCCCGAGAAAGCCGGAGCAAGAGTTTGCGGAGGGGGGCGGAGCGGGGGGGGGGGGGGGGGGGGGGGGGGGGGGGGGGGGGGGGGGGGGGGGGGGAGGTCTTGCTTATTTATGTCCTTGTTCTCCAGGCCCTGTGTTTCCTTCTCAAGGTTCTTTCCAAGCTTGGCTCAAAAGCGGCTTCCTTCTGAAGCCTCTTTTGGAGGCTTTATGTCAGGTTGGTCCTTCCTGCCTATTTCTCTGTATCACTTTCTTTGTCTTGTCTACAGATGGCACTCGGTGCGGCTGGCCTTACGTCCTGGCCGGTGGTGTCTGTGCCTGTCTTGCCCCCATAAGATTCGAAGATGCCAGACCCACGTCTTATTCACCATTGGCTCACCCAAAGGACCAATGCAGCCTAATGAACTAAATTATAAGGGGGCGAAGTGGCTCCTAGACTGGACGATGAGTCTAGCCAGGTGGCTTATGCTTCAAGCCTTTGTCATCTTGGCTGGGCACTGTCCAAACGAGGACATTTAAAACCGTCTGTCTCTGCCCGTGCCAGTAGGAGGTGCCTGGACTCCAGTGACTGTCAGAGGCCAGTGTCAACCTCAAGCGGAAGAAGGGATGGTGGCTGTGGCGGGCTGGGGGTAAAGTCAGGGGGGCCGGATGCCCTACTCCCTTCCCTGGACGGCCCAAGAAGGCCAGAACTGGCCTTTTGCAAAAAGCCAGGCAAACAGAGCTCCACTGAGAATGGCCACAGTCACCATCACTAATGAAGGCTATGTGTTTAATAGGGAATATACACCGGATGGGAAGCCAAGCTTCCACCCTTCCCGAATGTTGGGAGGATAGGTCTTCTGGCTGATGAGTTTGCAAATACATCAGACCCTGTGTAGGTGACAGAGGTCTTGTTGCCATTTGCAGACGCCGCGCCCTGCAGAAACGGGCATGGGGACCCGCAGCTGCAAACCCAACAGACGCAGGAGCATTCCGGCCTCTTGGACAGAAAGCAGGGTGGCCTCTGACCATCTCACCGCCTCCTTTTGGCCCTCAAACCTCCTAGGCTAAACACTTCTGCAACGTGGTGGGGGCGTGTTCACACCACACAGCCATTCCCTCAGACACTTTAGAATCACGTTAATCTGAGACGTGTACACCCAGCTTTCTTATCCACCAGGGGCTGGGAACGTCCTGCGCATGTCAGGGGAGAACAGGCAAGGACTCCAGAGCCCTGAATCAGCAGGCTACTCTCTAGACCACTGCAGTCCTCCCATCGCTGGCCCCCAAACCGTTCCCTCCTTTCCCACAGTCATCTCTCTTCCTCCCTCCTGCCGCCCCCCAGTCCCTCCAGTCAGATTCTCTAGGATCACGGCACCAAGAGCTACCCTCCCCTGAAGTCAAATCAGACCAGCTCAGGATGCATAGCTGGGATTCCAGTCTGTCTCCTTAACCATCCAGAACCACATGTCTAATACCCCACCATGGGAGAGCCCTTCCAGGCCAGAGGCAGCGTAGATAACCAGGCAGCTGCCCACAGCAGGAATCTCAAAGGCAGTGATCTGCCAAGGGAGGAGACCCGGGGGCCGCAGCCACATGGCTCCAAGATCTTCCAAACCTACGCCGTCTCCTATCAGATCCCATTACTACCATTATTAATGATAATAATTGTAAGTCATATCTGCAGAGTGCTTTGCAGGTTTCCAAAGCACACCCACGTGCACTGTTTTGTCTAATCCTTCCTAAATGCTTGGGAGAGATCTATCTTCTGAATCTTGTTTGTACAGGACGAAGAAACGGAGGTCAGAAAAGTTCAAGGGGCTTGTCCCAAGTAGAGAGGGTGGTGAGGCGTCCAGCTCGACCTGACGTCAGGTTCTCCACCTCCCGGCCGTGGGGTCTTCACTTCAGCTGTGCCCCAGGTACCGGCCCAACGTGCGGGCAATCAGCCACTCTCTATTCAGGGCACACTGGGCTCCTCTCCCCCGCCACACTCACCCCTGCTCCCACTTCTCCTTGCTGCCACCCCTCCCTCCCCTCCCAACTCTACCTCTCCCACCTCTTTTGCGAGTTCTCCTACCCATTGGAACGTGCCAGCATGTTCCAGCTAATGCCTCTCTCCTCTCCACAACGCGAACATTACTGACTGTACCACTGATCTTACTTTATTTTTAAAAAGACTCGAGGCCATTTCTCATGCATTTCAGCAGGTAACCACCCACTGCCTCGTGCTGTAATTTAATGGTTCTGTGTCTTTCCCAGTTACAGGACAGAATCCCAGGCTTACACATATAAGGGTTAATACTCTGCTGCTTCTCCCTGCCCCTAGACGGTGACATGTGTATGCTGCTACTCAAGGAAATTTTATTCCCACAGATGAATGAATGGCAAACACACAGATAAAGAAATGACATGAGGCTCTATATTCTCACAAGACCCAAGAACAGAGGGAGAGTCAGCTAGCCTTGGGTAATCCCACAGCTTCAGATAATCTCTTCCCGATTCCCTCCCACTCTCCTGAGCCAACACCCCTTTCAAAGGTGAGGTGAGCTGATAATGACAGGGTGATTTGGGGACGCGCTGTGGGGCCACCAGTGAGAACCCCCCCAGACGCTCCCGTGCTCAGTAATTTCCAAGTCCTGACTGCTTCTACCTCAGATAGAAAGGAAACCAGATTTCAGAGACTTATTATTCAGCCTTCTTCCTTCACAGTTTCACAAATAAGACCCACTTGCTGCTTGAAAATTGCTTGGCAGAAATACTGTCACTTGTGTGAATTTACATTCTTTAGCGGCAGGGGATTCATAGCATAATGGTTAGAATTTAGTAAGTAAAATGTGCGTGGAGGTGGAGAGAGCCGCGCTGGCTGGATTTTATCTGAGAGTGTTGTGTTTACCCATCCTGTCGCTAAAAACTTCAGGCACCATCAGGCCAAAGGTCTCCCGCCCCGGACCCCAGCCAGCCCCCTCCTCCCCTGCTCTCGCTCTCACAATAAGACCATAATCGCCCCGCATGATTTAAAGGACCTCTGGAAGACCAGGGAGTTAATGCTGGTGGCGTGCTAAGCACGAGCAGCTGAAGGATCATAATTCAGTGCTGACATCTAAGCTAATCCACTAGTTTGCAGAATCTCAAGACAAGCGGGTCTCTGAATTTCACTTAGTTAAATCATTTGTGCCCCACTTGTCTGTTAAGTGCTAGGAGCTCGAGGGAAGAAAGATGATATGTAAATTTAAGGAATTAGCAGTAGACATCAGTCAGAGGGACGCTGAGCTGCAAAACGTCCCTGCCTGTCACTGAGAGGGGCCTGTTTAGAAGCGGGACGTCAGGGAGGAATGGCTCCAACCACGCAGGGCCCAGAGAGGGGAAGGGAAAAGCAGGGACACGGGAGCCGGTGTTCACTGAGCACCTACTGTGGACCGGCAGTTGCACCAGAAGTCTGCCTTTTCTTACGGGACTGTCCCTGTGAAATCTGGGTCGGTGAAACAAGCACCACTTTCTCCGATTTTATCAGAGAGGAAACAGAAGCGCGGAGAATTGAAGCCATGTGTCCGAGACGGCGGCTGGAGAGTGAAGCCGCTCATCTGGGCTGGACCCCCTGTCTTATGCTCACCTATCATGTAAAGCCTCAGTCTCCCCATCTGTAAAATGGGTATAAGTAAGACCATTACTGGACAGTGCTGTGAGGAAAAGGAGATGGAACATGCCATGTGAAATGCTTGGCTCAGAATAGGGACATAGTAAGTGCTCAATAAAAGCTCGGATCTTTATTACTACTGCTACAATTGCTACACATGCTGACTCTTATGCTTGTTTTTGTTTTGTTTTTTTTAATAAAAAAGAAAGGGCCAAAAGAGCACTAATCACCTGGGAAGACCCGTCATAGACTCACAAGGAAGTATGGTTTGGCTGAAGGGCAGGGAAAACGCTCCAACACTCGCAATCAGCCAGCCCCTACTTGTGCATAATGTGCTGTCTACCACGTCTTTCCTGTCACTATATAGTAGATGAAATAAAATACGACATGATTCTGGGATGAGACTGGGACCTCAAGAGACAGTTTAGATCAGGTCAGTCCGGCTGCCCAGAGGAACCACGCTGAAAATGTCCCCAGAACAGCTGTCTACCCTCTGCTTTAAATCCTCCAGAGAAGAAGTTTCCATAGGTCACACCGGCAATGTGTTTTCTGGGTCACAACCCTAACTGTCAGGAACTTCTTAAATTCAGTTTTAAGTTTTCCTGCTGTCATTGAGACACATGTCCTCCTTCTATCCCTGATGGGAGCACAGCCAATTTCTGTCCTCTGACTTGGAAACATTTTCACTCATGAAGAATTCAGGCCCCGGGTCTTCGCTTTATTGGAAAACTCAATGCTTGCCTCTTTAAATGCCTGCTTTGGGGGGCTTAGTTATGGGGGTAGGTCTATACTAATGCCCCTCTAAGCTAAGTGCTTCAGTTCTTTGAACTCACGGCACCCATGTATGGGCTGTGAGTGAAGTCTGTTCTTGTAGAACATTCTAGTTAATGGCCTACCACTGCCCAACACAGAGGAAGTTGTAAGCAGGCAGCGTCTGCTGATTACTTGATAGACCAAAGGGCTGGTATGGCGCGGGTGGGCCCCTGTAACCATTGACTTGGACTTTAAGGAAAAGCCCTTTGGGTTGTCAAGAGGTCCCCAAACATGACGACTGACCAGCTAAGAATCAGCTCGCCTGCTGGGGACCGTCTTCTTGTTCTTATAGCCGATGGCAGTGATGCCGGCCATGGAGAGTTTCCAACAAAAAGACAATAGAAAGGAAATATGTCCAGTGGCTGAAAGGGAACGAAGAAATAATATCCCAGAGATACAATCCCTCTCCTCCTGGACCTGACGTGTTTGGGAGGCGTTTTGCTAGGTTCTTGACTCAAAACATCTGTTGTTGCCCATGACACAGGGAAAATAATCACATGGGAACCAACAAAAGGAGTTCAAAAGGGCAGCGAGGCCGTGCAGAGGACGGGGCCATTCAGCTATTTTAACCTGCCACTGCCTCTAGAAAGGATCTCCTGATGTTTCACCTGGCGATTTATGGCCACATCTGGCTTCAGCTGCAGGAGTGATGTGTCAGCACGTGACTGTGCTTGGCCCAACAGCAATGGGTGGACTCGGTTGGATCCACACCTTACCAAACCCTAAAGTAAATCACCAGTCCAATCGCCCTGGCTATCGCAAAGCCAAACGCACCATCTGTCCGACACACACATCTCCTGGCTAGCGTCTTGCCCTCCTACTAGAACCACCATCTGAAAGGATATTTAGTGCCGCGGGAGATGTAATCTCTGTATAGGTCATGCTTAAAACATGAGTCAGCCCCTCAGCTGGCCTCCCAAGGTCAGTCTATCTCTGCTAAGGTCCTCAAATTAACAACCGGTTAAGGGAAACATTGACTTTGGATGAACTCGGCAGGATGTTCTCAAGGTTTACAATTGACTGTGGACGTTTGAGGTTTCAGGTCTGGTCTTTGCAGGAGTCTTCCCAGAGCTGGCTTTTTTTTTTTTTTTTAACTTATTTTTAATTTTTTTGTATTTTTGTATGTCAGCTTTCATGAAGGTTTTGCAATTGAGGCAGTCTTGTCATCATTTTGCCCTTTTGTTAACAATCTGCACACGGCTGGGGAACTCAGCCAATCAGGGCTTTCAGAAAAAAAGGAAACAAGACAGATGAACATAGAGGAAGGGAGGGAAAAATAAAATAAGAGGAAAACAGAGAGGGAGGCAAACCGTAAGAGACTCTGCACTATAGGGAACTGAGGGTTGGGGGAGGGGCGGTGGGGGGATGGGGTAACTGGGTGACAGGCATTAAGGAGGGCCCTTGAAGTGAAGAGCACTGGGTGCTGTAAGCAACTGGTGAACCACCGACTTCTACCTCGGAAGCTAATAATACACTATATGTTAATTAAATTGAATTTAAATTTAAAAATTTCAATAAAGGAGTAATAGCTTCTCTTCACTGCTGTCTTTCTAGAAAGTCAAAGATATTTGCCTTTCTATTTTCCTTAAAGAAGGGCCACTTTCCTATTCCAGCTGAAGGTATTCTTTGCATATCGGCTTTCCTGTAGCCACGTTGTTCCTGGTCTTTAAGCCTTAGAAGGGCTCGTCTGTGTAGGAGCAGTGGCTGGGCCCCCTCTAAGCCACCTCCTCCTCTTTCTGATGCGACTCAAGCTAATGCAACGCAGAGTCCAGATCCTTTGCTGCCCTGGTCCCACCTACAAGGAGGTCTTTTGAGGTCAAAGAGAGTGGCTTTTTCATTCACAGAGTCATTACTGGCTCCCTGTCAAGTATCAAGCCCATCGTGAGCAAGTTCACTCATCAATTCTTTTCTGTAATTTCTTTGCAACCATCTACCGCCCCCCACCCCCCAACACACACACATACACACGCACAAAATCTTGGGCACCTGTCTCCCAGTGAATCCCAATTCTGGGCCTCTCCTCCCATGGAGTTTATAAATGGTCCGACCTGCATCAAAACAGCACCACGATACGTCAATCACTCTACCACTGACATTTGGTGGGACAGCTACCATTAGCAAAAGTGGAGTATTTTGGAACGTCGTATTCCTAGTCTGTCCTGAGCTTGTTTTTGAATCCACAGTAAAGGTTTTCTTTTCTGAAGCCCATAAACTGAAGTGCTAGGCAGCCAAAGCTCTGTTTTTTTCACAGTGGTGGACTGTTACAAACAGGCATCGCCCGTTTTACTTTTTTATTTTTATTTATTATTATTTATTTAATTTTAAGGAAGCTCCATGCCCAATGTGGGGTGTGAACCCACAACTCTGGGACCAAACGTGGCGCGCTCTACCAGCTGAGCCAGCCGGCACCCTGGTGTTTCCTTTCTATCCCTGCCATCATTTGGAGTGACCGAGGTGAAGAAATACTATCGCTGAACTTCAGGAGGTCGACAGATGTGGAAAAGAACACACATGTAGGGAGCCCACACGCTTGAGGATTCTGAGGCTGACCTGCCTGCCATGGTACACTCTTCCTCTAGTCTTCTTGTCTCCTTCCTGATAATAATGATATTAACAGTAACCATAACTAGTATTATTACTGCTACTATTGTTACTACAGTTGGTATTAGTATTTCCTTTCTTTTGGTCAGACGAAATAGTCCTTACCCCATCTAATGCTGTGCTACTTGCTTACCTTTGTTCTGGTCGCTCACTGAGGCTGAACGACACAGTGACCAAAGCAGCTGCCACGGGACACTCCCACCATGGGACCACAGAGAAGGTCCGCCCACCTGGTCACCTGCTTCTTGGCTTACACTGCCATCGGTCCCCTCTGTGGGGAAGCAGCACCAGCAAGGACCCCAGAGATCACGCACACCTCAAGGCCAGAAGAGGCAGTCTGACCAAGACAGTCCTGTGATGATGGCCGCGGCCCACATCCATGCCACGTCCGACAGATCGTGGCCATCAAGCCCCTGAAATGAGGCACTAAAATTATAGCTGTATTTAATTACAATTAAGTCAAATCGCAATAGCTAGCGGCTACCATATCAAACACGCTCTAGACGCGCGGACTCACCACGGCATCTCAGAGTTTTGACCCTGTCCCTGGAACACGTGAATCTGATCACGCTCAAGACTGGGTTTACGCTCATCGCACTTGAGGTCTCTAGAAAATACCACGGCTCCCACAAGGGAAGACGTTTTCTGTGAGGTTGTAGCTGCCAAGAAAAGGCAGAGTGGCTTCTCAGAAGAGACGGGGCTGGCTCTTTGGCAACCGCCAGGGGTCACTGAATCCAGGACAGGGTCCCCAGGGGCAGGCGTGAGCACACTCCCGGCTTCTAAACCACAAGCAGAGAGCTAAAAGAAGGGATTCTGGGCGGCTGGAGAGACTCTCTCAAAAAACAAAAACAGTGGCAAGCAACCAGTGGGTGTCTTGTCAGCCTTAAAGCAACTATTACCATTGGCCAAAAGAACAGAACTAATTGCTGACTTGAAAGGAAAAGAAAAGAAAGACAAAACAAAACATGAGAAAACTAAATCAGAAAATATCTGAGGAATGTAAGCTGTTTCCAGACACTTCTAAGCAAATAGGCTGTGTGGGATATTTCAACACGGCTCTTCCGTCGTCCTCCCTGCCCCCCTCCTGGCCATCCCGACACCCTCCGCACTCGATGGAGACACCTCCTTTCCTACACGCAATCACTTTGGCTTCGCGATCCCATAAGGGGATAAAACACGCGGCACACTTCTCTTAGAGAGTGTCTCCTCTTTGTGGAGTGGCGAAGTGTGGGGGACACAGGGCTTTTGGGTTTGACTCTAAAGGTCCAGCATCTGCCCTGCCCCTGATCAGGCACAGCTGTTTCCTCTCTCCCGACTGCTCCCCTCGGGCACCCCTCCTTTTTTTTTTAAAGAAAGGACCACCCTGAACAGAAAGGGCTTTCTATCCTCCCCCGCTAAAAGCCGCATATTGAGCTTTGTAAGGAGAAGGAAAGTGGCAAATACAGCAAGTGACTTTTTTAAAATCATCAGAGGATAGAAAGAAGGGTTCTGAAACCAACAGTACGATTTTGTTTTCTGGAAACAGGTTACAAGTGCCACTCTTTCGAACTTCAGGGATTCCTCTGGAAGAGGAAAATAATGATTTTCCTCCTCAGTATCTTCAGGGAGAAACAACATTAGATCGAGCAGTTCCTTATGGCCCTAATTTTCTTTCTGTCCCCATCCATCCAGCCAACGGTTGGAATCCTGCCCGCTTTGCGAGCTTGCTCTGAAAAGCCCTCCCAAACTGCGGGGTGTAATGAATCAACTGGAATGAGGACAAGAGCTAGAATTTCCAACCAGTAGCCAGGGTGGCAGAAGGGCCACTCAGGTGAGGGCGAGGCCTGTGCCAGGGGGCAGTGGGGGCGAAACAGGAGGAGGGACAGAGGTGAAGGCCAGGCTCCGATGGAGAGTAACTGAAGCTCTCTCAGAAGTGTCGCTTGTTAATTGGTGGCCTCAGAGCCTGGACAGGGCTGGCCCCCGAGAGCAAATCTGCTCAGGGGAGTGCGAGGGAAAAGGTCGAATTTTTTTTTTTTTTTTTTAAGATTTTATTTATTTATTTGACAGAGAGAGATCACAAGTAGGCAGAGAGCGGGGGGCGGGGGGGGGGGAAGCAGGCTCCCCGTTGAGCAGAGAGCCCGATGCGGGGCTTGATCCAGGACCCTGAGATCATGACCTGAGCCGAAGGCAGAGGCCCAACCCACTGAGCCACCCAGGTGCCCCAGAAGGCCGAATTTTTAGGGAGAACCTGAAAGTCGCTGAGTAAGAGCCAGTAAACCTCCCCATGCTGTCATCTCTATCCCTTCATTCAAAGCGCCTCTGCCGAGCTGCCCACTCAGACCCACTTCTCGCAATGTGCCTGTGCATGCACGGCACTCACACATCCACGCCATAGTCCCACACCCACACACACACACACACAAGTTCCCACAGAGAACATGCACACAAACACAGGCACACACATATTCACAAACACACTAGCTACACGGAAAATGCGTGGCATACACACACACACACACACACACGCAACCCACAAACACCTTGAGAAAGGAACACATGTGCCGATATATACACACATACCCCTAGCCCCACACACTACGCCTATGTACATGGGGACGCACACCCCACAGACCTTTATGTTCGGATACAAAGTGGAGGTCGAGAAAAACAACCAATTAATTGGGCCAGGTCTCAAAGGAGAGGAAATGAAATGAAAAATCCAGGCTGGGTTATAAAAATAAGTATTTTTTTTTCCAACGTGCAGGAGGCTCATTATATTAATTAAACATTATTGCAGTGAACGAGAGGGGGGAGGGTGATTAGGGCTGGGAGGAGGGTAAGTGTTCTCTCCTGTTGCCTGAGGCCACAGTGATCTTCAGATATTAATCTCTCCGAGCACTCAAATGCTGAAGAGATAAACACTTGAAATATGAAAATGTTTTTCTCCAGAGCAGACGCTGTGACCCTCCAGGAAAGCAAGTGCAGGCTGTGTCAGGAGGCCGGCCCACAAAGCTCTCTTGGCATTGGTCCCACTGCCGTCCCCTGGGGGCAGGGGACACCACCGGTCCATGGGGTTGAGGGACAGCAGAGCAGCTCTGGGGAGCCCTACAGAAGGGCGGGGGCTCATCCCCCTTTTACTCTCTAGTGAGGCAACATCTGATCAACTCATTTCCAGAACAGACCCCTTTCCTCTCCAATGCTTATGGGGCCCCGAGGTCCAGGCCAGGGGTGCAGAAAAATGAAGAGCTAATGCGTGGTGTGCTACAGCCAACGTGTGCTGGCTTTTGAGAGCCAGCTGTTAAACTTTCTGGAATTTTGTGCGGCAGATGTTAAGCGCAGTCATTATTAAAAATTAAATGACATAAAGTTACCGTTAAATAAGTTACATTAAAAAACGAAAGGTCGTAAATCCTCAAAACTCAACGCTTGCTCAGTATTTGGATACATATGACCAGTCTCCACGCTCCCGAGGTCATTCATAGCTTTCTGAGCTGTCTGAGGGCAGAAAACCATCTCATGCTGTTCGTACTTCCCACCCTCCACCTCTGGTCATGTCCCGGAAGTAGCTCTACCCCAGAGGGAGTGCGATGCCCCTGAAAGTGGCGAACATCACGAGGCAGGGGTTCCCTTTCTCCTGCATCCCTGGAGAGCTGGGGTTCAGCGCTGACCAGAACCCACTGGAAATGCACGCTGCGGTGGCAAGAGGAGCCACCTCTAGCTTCTGCAGGCTGAGGAGGGCTCAAGGCAAGCCCTCTCCATCAGCAGTGCCCGCAGAGGCTGCCCAAGCCTGGCCCTCAGAAGGGGCAGCTGAACAATATGTCTAGGGCTGTCTTCTAGCAACAATCTTCCGGAAGCCGAGTGCCAGGCGGCCCTGCTAGACCCCATGGGCACAGCAGCATTTTGGACCCTCAGCTCGGTTTGCTACCGACGGGATAATACTCTCAGAGAAGTACCCGTCAGGCCAGAGGCCAGTGGTCTCCTAAGGGGGCATTTTAGGAGCAGCGGCCAGCCTGGTGTCGACAAGAGGCTCTGTGGCGTTGGCCAGGAGCGCTTAGCTATGGTGACAAGGGGATGCTGACTCATCCCGTCTCCTGAAACCTCCTAACTGCTCTTCCTTTTCTTTCTTTCCTCTTGGCCTCTCCTGCTCCCTCCTGGCTTCCGGGCTGCACCGTTAATCCCAAGACAGGGCTAGGAACCACGAATGCGCTATTTTGTAGGGTGATGCCGTGAGCAAAGACTGTGCTGATTTGTGGGCGCAGAGCAGAGGACTGCCCTGTGGTGGGAAGTTATGATGCTTGTCAGGGAACCTGGGGCCGGGAGCCCTGCAGCAGGCTGGCCTTAACCCTTTCCTCTCTGGATCTGCCGCGGGCTTACCTGGAAACGTCCGGTCGTTTGGGCTGGAGCTGCTGGTCCAGGTACTCCTGAGCCACTTGGCATGGTCGTACATCCAACCACAGGGCTCCTCGGGGAAATCAAAGTTGCAATTGAAACCTGAAGGGAGCTGCAGATCTTTGTCTGAAAAGGAGGCAAAATAACCCAAAGAAGGCAAATGAAATGGGTTCGGACGACAGCCACAGTGGTGCTATTGAAAACGCTGGCAAGGCCTAAGTGGAGGGCAGAGAAAGAAGTGGCTCCCTTTGCTTATTCATTTAACTCATCTTGGCGATCGTTGGCTTTCGGGTCAGCCTTTGGTCTCATCCTTCCCAGGCACGAAAGCCAAGTCTGCCAGTGGTTCCCATAGTAAGCAATTATAAATGAGGCCACCAAATGGCTTCGGGCTCTCTCCAGGCTCTTCTGTCCACCTCAGAGAGCAGACAAATGGGAAAATGGCTGTTCCCTAAGTGCCAGAAAAGAATGTCTCCCCAGTGCCCCGGTGGAAGGCCGGCTCCTGCCAACCGGGCTCTCACGAGTGATGGGGCAGCCCATTAGCATCCGAGAGGCTGATGCGCTCAGGAGGTGCTGGCCAGGGAGGAGAGAGTGAGCTCTGAAACAAGGAAGGCTTGTTTGTGCCCCCCTTCACCTCCTGGGATAGGTCTTTTATTCCACGACACAAGGTCAGCTCGGCATCCCCGTGGGGCGGCACTGCCAGGTGGATGAGTTGGCACGGCGGGGCAAAGCGAAGGGCCAGAGGAGCCGGCCGCCTAGCTCAGCGCCGACCAGGAGAAAAAAACCATCCTGCATGGCACCGAGTGCCCGCGGGCTGAGACCCCAGGGGCAGCAGCGAATGCCTTCCTCGTGGAAATGTCAGAAGTGTGCGCACAGTGGCTCACCCGGTCCGCCTGGTTGTTTGCCTAAACTGGGAGACTGAACCCAAAGACTTTCTTGGGAGGCTCCACTGAGCTCTAAAAACCCAGTAGGAAGTGGTGCCAGAGATGTGATGAAGTCGGGGCGGGTATGGAGGTGGGGGAAAGAGGAAACGGGAATCCAAATTTGGATGCTTGCCGGCAGTGGCTGCAGAGACAGCGGAAAAGTGCTGGCCAATGCTAGTAGCAGGAGGAAGTGGGGCCTTTGGCCTTCTCACTTCCCTTCTCAGGGTTCCCAGAGAGGAATTTCCGTGGGGAAGGCCTAGAATGCAGGTTAGGAAATCTAAAGGGAACAACAGACTGGTGGAAACAAATTGCTCACACCATGGGGGTGAGGAGAAGGGCAGTGTCGGCCGCGGAGGCGGACTGCCACCAGGCCCTGGCTGTGCCTCCCCTTCCCAAGAGAGAGCATTTCATGTTTGCCCGCCCTTGGCCAAAGTCAGCTCGAGTCCAGAAGAAACACATGGAATCTATTACAGAAGCAACAACCTGTGGCTTGGAAAAGTCAGGCCTTAGCCGTCACCCCCCCTTCTCCCACCAATTTCTGAATTTCTATTTTTCCGTTAAAAAATATGGAGTAATTCAATATACCATAATTCCTCTCTCATGTTTACACGCAGACTCTATCTCAAGAACCAAATTCCAAAAAAAAACCCTTTTGCAAAAAAAAAAAAAAAAAAATTGGTAGGAGCCACCAAAGAAACCTCAAATGAAACAAACCACTATAAATGGAAAAATTACATTAAACTTCTGAAAGTTTACAGCAGAACTCTTAAATTTTCCTCTGGATTGCCGTTTAGATAGAACCCCCTCCTCCTGCCCTCCACCGAGCTAACTCTGCTAATCCGATACCATATATTAACTCCCTGTGCATTCCACCGTGAGCTCGCGAACTATCTTAAACGAGTCTTAGAAGATTCTCCAAGTCTCCTTCTCCTCTTCATAAAACAAAAACAAGTTCATTAAAATGTCAGAATCCTGTATTCAACTAACCCTGACCAATAGTGTCCCCCCCTCGCCCACACAATATACAAAAGAACATTCCTAAAAGCATATGCATTAAATTATCATTTTTCAGTCACACAACTTCAGCATTTATTTTTGGCTTCCCTCCCATTCTCCTCTGTAGCCATTTTCTGGAGCTGGTCACTCCGTCAGCAGAGTGGTGTCAGTGAGCTGTGGGACCTCACAAGACTGTGCCATCTACCTGCTGAGTCGGTGCTGAGCTCTGTCTCCACCAAGTCTCTCCAAGTCTTCCCAAGTCTCTCTACCAATCTTCCCTCATTTTGTCTAATGAACATTTAATAAGGTTCAGTAATTTACTGTAAGTGGAGGCTGCCGAGCCTTAAATTCTAGCCAAAAATGCCAGGTGTTCCAAAATCTGTGGTTTGTTAGGAATGTCCTCATACTTGGTGAGGTGACGTACTTTTGGGCCTTGCCGATTTTTGTTTTTATCTTACTCGGATGCGTTCAGAAGATGAAAGGAAGGTGATACAGAGCTCCCGTGTGAAGAGGCTGATTCAGAACGAAGAGACCCTGGGATCTCAAGGAAGGGCTGAGGTGCCTTTGCCACCGACCTGTGCTCAACAGCCCCCCCACCCCAGAGGATGGGATGTGCCATTTTCTGGAGCCATGATTATTATACTTTCTCAACCAGCAGTGGGCAAAGACCCAAGAAAATGCGGTCACAGAATGGTTAACGGCTGAGTTGACCTGATTGCGTGCTCCATGGGCCAAGTCATCCCGATGACTGCCGGATCTTTGCCAGACTGTACGGTGGAGACACAGAGCTTAATACAAAAAGGCTGAGGATTCTAATGATTCAAAGTGAGGGCTAGAGAGGGAGGCTTCTCAAATGATGGGTCCTCTCCAGGTGGACCCTTATCTCTGCTGATGACCAGCAGGTTCATGCCTGCAGGCTGTCCCGGCTGGTTGTTCCAATATCTGAATGCTTCTAGATTGGTCATAAATGGCCCCTGCCCCAAGCCCCGGACTACCCGCACCTCCCTGACCTCTGATCAGGGGACATCCAGGTCCCTGCCCAAACGAAAGGCCGGCCTCCTCTGGTTGTCGGCTCCGTGCCATCCGGGACAAACTGTGACTCACCATCCTCGAAGCTGCAGTTCTCCCCACACTCCGTGGCCTCCTCCTCGATGGGATATGGGGTGGTGGTCTCTTCACTCTTCACCGTGGGTCCCAGTGTCTCTACTGTGGGCTTCGAGTCTACGGAAAGGCAAAGAAAGGGGGAAGTGAATGTTGCCTGTGGCAGCCTGCATTGAAACCCAGCAGGAGGAAGATGCCCCAAATGCAGTTTCCTTTCTAAGTGTGGGCTTTTAAAGGAGGAAAGTGGACACACCACACACACACACACACACACACACACACACACACACATCCCTGGAGTCACCTCTGTGTGCTGTCCATAAAGTCAGAAGCATTGCCTGAGTTGAACGAGAATAGTCCCAAGCTACAGGAACAGCCTCCACAGAGGCAGGGACAGAAACCCATGTACCTGTTGCAAACTGCCCAGCAAAGGCCCTGGGGCCAGCGCAAAAGGCCAGGTGGAACTGTGATGGATATGGATGAAGCTGACCCCAAGGCAGGCTAACCCATGCCCTGGGTGCTCTGTTTAAGACAGAAGCATGCGTGATGCACACGTGCGAATGCACACCCCGCCCCCCCTACTGAACCCCCCCCCCCC
>CM053605.1:24438006-24479004 GCA_028646535.1 Procyon lotor
TGTGACCCCAGCCATTGTTGTTCCTGTTTGCACAAAACTGCCCGGAAAGGAATAGGGACTCAAAGGGACTCAGACTCCACTTGGTGGAAGTAATTGTGGCTGTGCCTTTAGGTCAGGGTGTGGCAAATTCAAATGCTTTCTGGAGGCAAGCAGCTACTGTGAGCCAGACGGCTGCCTGGGGGCTGGGGAGAGTTCAGGGCAGGATCGAAGGTGGCAGAGGGCAACTCGCAAGCCCTGAGTCAAGGGAGGCCATCAAGACTTGGCCCCAGCACACTGAAGGCCTGAGGGGAGGGTGCCCAATGTGGCCAGATCTTGCAAAAAAAATTTTTTTTTCCAACACAAAGCCAATTCCATTCCCATGCAAGATCTCTAGACTTGTCCATGTTGGCAACTTATTCAAAGTATTGTAACAAGGAGCACGACACAGCCGGGCCAAACCTGGCTGCAGGCAGGCAGGTCTGACCTAGGCTCCAGGTGATTCACTCACCCATCCATTCTTTTGTCTATTTGCTCATGCCAGCCATTCATTCAGCAACTATTTATGAGATAAATGAAACAATGAGTCAGGCCCTGGGTGGGGCGAGGAGGGGTTCTGCTAACTGGCGTTCGAGTGCCTTGTGGGGTGGGGTCTTCATCCCAGAGTTGCCCTCCAAGGAAGACTCGCCAAATAAGCTCAGGCATTGTTCCTCCCATTTCTATACATGTTCCTTTGCACTATTGTACGTGATCAGGCGCCTTTGTCAGACACACGTTAGGATACCATTTAATAAAGCCAGGAGCTGAAGGAAATTGCTAAATACGCTGAATAGCTTTTTCACGGTCGACTTCCCATCTTTCTGCTATTAAATACGACGCACATAACCTTTCATACTTCCCTTTGCCGTGTCTGCCTCCTGCTCATGGTAAATAGCAAATAACCTCGAAGCGTCCTAATTTGTAAGTTCAAATTTGTCACTGTGTCATAGAATCTCAAACTCAATTGTAAAGCAAACTGTGGGCAGCAAAGCAAGAAGTAATCATTTGGAACACAAACAAACTAACAGGTGAAGCAGCCTTGTCAAATTATTTAGCTGCAGTGACTCAGGCCAGCCATATTATTTTTCCCGCTCTCCTTTTAGGGTAGGAACCAAGTGAACCAGGGGATGTGTCACAGAAAGGAATGGGGATTTGAAAAGCAAAAAAGCCTGCGAGAGCAGTCTCGGGGGGTGGGGGGCATGGTTAGGTAGCGGGTTGGTAAAGATCACGGTAAATCCAGAGGCACGGGGCGCCTGAAGGATAGTGAGAAGGCAGGCCGGGTCGGCCGCGCTCTACTGGGACCTCAGGGGTAACTGCCCATCAAACTGCAACACTCCCCTTGCAATTGAAACCAGATGTCAGAGACTTCAAAGGGAAGGAGGCTGGGCGGAGGCTAAGAAGCCCCAATTCTGATCTTCCAAGGAATGGCCAGGCAGGACTTTGAAATGAGAAACCTGTTGCTGACCATCGCCAGGGTAATTTGGGCCAGGTCGGGGAGGGAGAGCAGTAAGAGGAAAAGGACATTAGCAACTGTCCAGCCGGTCATAAAGCAGAGCCAGCCCAGGAGAGGCATGGCACAGAGGGGCACACCTCTGACAAGTAGCTTCCTCTCTCTGGGGCTCAGTTTCCCCATCTGTGAGAGAGATGTTGGCTTAGATCTGTCATTTTTTTTTTCCCAAGGTATATGCCACACTGGTTAGTAGGATGTGGGATCAACATGATGGGTCATGACCAGCATTTCTGAACGTGAACTACAATATGTCAGAGTGTGCTCACATGGGGAAAATGAACACTGATCTGGGGACCTTTTGTTCCTGTTGCATTTAGTTATTATTACAGGTTTATTAGATGCCAGGTTGCAGTCTAAGTACTTTATATCCATTATTTCAGTGAATCCTCATAACATTCCTAGGGGGTCTAGATACGCTATTATCATCCCGATTTTTCAGCAGAGATAAGCAAGATGCTGAGAGGCTAAGGAACTTATCTGAGGCCATGCAGCCAGAGATGAGCAGAGAAAGGTCTTGTACCTGGCAGTCTGTCCCCAGGGTCCGGCATTTAACAATACACGGGAACCCGTATGCACACACCATGTGCTAGGGAGCCAAGTGGACTGTAATATACATTTCTTTTAAAACTGTGGATCACGGTCAAAAATGTTTGAAAGCCCCTGGCCTAGAAGCTCCTGGGTCCCCTGCAGCTCTAAACCTTTGATTTCGAAGAGGCCGGAAACGAAGCCAGCTTGTATCACTGCTGGAGGAGCAGTTTTCTGCACCTGCAAGCAGACAGGTGACTCACATTCAGCGGGCTGCAGGAAAAATTTGCCTTTCCCCTACCTGACCCGGAGGAAAGTATTTTCCCACCAAAATGTGTTTGCTGGGGCTGCCTTCAATCCAAAGGTGAGAGAGGCTAATTTGGGCCCGATTTCCAGCCTGCGTGCCTCAACAGGGGTCCTCCTCTGAGCCATCGGAGCCAGCACACAAGGCAGCACGCTCCTCCCCGGGCGCCAGGGGCACTCCTCCGACGTGCCCTCATTACCTGCCCGATACCCTGTTGGGGGAGCCGGGGACGGGGGTGCGGCGCGGACAGGAAAACGGTGCAACCTCGGGGCCCGGTGGACAGAGAGGCAGGGCAGCTCGGCCAGTCTGCCACTCCCGCTGATTCTGGGTTCAGGAGGCTCCCCTGAGCTCCTTCTGGAGGGCAGCGAGCCAGCTCCAGGTGCGATCTCGCGCCAGCTCTGCCCAAGGAGACGCCGGGAGGAAGGGTGGAGCCTGACTCCCAGGCCAAGGGAGCTTCCCGGAAACAGAAACGAGGAGGTGGGCATGCGCAGTGGGCCTTAGCTGCCTTCAGGGGAGAGTTCGAGGTCTTCCCCGGGCCTGGGCCACCGAGGGGGGTGGGGTGAGGTTTGGGGGGGCGGGGAGGCAGGGATGAGCAAGACTCCCGCTGCGTACGGGGAAGAAGTCCTACTCCCTTTAGCTTCCTTACAACAGGGTCCCTCCTGAGCAAATAAATGCCTTTTACAGATGTGGCTTCGAAATGAAAATGAAGTCTCTTAGCCACTGACATCTGGAGGCCAGATTCAGACATAAACCGATTACTTTATTATCATGAGGGGGTTTTTTTCTTCCCTAAATCAACAGCCACAGCCTCCTGGCCTGAGGAGTCAGGGTCTAATTGAATTTGGGTGGGTGGTGTGTGGTTATGATTTGTTTTTGAGAGACTGGGGTTGGGGAACTGAAATGATCCTTTAAAAAAGAGAAAAAAGCACACCCCTTGACAAATTGTCCCCAGTCCAGAGGCTGTGCGCCTATCATTGGAGGCAGGAGAACATGGCAGGGTTGGTGGGGTGGGTGGGGTTTTGAGCAAACTGAGCTTCACCAATGCCCCCTTTGCCCATCTACAACCTCATGGTCTAACCTCGTCCCAGGGCATCCTGGGAAGTCAGGGTCACACGACCATGTGAGTGAGACCTAGAGTGGGAAAGCAGGCCTTACCTGTCCAGTCACAGCCCAGCACCTCCAGTCGCATCCCAATCCCTGCTGGAGACCACCTCTCGGGGTACACCCGCACGTACTGGGCTGGAACGGGGTCGAATCTTCGGATGTCAGGGGTGTCATAGTGCATGTTGCCTTCAAACAGCTGCAGGGGAGACAGGCCACTCAGCCCCTCTCCTGTGGGACCCCCTCCCCACTCCTCCCCTTATCCCTCTCCTTTCCCTTCTCCTTCCTGACCCTCACACCCATCCAGAAGGCAGCCTCATAGTTGA
Source organism: Procyon lotor (assembly GCA_028646535.1). Taxonomy (NCBI): domain Eukaryota; kingdom Metazoa; phylum Chordata; class Mammalia; order Carnivora; family Procyonidae; genus Procyon; species Procyon lotor. Next base: position 24,441,788 of record CM053605.1, read on the forward strand.
CTCGCTGGACATTACAACCTATGGGAGCTCCATCCTCAGACCAAAATCTTGATTCATTTGGGAGATGGTTAGGGTCCCAGGAACACAGAAAAGAGGGAGTAGATGAATGTGGCAATTGCTAGGTTCTATTTTCTACCCTGGGATTGGAGACTGTGGACTTGGGGAAAGTATTAGGCTCTGAATGGACTTGGCTGGAGAGAAGAGAAGTCAGTTTCAGGCTGCTTTGCCCATTGTCTTCGAAGTTCTTATTGTAGGGGCACCTGGGTGGCTCAGGTGGTTAAAGGTCTGCCTTCGGCTCAGGTCATGATCCCGGGGTCCTGGGATCCAGCTGCATGTCAGGCTCCCGGCTCATCAGGGAGTCTGCTTGATCCTTTCCCTCTGCCCCTCACCCCACTCATGCTCTCTGTCTCTCTCAAATAAATAAAATCTTAAAAAAAAAAAAAAAGAAGTTATTGTAATGCTGAAAGTCTAGATGTAGAAAGTCCTAGCTGATTGACAGCTCCCAGGTCAAAACAAAGCTCACCTAGACCCCCAGGACATGAACTGAGGACTGTGTGGCTGTCTTGGTCCAAGCCAGGTGGGGGACCCAACCCAGAGCACATGTGGGAGCCACTGATTTAGGATGATGTTGCTGTGGAGATGTGCCAGGGGCTGGCTGAACAGCACCTAGGGATGCTACCTCCTTTGCAGGATGCCCATAATTCCAAAAGGGGGCACTGTCATGGGGAGGACGGGCCCTGATACTGGCTAAGATTATCTTCTTTCCCAGGCTCCCAGAATGATCGAGAAGAGCCAGGGTTGTTCTCGCTGGGAAAACCCATGGTTCAATTTCTGCTCTGTCCACTGAGGTTTCCAGTTACCAAGTCCTCAGCCTCTCCGGGTCCCTAAAGTGTGAGCTGGGTGCTTATATCAGCTTTGCAAAGCCTCCAACCCAGCCCATGCCTCTGCATTAAGAATGGAAACATTTGCTGAGCAAAGGGGACCAAACAGAGACATGAAATTCCCCCTTCTTTGGTAAAAGAGGCCTGCTCTTCTGAGGAAAACGAGGGTAACTCAGCAGTAGGCTCAGAATACCTGACTTCCCCTGAGACTGACCTGGAGAGGAACAGGCATGATGTCTTTTCCCCTTGCTGGGGGCTCCTCCGTATCCAGGGTTGAGGGCTAACCCTTACTCCCTGATGGTGGGAGGGGTGGGCTCTGCTGGTCTGAGAAGTTCCTCTTGCCTCTCCCAGCCTCAGTATGAGAGGTGGGAAAGATCTAAGCAGAGTCCAGACCGGGAAAATACAAAGGAGGGCAGTGACGTTCAAAAAAACAGTTCTTTTTAGAAGTAATCCCCTAGGTTCTACACTTAAGCCTCCAAAAACTACTTCCCCTTTTGGACGTCTGGCCAATTCCAAGGAAATGTCATCTGAAAGAGGGTGTCAAGGGTGTCAAACTTGACAGAAAGGCAATGCGGGGTGGTGGGTAGGTATCTGGGCTCTGGAATCAGACTGTCTGAATCATGGTTCTCTGCAGTTACACACTGTGCCCCGTGGGGTGACCCCAAGCCTCAGTTTTATCATCTCTAACATGAGCGGCAGAGGAGTCTTTTTCTAGAGATGTTGGAAGGATCAAAATATGGCATTTAGCAGAGTGGAACAAAGTAATCTCTCAGTTAATATCTGCTTTTAGGATGCAGGGAGTCTGGTGATGACTATCTAGTTAGGAAGTGAGCACCCAAAAACTAAGCTTCTCTGTCTGGGGTAGGTTTAGGGAGTCTTCTGGGAATGGCCTACCTTCGGCTGCTGGGTCCTGGGGTCCTGGATGTGTTCCCAGTCTCTGCCGTTTAGGCTGTAGGAGACTTTGAACTTGCGCACAAACGCCCTGGCTTCCACGGCAGTGATGCTGTCTCCCCCGCGGGCGCCCTGGATGATGATGCCCTTCACCGTCTTGGGCACTCCCAGGTCCACCTGAAGCCACTCCTCGCCCGGCTGGGCCTGAGGGATCCGGGGGAACCAACCCGAGCGGCTGCTGACCAGGCGGGCGGCGCTGGGGCTCCACAGGTACTCGCGGGTGGAGGAGGCTGAGATCTGAGAATCGGGAATGAGGCCCGACAGCATCCCCAGCATGTTGGAGCAGGGGGCATCTGTGGAGGGGAGGGAGACGCAAGAGTTCGTGGCGGACGCCCTGCTTGCCGGCCACCACCTCGCCTTAGCAGGGAGCTGGGAAAGAACCCAACTACCACACGCTGTAAGTCAGAGCGGATGTCTTTGCATTCCGAGCATTGTGGTTAGGAGCCCAGTCCGGGAGCCAGGCTGCCTGGGTCCATATCTGCTTTGTCCCTTACTAGTGGTCTGACCTCAAGCAAATGAGTCAACTGCTCTGTACCTCAGTGTATCCAGGTCTAAAGGAGGGTTAGCAGCAGAACTTACCTCTTAGGGGCTGTCACAAGGATTCCATCAGTTACTACATAAGCAGTCATAGCACAGTGCCTGGCACGTCTAAGCATCTCACACTGTGAGCCAAGCACATTCATATCCTTGCCGGTGACACTAGCCCGCCCCCCCCCCCCCCCCCCCCCCCCCCCCCCCCCCCCCCCCCCCCCCCCGGAACCTCCCAGGGTGGTGAGTGCAGGGGAGCTCAGCTGAGCCCTGAGTTGTTTCCTGGACGATTGTTTTCCTAACTGGATGAAAACTTTCTGGGGGTCAGGTCTTTGCTTCCACATGTGTTATCATAGCTTTTTACTACCTTGTGTCCTTTGCGCATGCTGTTCCTGCCACTCCAAATGCTGTTCCCCTTCGTCTTCATCAGACTAACCTTTACTTAAGTATCACATCCTCAGAAAGGCTGTCCCCAAACTTCCAACCAACGGGTCGGTTGGGTCTCCTCCACCACTCCTTCTCTGAGCACCTGGTCCTCCTCCTTCATATACATGTCTTAGTTTTTATATAGCTCTCCAGTACTTAATCTGGTTATGATCTGCGCTGCCCACCAGCCTGAAAGTTTGATGTGGTTAGAGACCCCACCTGCTTGTTCACTTCCCCATCCACTTTCACTCCCAGTGTGGGGCCTGTTGCACAGCGGGCCTCCAAGAACACTCATGCAGCCGATGAGTGAGTGGCGGATGTACAGATAAATGGTATTCAGCAAGACAAGGTCTGGAGTCAGGGTGCATTAGATGCTGCTTAACAGAGTCCCAGGTGAAAGTGAGCCTTCTGGGAAGGTCATGGGGTGCAATCAGCTCTTGGGCTTAAAGAGGGAGCCAACCCAGGACACAACGAGCTCCACAGCCTCACTGGGGCCCCTCACCTGTGACCCGGCAGCCGAAGAGCTCCAGCCGCAGGGCGATGCCCGAGTGCCAGGTCTGGGGCCGGATCCTGACGAACCTGGTCAGCAGGGGCGTGTGCAGCTTGTTGAGAACCACCTCGGTCGCGTCATTGTTGGCTTGGAATACCTATGGGGTCGGATGTGAAACCACTGTCAAAATCCCTGTTTGGTGTGTGGCTGCTCACCCAGCCTTTGAAGGGGATGCAAAAGTTCTGTTGAACTTTATTTCCCTCGAGCTTATAATAATCAGTGGGTTTGTTGTTTGGGGCTTTTTTAGGAGCACCACGGGAAAAAATGTAATTTCTCAAACTGCTCTAACTTGAAAACAATAACTGGTCTTCACAAAAACTTTCAGAGGAAAGAACAATTTTGCCTCTGGGCTGAGAGCAAGCAGAGGCGCCTTAAAGACGGGGCAGAACGGTCATCTTTTAGGGCCAGTGGACCCCCCTAGCTTCAACTTGATTCTCCCCCTCCCTCACGGTGCGGGCATATAGGAATACTTGCAGGGTATTTTTATAAAGTTCTTCACAGTTGTTTTGTTTGTTACTTAGAGGCCTCCCTGCTCCATGAACTGGGGGAGAGCATGGGGGGGGTGGCTGCCTCCTTGGGGCTCTATGTCAATCAATACTTTCTTGGTTCCCTCTGGTCTTTGTTGGAGGGTCAGGGTTGCACACAGTCTCTCAGAGTCCTGCCCTGGCTTCCTCTCACTGTGGTCCCACCCTGTAATGAAATCCATCCCTGTCCCCGTCTGACCAGTGCATCTCTTAGGGGAGAAAAGGCTTTTTGGAGTAGCTTCTAAGCCAACATGGTAGGAGCGAGTCCTAGTTTACCAGATGGCCCAAATCAATAACTGCCATATGGACCTTATGCTTTTCTGTGCTCTCCATTAAAAAAAAAAGAAAAAGAAAAAAGTAGCCTGAGCAAGTATATGTGAGTTTCTCTTGGTTTCCTTGGCTAAGGGCAGAGGGAAAGACCCCCTAACCAAGCATCACTTCTAAATCATACCTGTCATAGCTGTAACAACCAAGAGACTGCAAATTGGCTCGAGGGACCAGACACTTGAGTTCCTGATACCTAGAACAGGCCAAGTGTGTGGGCACTGACAGGGCTGGGACCCGAGGATAGGTAAACTGGTCTGCTCCAGTACCCCCGAGATAGATACCGTATAAACACAACTAGATCTCTAATGCCTTGGGAAGTAAGTATTATTATTTCTGCTTTATCAATGAGAAAATGGAGGCTCAGAGAGGTCTGTTTGGATCCAAAGCTCCTGCCATGTTTTAAGGCTGTAGGCTTACAGTTTCCTACATTGGCTCTCATCTCTTTTAACAAATTCGCAGCATTTATATTGGTGGCTAGGAGTTTTGGAGTCCTGAAGGTCTCTGAGCCTGTGTTGAATGAAGGTAGGGTACTCTTCAGGGATGTGTGTTTATAATCCTGACTTTGAAAGCTCCGAATAACAGCAATGAGCTGCACAGAAGCTTAAAGCTAATTAACAACGTGGGCCTTTCTATCCCATGAACTCTGCCATTTGGCAACCTTGAACCCTCCGTATTTCCCATTTGCTGAGGTCAAAAGTGACAGCCCTTAAATAGCACACCACTGATGGTGGGGGTGAAGACTAAGAGACATCACACCTTTTGCAACCAGATCAGGGCAAGTGGTTTGCTTCAGACAGATGGAGCAAAGGGGAAGAGGAAACAGGTTTTCACTGGCCCATCATATTCAGTTTAAACCCCTTGTTCCTGGTGCCTGCCCCACTTGCTGCTCCCTGTCCTCACTAGGGACCCCAATCCAAAGGCCGAGTTTCTTCCTTTGGTGCCTTGCTAACTGTAGGAAGCAAGACAGAACTGCTTGACCACTCATCGCTCCCAGGGCTGATGTGGCTCCTTCCTTTACGGTGACTGGGGACAAAGGGGCGAGAAGACAAAACAAGGGAAGACCAGGCAAACAGGGGGAAAGAGGGTTAGAGTCAGACACCTGGGGGAAGGCTGATGTGGGGGTGGGAAGAGGGACCCAAGCCTCTGTGATCTTAATCTTGGAGGATGACCGAGGGAGAGGCCAGGGGCCAGGAAGGGCCCGGTCTGGCCATGCCCATTCCACGGCTTCTCGGGAGCTCCTAAAGAGCTCCACAGCTCTGAGGAAAGGAATGAAGGCACCGAATCCAAGGGAAAGAGATTAAGCAGTTCTCCGAGAATTCAGCATGAGGCAGAGGCTTTTGTTTTTTGTTTTGTTTTGGCAAGCAAGAAGCAAATGCAGCATTTTGCTTATTTTGGGAGGGTGCTGTGAGCCGTGGGGGGCCACCACCGGCCTGCTCCCTGAGGATGGTGAGGGTGACTGTGTGTGGCCTCCATCAGGAGATGCTAAGGAGTTCATCTGGAGAGGGGAGCTGGATTTGTCATGCGAATACATAATTGGAGCGTTGAGTGGATTTGAACTTTAACACAGCTGCTAATCCACAGCGAAAACACCACGCTGGTACCGTTTAGAAACACAGCACGTCTTATGTGTTTTTAATATCCAATTTTATCTTATCTGACCCCTTCATTTCTCAGCCTTGGCACCCAACACTAAGAAACCTTTCCTTCCCCCGCCCTCCCACCCCAGTAGGGAAATGATTGTCTTTGGACTGCCTTTGGGAGGCTGGTGCGGCTGGTGTGTGGCTGCCCGTGGGCAGGGGCGTGCCCCCATGAGCTTGTATACCGGCCCGGCAGGGGGCTGGTCTTCCAGCACAGGTGTGTGCACACGCACACACACACACGGTCACAGGCTTTGCGTGAGCCCCCCGGTACTCTGTGTACAGTGACACTCGTCAAAAAGGGAGGTGAGCACACGATCTCTCTGCTTAGATCACCTACCCTGCTGTCCTACTGCGTGTCATTCTGCCTCCCCTTTTGCTCCCTCTGCTCCTACCCCGGCCCAGAACCAAATGAATGCTCGTTCAATGTGGCCTCGAATTGCCCTTTGGGTTTCTGAGCCTGCTTCCTTCTTGGTTTCTTGTGTGCCTTTGACTTTGCACTTGTATCTGCTCCTGCTCTCTGGACCCTTTGCGGAAGGAATATCAGCTTATTTTATTAAACTCTTTATACACTTCTCTGAGTGTGGCAGAGTGGGGGAAAAATCCCCAAGCACCACCAAACCAGGTGCTAGGGGAAACAGGCTGCTGTTGCTGCTGAGCTCATCAGTGTAGGCAAATGTCTCCACCTCCCCAAGACCCCAGTTTCCTCCTCTATGAAATGAGTTGATTTGTCAGCTCTGGCTCCCAGATTCTAAGGCTTTCTGCATCAGAGCTTCCAAGTACAACTGCCCCAGAAGCGCCCATTTTGTGAAGGGCATTTTAGTTGTCCCGTGTCCCTTAATGCCTAAGTGCTTTGGTGGATGAGGGCTGTGGGTTTTAATACGCTTCAAGGGTGGACCAGGACACACGGTGAGTGCCCCACTCAGAGGGAGAGTACACCTTGTTGATGTTTTCGCTCAATAACGGTCCCAATTATTAATAACAAAAAGTAATGAATCACAACACCTTAGTCCTTACATACTGCCTTTCACCCAAAGATATCAAAGTGCAATTTATGAAAATCCATTTTTAATGAAATATTAAGCAGTTTCTATTTCTCCTGACCCAATGGATTTACAAGGTCTCTATTTTTCTCCCTGCATCTTCCTATTTATAGCTGGGAAATGCTATCATATATTATACATCTTTATGACTTTCTCAATGCTTCTGTGGTTTCAGAATCACCCTTCATATGTTTTCTGATCAAATTCTCAGAGATGGATTCTTGGCTTCTGGTCTAGGCATTGCAAGGTAAGGGGTTGTGTGCATGGGAAATGATGCCAGGAAATTGGTTTTATTCCCTATTCCCCGCCGACTCACTGAATCACTATAGGCCAATCAATAATCCTTAGATACCTTGGTTTCTCCTTCAGGAAAATGAAGTCGATAGGAGGTTTGCAGATAGACACTAAGGTCTACCAGCCCTCCCTGCTGGCTTCAATGCCTGCGCAGCCCCCAGGACCGATGTTAGAGTGGAAGCTACGTCACACGTAACACAGGGGTCTCTGTTTGATGGGGAGGGTTCGAGGTCTGAAAGTCATTGACTCCCAAGTCCCACCTCGAGGCCCCAAATTTTCAGGCCATGACTTGACAGGGAGGTGTCTGTGATACTAAGAAAATTCAGTGGGTCATCAGTGTATGGAACATCCTGATAAACATATACCAAACGTGATGATCACATTATAACATCTGCTTTAAAAGCTAGATGTCACAGATGGTAGGCATGCTGGTTAATTTTTAAAAGCAAAATGCTAATATGGTTGCTTTATCACCCAAAAGAAAACCAGAAGTGTGTTCAAGGTGTCCCTAGTTTTCTTAAGAGGTAAGGAGGGTGTTGATGGATGTAATTATTAAATGTGTGCGTGTGTGTGTGTTTATCTTAAACATATAGATTTCTTCAAATGCATCTCTGCAAAGCAAGTTTAAAAAGCAGTGCAGGGCACCAAGTGGTTTGGATAATCCATTTGGTACCTCGCTGAATTCTGAACATAATCCAACACTTTCCAATTGATTCTTGAGACCTTTGGTTTATTTTCAGAAAGACAGAATCTGAAACCAGCAGCACTTCAAAGATTTTCTGATTTGCACCTCTGGGGGGAGGGGACATCTGCCAATTAACTTGGCGGCTATCCAACATCCCAGTGTGGTGACTATCTCTACACCCCACTCAGGAGAAGAAAAAAAAAATCAACATGTTTTGACCACGCCTAGGAGCTCCTCAGTACTATGTAAAAATCAAAGAAGGTAATACATGTGTTCTAATAGGAAACATCTAGCCAGAAAGCATCCCTGATGGTTTTGAGGTCATCTTTTCTCTATTTTTCCACCCATTTCTTGCCACATGACCTGTCCCTGCCGCCCTGCCCTTAAGTCTTCTTGTAAGAATATATGGTGACTCTAGCACCGAGGGTTGGCCTGCCGCCATCAGAGGACTCTGGGCAAAGGGGCTCAGTGGCAGGCTCAAGTCCCTCTCCCATACCCCAGTCACCTCTGCCGTCAGCGTCCAGGTGCCCAGATGGCGTGGACGCTCCGCGGCCATCACAGTCTGAGCTCCTGGGCACGGAGCTACGGGGCAGGCTCACGGTGGGAGCTGGCTGGAACCTTCCTCCACCAGGCGGGTCCTTCAACCGGCAGATGCAGGCTCTCATTACGTGCACTGCCTCCTGTCTGAGTAGGGCTTCAGTGTGCAGTCTGCACACGCTTGTCTCTTCATTACCTATGGTGTGACCTATGGCTATTCCTATTTTGCTGTAAATATCTGAACGTGGCCAGCTCCAGGGACTGCAAAGAAAGCAGGAAATTTTTCAAAGATGATATAGTGCCGGAGCCCTGAGGTGGAAATTGTGCAGGAGACGGTCTTCTTCCTTTTTTTTTTTTAAAATAAATATTTCTCATCACTAATAAATGTTTCATTGCATCCAAAGTTCTCCTTTTCAATCTACTTGGCACAGACACTCAAGGAGGAGGAGAACAAAGCAGGCAGAAAAGAGAGGTGGCAGGAACAGAGGGCAGAAACTGGGGGAACCAGTAGCACGTTTTAAAAATTTCTCTCACAAACAATTGAACTGACTCATCCTAACTGCAGAACCAAATGCCTGTCCTCTCTCCCCCACCCCCTTCCCTTGCATTTTCTCTAAAACCAGCCACTGGGTCCACACATAAAAATAAATTGTTAATCAATGGATGCCATCCTGTTTAATTAATCTGCTACACCAAACAGGCAAGGGGTGGGGGGCAGGGCAGGGCTGCTGTTGCACGCGGGGAAAATGATGTTAAGGTAATGGATAATTTTTGTTTCTTTTTTTTAAAAATCATAGCCCTGACATTTTTCCCTTAAAACTCCTCCTTAAAGACTATAAAAATTTTTTTAAAACTGCTTTCATTCTAGTGGATGTGGGAACTTAGCCAGACACAGAGTCAGATGGGTTGTGTCTCATATATATGTGTATACATACACATGTATGAGACAGAGGAGTGGGGGGGGAATTTAAGGGAGGGTGAGGATGGGGGAGGGCAGAGAAAGTTCCGTAACCACCAAATGCTCGTTTATGACCACGATGCCCTCCTGTCTCCTGCTCCTTTACTTAGGGCTGTTTTTGTCATCAAGCAGTTCTGCTGATGAGGAAGGAGACAGAGGAGTAGGAGTGGGTCATGGGGTGTAGGGCGGGGGAGGCTGGTTTCTTCCTGGGGGTTGGGGGTGGAGGTGGGTGGGATGTGCGCATCCCATCTGTGTGTGCCTTGTGGGTCCCGTTAGATTTCCTGCAGGATTATGTTACCCCCATTGAGACGTAGAGCCCTGGAACATAGCATACTAACAGGATTAGGGTTTCGGGGCTGGAGACAGGAAAGCACCAGGGAGGAGAGCAGAGGAGGAGGCTCGAGGGAAGCACAGGGATTCGGGGCTGGAGGAGAGATGGGGCATCAGAGTAATGGAAGGGAATAGCTGATGTCTTATAAAGGTGGGGGGAGATGTTCTCACCGGCTCGGCAGGGTTCTCCATATTTTTGAAAACCTCTTGTGACATCATCATATTTTTTAAGAAGGCACTTTTAACTTGCAAGTGGGCAGAAGGGGGCGCAGAAGGGTATAGGGAGTAAGGTTCCTGAGCCTATCTGCCAACTGCATTCCTCCTCTGGTGCAATCTCAGCCAATCACAGAGCAGGGAAAGGGTGATGGTTCCCCCAGATGCGGTGTTCACCTGAGTGCTCATCGAGGGACGCTAGAGTGAGGGCAAAGAGAATGTTTCCAGCCCAAGCAGGTTCACTGTGCCCTTCGACACCCCCTGCTCACTTGCTCTGTCCTACTGGCCTCAGTGCACAGCCATGGGATGGGAAGCCTTGGGAATTTGGCATCGAGGCCGTAAGCGCCACGGAGGCGCGCCTCAGCTCCCAGAGACAACTCAGCACCCATGGGAGTTGGGTGAGGCTGGCCACGGGAGCCTGATAGAGAAAAGGTTCCAAGCTTATGTATAACGACATTTTCCCTTGGGCTTCCTAAGTGGAGAGGCTAAAGGTCTGAGCTCATCCCATGGCAAATGGATAAGGGACAAACTTGATTATCTAGGGCCCTGGATTCTTCTCAGTTATAACTGGGGGGGGGGGGGCACAGAAAAACGGGGGGATATGAATTTCAAAAGGGCATCGGCCCTCTTTGGAATACATAGAACCCCGGTTTGACCATACGATCAGATGCATGACTTCTGAAGTCTGATGCCCATTCCCAGCTGACAGCTTAAGTCCCTGTGGAAATCTTATATACGCTTAACAAAACTGTAATGAAAAGTATAAGGGGAAGCCAGTCATCCACTAGGAGGTTAAAAAAAAAAAAAAAAAAAATATATATATATAGTATGTGTGTGTGTGTGTATATATATATATATATGTATAACTGTTTAAAAACTCTAAGTTATTAATTGAAGGAATAATTGCATCCCTAACAGAAGAATGAAACCAAGAAGGGTAATGTTTATCTGAGGCGGCTTGAGTGCAGGGCCCATCAGATGCAGGGAGAGGTCTGGAGGACTTATCAGGTCCCTTCCAGACCTATGATTTTAAAAGAGGCAGATAAATATCCCATGGGGCCTTGTTACTTTTTAAATTGATAACTTGCTTCTGCCCAAGAAGAGCTTTGTGGGTCTAATACATTAATTATATCGGCAGAGAGCCTTCCATCTACAGATCCCAAGGTGCCCTGCCAACCCGAGCATCAGCACCATTCCGTTTGGGCGGGCGGAAACACTGAGGTACGTAGCTATTAGGAGAAATTTCCAGGGTCACACGATGCATCATTGAAGAAGATCTGAAAATAGATGCCACATGGCTCTGTTAGCCGGCTGATTGGCGGGTTTGGTTTTCTGACACTGCTCTCTATCCTCCCAAGTCTCTGATAAGTTCAAGGAGGGTCTTAAAAAATCTCCGATGGCTGTCAAAATGATTTGTTTTAATTTAGAAAATAAATATAGGACGGAGAATTTTTTGAAGTGGGGTGTGTATGTGTTTTGAAGGGATGTGGCCAAAACAAACACAAAGCAGCTCCTCTCAGCTCTGCATCCTTGGGATTCTAGGACGTCGCTCGAACTCCAGGCTGATGAGCTGAGCGCGCTAAGCCATGCTGTCCGAATACAGCTTGCTTTTGGATCTCCGAAACGATGGAGGCTCTCTGGGAAAATGCGCACTTCTGGACCCCTAGACTGAACATCTAGAAAGCTGGTTTCCCTCTGGATGCGGGACGAAAACAAAGCCTAGATCAGACTGAGGGGAGCATCTTCCTGGAGATCAAAGCCCTGTGACTCGGAGCCTTTCCCGGGGACTCCGCGGTTCCCCGAGTCTGCGGGGCAAATTACTCTGTCTCTAAGAGCTTCACCTCCAGTCCTTGAAACTCCATTCCATTCTGAAGCCAATGAGGTGGTACCTGGAGGTTCTCTGATCCCCTTGGAGCCCATCACTGCTTGAATGGGATGAGCTTACTTGGCACATTTCTGCCACTCATTACAGGGTAATTCTGACAACTCTTGGACCTCATCCCTGTCCTCGCACTCCCATCCTCAATCTGGCCATCGAGATATATTTAGCACCCCCCCGCAGACTCTCTCTTTGAGCCCAAATTTCTTCCAAATACATCAGTACAGCCAGCAGCACTGTGACTAAGAGCAAGGTAACTGGTGCTATGTCAGCAAGGAGATGCCCACGTTCACCAAATAAGGGAGAAATGAAGACAAAGCCTCTTGCCTCCACATATAAGGGCAATGGCCTCTGTCCCCAGTCCTGACCTCGATCTGTCCAGCGCACACACACAGCGAACTAGCCATTCAGAGGTGAGCAGGGTCCTGGCCAAGGCCTCGACCCTCCAGCTAGTCCCCGTTTTTCTCCCTGCCCTTCCCGTGGCTCGTGTGTACAAAACTGTGCCCATAATTACACACACATACGTGAACCTTCTAATACTGTATTTACAACACTATGCCCTTGTTTGGGGTGTTATTAATGTAGCTGGCGAAACCCAAAACAGTAGTTTTCTGCTTGTGGTTTCTGAAGAAATATATGTGAAGCAATTTGTATAATCTAGGGGAGCACATGGGCTGGATATGGGCTCCATCAGGCGGACAAGCTCTCTGCCTTGTGGTTACGACATAAATATGCATAAGGAGGGCCCACCCTATAGGAAAATCATAGGTTCCATATTTATGGCATGTGTAATCGGATAAGGGTTTGGGGATGTGCTGTACATGTGGCCTGCGTAAATGGGCCGTGTTTTGCCAGGAGGAGGCTTGCAATACCCCCCACGATAGTCCGATGCCTCCGTCAGAGGCAACCTCACCCTGACCCGCTAGGTAGAGAGAGACAAAGAAGAGGCTGCTCACAGGCTGGGGGGAAGCTGGAAAAGAGCTCTTTAGTGTTCCTCACTTCCTGGCCGCAAGAAGGAAGTCGTCCCCCCTGCCCCCAACCCCCCCCCAGCCCCAGGCCTTGCCTCAGCCCAGCCTGGGTCCACATTGTAAATCCCGTATTGCAAGGCAATAGCATAGCCATTCCCCACCACCATCAGCACTCATTAATCTTGTTTTCCTCCGGTTTCCCCAATTCCCTGGTCTTTGGTACACAGCGCTGGTGTTGACAGTGACCAGGGAATTGAAATCAAGTTCCTGCCTCTCTGCCCCAAACATCACCATCCCCTCCTCACACACCCCCTCCCATGGATTTGTGTCTGCAAACCCTCCGCCTGCACGAGAAACGGGCCCGCTGCCGCCTCTACCTCCGCTCTGCTTTGCTCACAGGTCCTGCTGTCGGAGTTGTGCTTTCAAGCCCACCACCTAGCACCGGTTAGCTTGGCACGGCACCCACCAGCCAGTGGCTACAAAGAGAGGCTCAGTGGTAGCGGCCGGCGTAGACGGCACAGACGAAGCCTCTCCCCTCCCCTGCCCCCAGCTCCCCTCCTCAGCCGCCTCCCCTTCATGGCATCAAATCAAACTGCAGCAGACTTGACAAATCTATTTGGCACGGTTCACTCAACTATTTCAACCCGAACAGACCAGAGAGCTGCGCTGACGCTCCATGAACGGCGCGGGATCTGCACATCAAATACAGACATCTGGGAGAGCGATCTGCTAATGAAGGAGCCGCAGAGATCACCCCCGGAGGGGCGGAGGGGCGGAGGGGCAGGTCTCCCTCCTCGCCCGCTCGCTGCACCCGCAGTGGGGCAGGGGAGCGAGGGGAGGGGGCAACGCCTAATTGGCAGGCTTTCCATTCTCCCGCCTCGTTCTAGGTAGCCAGAGGATGAATATCTAATGGGGGAGAGAAAGGGTTTTTCCTCTGCCCCAGTGTTGTTTTATGTGGGCAGGACTGATTCACTAAAAAGCCAAACAACAACAACCAAACAAAAATGAAATTACCCTGTGGCTCCTGGGGAGAGAAATCCAGCCAAGGGTGAGAAGGGAAGGTGGGTGAAAGAGAGAGAGAGAGAGAGAGAGAATGATATATCCAATATGAAAAAGTTGAGAATGATTCCAAAGGAGACCAGCAAGCTAAATTCAATTCTCAGGAATATCTTCCCTGCAGAATGAAAACCAGGGATAAAGCCAGGGAGGACAGCATTCTGTCAAAATGTGCAGTGCTAAGGTATTTCCAAAAGCAGATTTCCTACAAATAGTGTTTTAAATAGCATCCCAGTCCATCTGCGTGCTTTTAAAATCAGCTTATGCTACAGTATCCCTCTGGCCAGCGCTGCTTAGTCATTGAGCCTGGACAGGGAGGCAGTCAGGTGAACCTCCTCCTTCTCCCCCAGGACCCACTCCTCCTCCGCACTGGCCCTCGCCTGCCTGGTACAGCTTCTTCCAGTTTCTACCGGTTTCTTACAGAAAAGGGTGGGTGGGGAGAGAAGGCATGGGAAAGCGCGGGGGTGGGGTGGGGTGGGGTGATGGGGACTCAGTCCCTTGCTCCCAGCAGCCAGGCCGACTCAGCCTTGCCCTTGCCAAGTGATATTTGCAACCGAAACAAAAGAAGTCAACGAGAAGTCAGAGCTGGTTGACCACGTCAAGGTGGGGTGGTCTCTCAGTTGCTCCATACCTCACTTTATCTACGAAATGAAGAAATTGTACGTGTGTGTGTGTGTGTGTGTGTGTGTGTGTGTGAGAGAAATACCTGGTGATATCTAGAAGCCGTGATTTTTAAATGAATGGTGCCATGTTACTATGGCGATTTTAATAAAAAAAAAAAACAAAAAACCCACTGCTTTAAAAACTCACACTTCCTGAGTGAATCAGTGCCGACATCACAGTTCTGCATTTTCTCCGTCCAACCTTTCCAGTCGCGCTAGCAAGGGCAGGCCACCTCGGGACAGTGGCAGGAGCCGAGGAGGCCGTGTTGGGAGAGGATCTCTGGCTTCTCTTGGTTTGGTCACATGCGTCCCATTGTGATCAGTCCCAACACGACAGGCCAGGGGCCCGGTGGAACGGGAGCCCGGAAGAGGACAGTGCCTTTGCCTGTCCCCTGCTCCCATTCAGGGAAGGATGGGCACTGTCCTCCCAGAGCTGGGAGCCAGCATGTGACAGAGTTCGCCCCCCCCCACGCAGGTGAGACCTCCAGCCGTCCGTGATGAGCCCCCCCAGGTGCCGAGTGCCCCTGATAAACAGGACCGGCGGTGCCGGCTGCGGGCCTGCTCGCTGCCAAGATTCCGCGTGTCTTCGGAAAGCCGAGCGCCCTGCATCCATCCGAGTGTACAACAAAAGCCCCACATCACCCACCCGGACACACCTCCGGGAGCCACAGACACACTGAAGGCACCAGCCGGGAGAATTCAACGCCTTGCTGCCAAGCATGATTGCCAGTTCAGATCCCATCCGCGACAAATTGAATTTCTCCTCATTATTTATTGTCCTCTCTCTTCTTCGGGACATTGTGATTCCCTCTCAGGATTTGTGCCCTTTCATTTCTAGACCTCGGTAACTCCTGAACCATAGTTTCATGTGGTTTTGTGATTGTTAACCCAGCATGGGGAAGGGACTCAGGCCATAAATGCTCAATGAATCCTGTACGGGGTGGTGCGGACTGGGGACACATTTTCTCCTTCATTTGCAGTCAGAGAGCACTCTGCAAGCTTGTGCTCGCTCTCTCGCTCTCTCTGTGGTGCAACACTCCACAGCAGCCAGGCTGTCAGAGAAACGGTGTTTTCCATTCGCTTTAGCATAAGAAAGAATATTTTCAGGGCCACCGCCTCCCGTGCCTCCATCAATTATTTGAGCCTCACCGAAAAAGGCCTCCTCCCCTCTGTGGGGTCGCCTGGCAGCGCCTCTCGTCCCCAGGCTCCTGCACACCCCAGCATCCCTTCAGGGGTGGGGGAAGGAAATGGGGTTACCTTGTGGTTTTTGCCATGCCGGTACACCATCCAGTCTTCCCCGTTAGTGCTGACTTCCAGCTTGTAGGATTTGACATAGTAGCCATTCTGCGTCTCCCTGGAAATCGCTCCCTGCGTTGCAATGGCTGTGAGCATGGTTAGAAAGCGCAGGTCCACCTGAGGAAGAGGCGAGGAGGAATAAGGGACCCATGGCTCCCGACAGGAGGGCAGCCTCTTGCCTTTCCTTCAAAGGGCAAAACTGCCACACTGAGCTTGCAACTCGTGCCTGTGCATCCTACCAGAATCAGAGGGATCAGCACCAGTTTGCAATTCCAGACTGGAGGGTCAAACTCAACTTATCAGGCCCTACACTGGACATCTTTGCAATTGTAACTGGATGATTTTCTTTTTTTCTCTTTTTTGCAAATCTGAACGGACTGTATTCAGTCTATCTTAAAGGGACCTCTTGAACATCTAGAACTGTGACCTTTTCTTACTGAACTATAGCCTTCTCTGCACTGTCAAAGCAGGTGCTGTTTAAAGGAACAATGGTTAAATCCACTCCACCCCACTCCAGTCCAGTCCAATCCAACTCACTTACGATGATCTAGTCGCAACATCTCAGCTCGGGGCTGCCTCTCCTCCCCTCCCCTCCCCTCGGTCCCTCATTCCATTGTGTATTTAGTCACTCAGGTCACTAAAGGGTCAAAGGGCATCCAGAGTCTGCCCAAGCAATTAGGCTTATGCACCAAGTCCTGACCTTTTGCTTGATGAGGAAGATGGCCCACATTTTGAGGCCCCTCTCTTCCCACAACACCAAACCCATTTGGAAATTGCTGGATGTCATTCCTTTGCTGTTCTCAGTGTTTCTTAATGGCAGCCCCTGTGTCATCAAAATTTAGCTGGCACTCACTGGTAAAATTTGATTCAGGAAGGATTTATTGGTACTTAATATGTGCTTGACATATTAGGTAATTCAAAAGAAGTGGGCCGTGCCGTATATGCGTACTATAAACAGCTGGAGGGCAATAAGAGAAAGCTAAGATTGAGGATCAAAAATAAGGAGTAAAACCAATGGAACATTGATTATAAAGGAGAATGCCCTGGAAGCTTTGCATGAGGAGAAGGGTTTTTGGAGAGGAGAGAAGAGGCAGGGACAAATGGCCTTAGGGTTATGCTGTAGGAACCTCTGTGGACTCTCTGGAATTTTCTATGTGGTACTTCTCCCTGTCCTGCCGTCCGCTCTGCCATGTCCTTCTCAGAGCAGAGGTCACTGGGTCACATCAGAGCCAGGACCGGCTTGTCAGTGGGTCACAGCGCAGTCTGGCGTGTGTTATAAAAGCCGCCATTGCTCTAGCATGGACCAAGCAGCTCGCTCTTCCCGGGGGATGCAAACTGGACCGGTCTACAGCTTTAGGGGGGATTGTTCAACATACACCACAAGTCTTACTCAGGAGGAAAACAAACAATAGTCTGAGAAGACTCTGCAAAGCACCTGGGCAACTGGAGTTTCATTCCCGGGAGTGACATTTTCCCGTGTGTTCTTCGGATCGCTATGTGCAAAACCTTCCTGGCGGGGCTGCCTCCAAACTGCAACGAGCATGAGAAGCTGCCGTGCTCAGCCAGCAACTCAACAAGTCTGCCCTCAAGAGAAAGCCCTCCTCCGACCAAGTCTCTGATGCCTCCCTGTGCCAAGAATGAGAAAGATCTGGAACCGTTTATAGAATGTTCCTTGGGTATCTCTACGAAGAGGCAAACAGCACCCAGGCCAAACAACTTCCCCTAAGCCTGGTGATCTTCACGAGGGTAGTGCCAGTGTCTGCCTTTTCATCCTTGGATCCCAGCAGTTAGCACAGCACCCCACTGAGTGTCTCCGTCCCTGGTACGTGTGTGTGTCTACATGGATGAATGGAGCTCTCGGGTATGGGCTGTGTTTATTTTCCTTGAGTCCTCTGTCGCCTCCATTCGAATCACCTCCCTCGCCCACCAGTCCACTTACACTCGGCACACCCTCTGGTATCTTGAGTAAGTACCTGGAGGTACTCCTTGCTGGAGTCCAAGTTGGGGGTCCAGCCATTGTCATCGCCATGGAGCCGGCTTTGTTGAGGTGTCCACCTTTCGTCCGAGTAGGTAGAAGAGGCACTAATCTGTTCATTAGCAATCCGGCCAGATTCCATTCCCAGAGGGACATTGCACTGGAAGTCTGGGGAAGCGAGAGGGTCAAGGGCAGGATTATGTCTCTAAACCTCAAACTCCTGGGATCCCCAAAATGTTGCTCCCTTCTAGGGACAAGTCCTTGCAGGAACTCCCTCATCTTAAAGACCTAATTATACACTCACATTTTGAAAACATCTCTGCCAAGTCATAGAGCTTGACAACCCCTCTGGGCCTGAAAAGAAACTAAATTAGACCTAAAAGAAGTCAGGCTGTGGGTAAATAAGAATCATCCTACAAATTAAAAATACAATCTAAGTTTAAGAACTGTTGGTGCTTCAGGCTACGGATGCTCGCAGACGCCAGATGCACCGTTATTGAAATACAGGTAAGCGCGTGATAGACTCGTGGCAATCTGGGTGGGCTGATACATCGTGGGAAGCCTGCTTTGTTCACCAACACCCAGAAGGCACTTCTGCTTCTCTCTTTCCCTAAAATGTCTCACATTCTGGCACAGAAGATCGACATTACAAAGCAGTGAATACCCATCTTTGGGACATCTCTCCAAGAGCACACCCACGCCACCCTCTTCTGCTGTGACCCCTGCCCAGGCAGATGGACCCGGAAGTCACTGACTCTGACTCTGCACCGTTAGAGCAATCGCTGTCCTTCCCATGGATACGATCCTTGGGAGGGATCCTTCCCAAAGTCACGTGACTTTGGAAAGACACTGGTCGGTATCTCCGTGTGCAGGTGTCCGATAAAGCCCAGCAATTTTTTCAGGTATCAAACCCATTCTTGAGTCACTCTGTGAAGGCGCTGGCCATTTGCAGCCCTTGGTGCAAGGTACAATACTGTTTTCCTGTCACTCGATCTTCGTGAGCTCTTTGAAGAACAAAAGCAAAACCCAGAACAAAACCCATCGCCTTTCCAGTTGGCTGGGCCACCATGTCTGTGGGTATGCATGGGTTACACGGTCTACAACCGGGGCAGGATTTCCCTAGCTCCAATCCTCCTTGAGGTATTTCTTTAGGACTCAAAGTTATCACTTGGGTTTCTAAGTGGAAATGGCAGCACATCTGAAGCACTTGTCCTAGAGGAGCTGATATGAAGATGGAGCTCAGAGTAGATGTGGATGGAGGCAGGAGACTCAAGGTCTAGATGGGCATCTCCAGGACAGCTGGGGTCGGAGCTGTGCTCTAAGCTTTCTTTGCAAGGTACCTGGCACACGGTAGAAGCTTAGAAACCATGTACACTGAAGCATGAAGCGAAAGTCCAAGCACGTAACAGTCTAGTGAAACTCTACCCAGGGCCAGAGATGTTTAATGTAAAATACATAGATGATGGAGGTCTACAAATTGCTCAGTTTCGTGACAATGGCCACTGAGGCTTAGAGAGGGAGAAAAGACTCAAAAAATGTTAGCCCGGGGCGGGGACCCTCCGTAGATATCCTAACTCTCCTCCCTTTCATTCACAGATGAGAAAGCTGAAATGGGAGACGGTCCCATGACTTAGCCTGGAAATAACTAATTCTTGGTACACATACTTACTTTCTAAAGAAATGAGTACGCCGCCAGCATTTGTTCGACTCTTACTAATCTCTGCCTAGCAAGAGGATATAGCCCCCATTCCCTGAATTCAGAGGCTACTACAGATTCTAGAGAATTTCCCTCTCCTCTCCCAGAGGCCAGCATCTCTTCACCGTACATCTCACAGCCCTGATGGAAGGACAGGACAGAAGTTCCCAACTGGTCAACTCACTCTCTGGCGGCTCTTGGTGGACCAGGTAGTAGCGCGCAGAGAAGCCATCTTTGGCCACCGCCATGTCCGTGTGAAAGGTCAGGGAGAGGATCCCCGTCGACGAGCGGAGTTCAGAGGGTGTTTTGGTCCCACAGTACTTGCCGATCAGTGGGCCAACTGGACAGGCAGGACAAAGACAGGTCAGCAGAAATGGAAATGTCAAACTCCATTTTCAATATACTCACCCTTGCCACAGTCGCAAGTCACTCCGCAGAGCACCCTTTGGGTATAGAAGAATGACCAAAGATAGATTTTAAGGACACTGTCTCATATTTTTCCTGTACATTAAAAAGTATGGTTGACCTTTGAACAACACGGGTTTGAAGTGCATGGACTTACTTATACACGGATTTTTTTTTTTTTTGACAGATACAGTACTGTAAATGTATTTTTTCTTCCTTATGATTTTCTTAATACCATTTTCTTTTCCTTAGGTTATTTTATTGTAAGAATACAATATATAATACATATAACATATGGAATACGTGTTAATCGACTATGTTATTGGTCAGGCCTCCGGTCAATTGTAAGTTATTAGCAGGTAAGTTCTGGGGAGTCAGAAGGCATGTGTGGATTTTTGACTATATGGCCGACTGGCCCTCTTAATCCCTGAGTTGTTCAAGGGGCAACTGTACTTTTTTCCCCTGTTCAAGGGCAGCTATGTTTTCCCTGACCTGGCCTCCTTCTCTTCTCTCGCTCTGTTCTGGGGACAAGCCGGAAAGCTATCATTATAATGCCTGACTTACAGACGAATCAACTGAGGTTCGGGGAGGTCACGTGACTTTGGAAATAACAGAGCTGAGACTCAGAACCCAAGTTTTCTGACTCTTATACGCTCCTCAGGAAATGAAACTGCTTAGTCATCAAGCCTCCCTCACGGTGCAAAACACTGAGGCTCACTACAAGAGTGACGAGTGGTTTTCTTGCCCAGACGGACTATGAAGACCGACATTTGTTGCCACCTGAGAAGTACCCATTCCTCCCAGTCTTGAGTGATACAGCTTTTTGACATGTGACTGTTTCGGTAATAGTAAAATCGGAGTATTAATAGTGATGATAATGAAAGCAGCTTATTTCAACGGAGAGGACACAGGGTTAAGTGAGCTGCCCAGGGTCACAGAGCTGCCTCACAGCAGAGCCAGGATCCCGATCTAGTCAGCCTGGCTCTAGCATCCTATCTGGGCAGACAGGCTGGTCACGGGGTCACCTTCTATGGAAATCCTGACAACCTGGGGCAGAAAAGAACATCACTGGTAGGCTTTCTCATCCTCATCCAAATATCTACTCAGCCTCCCCTATCCTTCTCCAAAGAAACATTTCCAGGAAAGGAAACCGCCTTTCTGCAACTTCTCTGTAATCCCCGGTGAAGAGCAAGAAAGAAAGTCATCATGGGTCATACACAAACCCTAAGGAGCTTTGAAGCCTTTGTGCTCTCTTTTTATTGTTACCAAAGCTATTCACAGGCAAAGACGAAGCTACCGAGAAGCGCCTCGGGACGGCGACATCACTCACCGTGAGGAATGCCGTCCCAGATGTCCAGCCAGTCGTATTTGCAGTCTCCGTCTCCCACCTGCAAAGGGTCGTGCTCCAGGTCAAAGGTCAGGAACTGCAGGATGATCTCCATCTTGGGTTTGGCCAGGATGGTGAAGGTACAGTCCAAGTTGTGTGGGTACTTCTCGGGAAATCCGGGGGACTCAATGGTCCCGTTGGGGCTTGTGAAGTTTTTGGAACAATCTTCAGAGCCTGTACGTAAAGGAGAACTGTAGCATTAAGGGAGGAGAAGAAAATGCCCTTCTTTGCTGCCTCGGTCACATGGGTTAGTTAAATGTTTGAGCCCCAATCCCCTTCCTCATAAGGTTTTTGTTTCTACTGGAGTGGCCCTTGAAGAAACATACTCTTCACATACACGTCTCAAGCCTCTAAGCCAGGCTCTCTTTAGGAGAGAAATTAGGGGAGGAGAGCTGGCATGCTCCACATAATAGAGTAAGGGCAGCAGTTGAGCTGTTGGGGAATAGAGGGGGGTCAGAAAGGAGTGTGTGTGTGAGACACAGAGAGAGAGAGAGAAAGAGAGAAAGAGGGAGATTCTCTTGAAAAGAGGAACAGAGTCTTCTTTCTCAATTACTCAGCTGCTTGCCCCAGAAATGTAAGTTATTTCAATCCTTAAGGAAGGCTTGCTGATTGCCAGCAAGGAAAACAATGTCACCCCTTATTTATTGCTGACCTCAACACTAGCCCCTATTGTACCAGAGCCAACGAAGTGCCCCCTTCTCCCTGCAAGATCCAAGGTGCCTCAGGGGAGGGGCAAAGGGGAGCTCGGGTCTCATTCATGTCATGACTATATTAAAACGAGCTGCTCTGTAGTGGCCAGACAATTAACAATCGACTTTTGTAGCTGGTGGATCACAGCAGGGCGCTGGCGATGTTAAAGGCCGCTCCAGCAGCAAGTTTGGAAAAATGCGGCAGTGTATTGACATTTGGAAGGCTTCTGGTCCCTTTGTGGTGGGGATGGCCTTGTTTCTCCCTGAAGCTCTTGGGGCTGCTTCCTTGGGACTCTGGAAGGCTTTCTTATTAAATGCGGCACACATTCGCGCCCCAGTGCAGGCTTGGACGGCAGTGGGAGCTCTAAGAGGATTAGAGCCCCCAGATCTGGGAGCTCTGTGAGCTCTGCCCACAGCTCTCTGTGTCTCTGCCTCTAGGTGGAGTCATATCAAAAGAGCCCTCGTGGGTTTTCAGGCGGGTCCCGGGACACTGCAGCCGGGCCACGGGCCCACAGAGCAGCCCCGGGCCAGAAGCGATGCCAGCCCATGGTACCATTAGAAGGCTCGACTATCACGATCGATTTCACTGCATTCTGATTTTAAAATTAAAAAAAGTAGCAGGATTTATGAGGAGGATAACAAGGCACTCGAAGCATGAAGGAAAAATACAGAAATATTTGATAAACCAGGTGTTTACTGGCAGGAAGTGTCCTCTAGGGATCCTGCTGCAATAGAACCGTGTGATGTCAATACACTGATCCTCGCCCACAGCGATGTCTTCATCCCTGGCTCCGGCAGCAGGCCCCTCTGCAGGGCTCTGGCTCTCTGGGAAGAGCACGGGTCGGACTTGGCAAAGGGGCCATACAAAGAAGTGGGAGAAGGGGGAACCACAACTTCCTGTAGCATCAGACAGGCAATCCTGACGTGCCTCCCTGCCCGTCCGTGCCCTCCGCCCTTCCGACCAGTGCTCTGCCCTGGCAGGGTGGAACCCCATGCCCGCTGGGGGGAGAGCTAACCTTTTCAGGGTTCTAAAGGCTCCCTAAGAGCCGCATCTGCCTCTCGGAGGCTCTACGCTGTCAAGGGCAGGGCGTCCCCGTGGGCGGCCAGGTCCAGAGGGCTGAGCGGGGACGGCCTTTCCCCAGTGTGTTTGCCACCGAGTCCCCAGCTTTGTTTACTGTCAAGCCTCACACTCCGGAGGGCCTCCTCAATGGTCCGGGATGAGGCGGTTCGGCAAAGCCAAGCCAGCTGGCAGGTCTCCGGGGGGCTGAGAGGAATCTTGAAAAGGTTAGTGTTTATTGCCATTGTGTAGCCTTTTCCATGTGGGTCACTTGGCCAGAGGAAACTAACTCTCTCTCCACGACTTACTTTCAGGGCTAGAAAAGGCATCCTGACATTCCCTCCTCGGGGTTTGCTCTCTTGTCATTCCCTTTCAAGGCCAGGGGTATCCCCATCCCCCTGGGAGTAGGGAATTTTTGGTGGAATCTTTCTTTGGTTCCTCCCATCCAGGGGGACACAGTCTTCCACAGTGAACACCTAGTGAGCCCGAGAGAGGCCCGGAGCCTATGAGATTCTAAAGTACCCACAGTTTCCAGGGTTCAGAGGTCCTGCATTTGAGTGGTCAGAATTTTTCAATATGATATTCTTGAGGCAAAACAAACAAACAAAAACCACTAAAAAGAGTGTATCCCTCTCTCTCTCTGACACATGGCTATACATGGATAGATCCTCTGGCTTCTTTTCAACAAGAAAGAAACACAGTTTTATCCTTTCTATGCAGCACGATCAACCTTGTCCATTACAGGGGTACCTTTATCTCTAATGGTGCCATTCAGAGTCTGGACTGTGGGCCAAGTGTCAGAAAGCAGGAGGCTAAAGAGTAACTGTGGAGAGGAGATCTCAGAAGAGGGAACCATCTTGGGACAAAAGTGGAGTCTTGTAGACATCTAGCTCATCCAAGATCCTTTCCTGCCATGCATTAAGAAGAATTAAAAGTTAAAAAAAAAAATAGCTCAGTCAACAAATACTCCAGTTCACTCAGTGGTAAGACTATCCACGCAAGCTGGGGGATTTCGGCTGCAGTGAATGATTTCGTACCAAAGGACTCTGGTCTGAAAAGTGCCCACTCCGTGTTTTTCCACTGTCATGCTACCATAACTCTGCAAGCGAGGGAAGAATCTGCATGCATAAAGCTATTTAAAACATGGTGGATTTATCCCATTGGAACTTGGCCAGCCCTTGAAAGGTGAATTCACTTCAGGGAGTAGGAAGAGGGGGGCACTCCCTAAGGTTTCTCGATCTGTGAATGACCCCGGGGCTTTCAGCTTCTGAAATGTCACTGGACACCAGGAAAGAAAACTTGATCTTGAACTTTGGTCAAAAGAGTATCAGAAAACGAACAAACAAAAAACCCCCCACGTTTTCCAGTGATTCAGCATCCAGGGTTACTTTTAAAGTTATTTTAAAATTCCTTTCTCCGGTTCTGCTTCTGATTGGGCAATCTGAGATCCTTTAAGTTTGCGAGCTGCTTTGGTTTGCTCTTTTCTATGTGGACAGTCTGGCATTACTTTGACTGTTTTATAAACCACTTCACTCAGGGCAGACAGGAACCTCCCACTCCAGCCACACCCCCCCCCCACCCCCCCATCTGGACCCGAGCTGCGGGTTGGCATCTGTCAGGGGAATTCTGCAGCTGGGCCTGGCCAGGGCCATGTGCCGCCCCGGGCTTCCACGGTCCTCGGTAGGGTTATTTTGTGTATCTGTGTTTACAGTCCCCCCTTCTTTCTCCTTATGAATCTGACTAGCAGACGTAGCTGTGTTTGTTTGCATTTCTGCGGCAAGCTCACACATTTCTTTCATGTTCTGTGGATGACGTCAACTTTGTGTATTTTCTTTTAGGACTCCGACAGTGGAAACGTGGGGGGGGCGGGGGGGGCGGGGAGGGCAGGGCACCTGGAGGAGCGCTCCTCCTTCTAGACTTCTCAGCTTTGAATTGTGTAGCCCGCACACATACGTGGTGTATACAGAGTTGATTCTCATGCCGAGAGCTGCTCTCTCAGGCAAGAGACACTGGCCCCCAAGAAGACCACTGGGTTCTCGTTTTCTCTCTCAGGTTCCTGCAGAGATCTGGCTGTTGTCGGTAGGGCTGTCTCCCGCTGCAGGAATCTGTCTCCTCCCTCTTCAGGCCATCCTAGTCCTTGAAGCAGGCGGCCCCACAGCCCTATGCACAAGCCGCTTCCCACGGCTGGAGCTCCCGCATCCAGGCACCCACAGACCAGCGGTCCTCAACACGGGCGCGCTCTATAGTGCTGCCCTCTGGTGCATTTTAACTTTTAACCTCATCCCTTCCAATGTGTGTCGTGGAGAGGATCAGCATTCACTCCTTCTGAGGCTTTCCAGAGGATATGGCACCACCCTTTGGGAAATACTAAGTCAGGAAGCATGAAACAGAGATGAGTTCAGTGGTCCTGTTCGCCTTTGCCGTGACTTCTTTGGGCCAGCTCCCCAGAAGACCTTGTCTGCAGCTGCTTTCCTTTTCCTGTCCGTGTAGGGGAGCTGAGTGATAGTGTTAGCAGTGGGGAGCTGGCTATCGAATTGACTTCCCAGATCGCCCGCTTGCCAAGCCGTGCAATGGAGCCCTCGTTCTCATAACCTGAGCATGTTAATTCTGCTCCTACGCAGTGCTGACTCCTATTGCCTCATATTATAGTTTTTTTCTCAATTTACATAGCTATCTACCTATGTTCATCCAACAACATCCACTGCGTGTCTATTCCACGTGAGGGTTCACACACCTGTTTTGTTCCTTTCTATCTTCTCTCTCCCCACTGCTCCCCTGCAGAAGAGGGTAGGATGAAGGTTCCCGCTGAGCTGGTGGACTGACCGACTGGAATCTTCCACAAGACTCTAGGGAATATGGATGGAGGCATTCAGGAGCCTCACACCAGCCCCCTGGGACAGTGGACACAGATTGTCGGTCCCTGTGACCTCGTGTGGTTGGGAGCGCGATGACCCCTGACAGACGGGCCTTCTTGGGACTTGTGTCCCGGGACAGTCTGTGTTCCCACTCTGGCTCGATGATGGCTTGACGCTGTTCCCTCAGCCCGCCCCTTCGCTGGATTCTACGTTCTTGCTCTCAGGCAGACAAATCTGACAAATATTTAGACAGAGTGGATATAAAAAGTGCTTTCAGCAGCTACCACTTCCTTTCAAGAACTGTTTAGTGAAAAGAAAATACATATGAATAGGTCCCCTTACACTGAGCTCAAGAGGCGCCGGACTTGGGCCTCTTGATGACAAGGCCGACAGCCTCCCCTTGCACAGGACTCCATCCACGAGTTGTAAAACCAAGGCTTGGAGGGGCCACACTGATAGATAGGTTGGGAGCCTATGAAGTGGGGGAGCAGGCTGGGGGTGCGGGGGGAGCTGGAAGGTGTACCTGGCTTAGCCTCAGGATAGTGAGCTCTCAAGCTGGAGGGAAGAGCAGGCTGCTTGGAGCGCGCGTCAGTGTAGATACTGAACTGGTGACTTGGGAATAAGAGCTGTCTTGATCCAGTTATAATAAGGACAGGCCCATGTTCTTAGAGCCTAAAATAATCGAGGGGAGGGGGCCTAACGGAAAGTGGGCATTCACTTTAAAAGAAGTGCAGTGTTCTCTGTCTCTTTTTCTACTGTCTTTTTCATGGCTTTTCAGGAGGTGGTTATCCTGACATTTAGGAAGTTCAACAGGCGGAAGAGGTAAAATGGGTCAGCAAGGGGAATTCTGACGAACCACATGAGAATTTAAAACCTACTCTAGGACCCCACTGGTAAGATCTTTTAGGACTCTAAACACTGAAAAGATTATGTCCTTCTGCCCATGAAATTCTGGATAAAGGCAACTTCAAACCATGAAGTAATTAGGAGGAAGTTCGACCAAGTTTTGCTTTTTTCCCATGAAGATTACTGTGATTTTTAAACACACACAAAAATCGAATTCTTTTCGAAAGTGTTTCTCTATTTTACTGGTGCTCCTTCCTCTCTCGGGGCCACAAACAATGCTTGCTGCCTGGCGGGCACACCCAGCACTAACCACACAACGCGCCCTCTCACAGTGGAACATAAGTTAAACCGGCTCTTTCATCTGGAGTTGTGTCCAGGGTCCCCCTGAGCCTCTCTTCCAACTCCAACAACTTATGCGACCCCTCCCATCTGCCTCACTGGGCGCCATCTACGTGCACGGAACTATCACACAATTCCCTTGGACAGTGCCCCATGGCTACACATCGATGGCAGCCCCACATCTTCTCAGGGATGCCCAGCACCCCCTCTCCACTCCTGACCGCACTGACCTGTCTTGAAGATCTCATAGCGCAGGGAGAAGCCTGCCCCCTGTCGGGCATAGTCGGAGGTGAACTTGATGTAGAGCACGGAGCCTGAGGAGATGATGGTGGGTGGGGCGATGTTCCCACAGTGCTTTCCCAGGAGGTCTGCAGATTCACTGTCCCCATCCCGAATCTCGATGAAGTCATACCTACATGAGGTTGGTACAAGGGGGGCACGTATGAGCAAAGATCACCCTCAGGAAAGGGACCGTTGTCTCACTCCGGCTCCTGTGCTCGCCCTTTCTAGACACTCGGTGTTTCAGATTGAAACAAAGGCCACTTAGGTTTGCTTGTATAGACTGGCCGACCTAGATCTAAGAAGCTGCCATTGCCTTACTGAAGCCATGGAGAGAATGGGTGCCTCAGTGGGTGACTAGATTTTAAGGCCTTATCTCTTGCCCACATAAGAACAATAGCACCCTTCTATCAAATATCACCAAACAAGCATTTTTCCTTCCTTCCATGGCACCATTTTTACTTCCGTCATGATCTCTCTGAATCTTAGTCTTTTCTTCTTAGCTCTGCATCACCGCAAGTTACTTAACCCCTCTGAGATCAATTTCTTCATCTGTAAGATGAGGATAAAAATATCCAGTTCAGAGGGCTGGGTTGGAGATGAAATGAAAGACAGGAGGAAGGTGCTAGGCACCGAGCCAGGCACACTGGGATGATTCTGAGAGATCTGCTTACTTTCCTGCCCTCTCCCCATGTTTCAGCTTCCTCCTGGGTTACCCCCTCTTCCCGTATCTTTAATTGCTAGTGACAAAGACTCCTGTGCCTGGGCCCCTTCCCTCCTTGAGATGACTCTGCCAAGTTCACCTCTGCATGGTCTAGCCAACAACACGTTTTTAAAAGGAATCAGCATCCTATTAGATAAGGCCTTAAAAACCTTTCTCCAAAAGCAGAGGGTGAACCCCCGGGGACCCAGCATCTACGAGCACATAACTATTAACCTCAGCAAGAGGCAGAGCAGGCTGCCATCCCTGAGCTGAGGCCTGAGCTCATTTCAAACAGATTCAACGTGGCCCCAGGTTGGGGAAGACTCATCAAAGACAGACGTCCTTGGCTCGGTTCACAGGATGGCATATACACCGCAGGACGCCATTTTAACTGTACAGGCACACATTCTGGGCCTTCACCGTGCCAACCCCACACTCCTTCCCTGGGCTCCCCGTGAACAACGCTGTCTCAGCTGCTGAGGTGGGCAAGTCCTTCCCCATCAGCTTCCTGCAAACTGCTGGTCTCTGTGCCACTATTTACCGACAACCACCCATTTCCTTCTCCCTCCGTTTGTTTATTTTGCAGCAACCTGTTAAAACAACGTGTAAGAAATTTCTTTCTTTTGGGTAAAGAGAGGTCGCTTTTGACCCTCCCTGGGATGTGCCTGCAGGCTCCTGCCACACACACAGGGTCTGTGGGAGCTGGCTGCCTGCAGAAGCGGCTTATTTGAGCCGCAGTGGCCCCAGGCCTCACTGCAGCCCCCAGGAGCCGTATTTCAGACTGCACAGCCACTTATGAACAAACAGGCTGTGAAGGAAGTATAAGGAATAGACTGGGATTAGTTCAGTCTTAGACCCCAGAGGGCTGGAATCCCACAGTCAAAAGAATCACAGAAACTGGTGAGGCTGGAGAAGACAAGATGGCGGGGTCTCCCCCCCAAGGGACTCTGGAGTGATGGCCACAGATTGAGAAAGGCAGTAGGGGGTGGGGGAATCTGAGATTTCAGTTTGGGAGATGACTCCTGACTTCGAAAATGTGCTTCCTCACATCCAGAACTAAAGTGGAAAGACAGTTAATTTGTTCTCAAAGGAAATTCCCCGAACCTTCTGGAAAATCCCTCCTTCGTATTTCCACTCTGAGGTAAGCACTGTTGGTCAGTCAGCCGGTCACTCTGAGCTGAGTAATGCTGATGCCCCATCAGGGCGTTCAACTGCTGAGGAGCCAGCTGTGTTCCGGGAAGCAGGTATTACCCAGTTCACAAGGAGTAGTGAATGTATGAACCTGCACGGAAGAGTCCCATTCACTACCCCCCACCACCTTCCCCCACCAATCCCAGAAGCACACAGAACTAGGTTTGGATCCCAGTTTAGCCCTATTAGCTCGGTCACCTCAGGCAAGTTACTTAACCTTTCTGATCCTTAGCAATGCGGAAAATGACAACAAAATAGGGATATCAGAACCTTTTTCCTAGGGTTGTCATGAAATTTAAATGATCAACATAATAGAGTGTCAGTACTCAGCCTGGTCATTAGTCAGCCGTGATTTGTTGTATCCTCACACCCATTTCTGAGGTGAATAGACAGAGCAAGTGAGTAGAGGTGCAGGATAAGCGGAATGAACACCCGTTAAAACATTTTGGAGTGCATTCTGGCAGGAATGTGACAAACACTTTAATCTAGCAATTCCACTGCTAGGAATTTTTCCTAAGAGAATAATCAGACAATTGCAAAAAGATGCATATGCATCTTCTTGAGTGTAGATATAATAATAAAAAAAAGCATAAGAAAAGTGAAAAGATGGTTTGTTTACAAACAGCGCCTTATCAAAATGTCCAGCAACGGAGGGTGGGTAAATCAATTTTGGTATATTTATAAAATGGAATACTCCACTACTATAGTAGATTGATAGCGCTGGAGGTCTAGATATTTTGGGACAATGGCCATGGCATATTGTTAGTTTAAAAAGACCGATTTTTAAAAAGCAACGTATTAAAATACCTACATATATATATGAACACATTCTTGCACACACAAACAGAAAAAAGTCTGAAAGACTACATAAACTAAAATATTAACAGTAGTGAGATATATGGGTGGTAGAAATCAGCAATTTCTACTTCCTTCTTTGTTCTTTTCTATACCTGAATCGCCTACAATGAGCTTGCATTTCTTTTTTTTAAATTTTATTTATTTTATTTGACACAGAGAGAGAGAGATCACAAGTAGGCAGAGAGGCGGGCAGAGGGAGAGGGGGAAGCAGACTCCTCAATGAGCAGAGAGCTCCATGTGGGGCTCGATCCCAGGACCCTGAGATCAAGACCCGAGCGGAAGGTAGAGGCTTTAACCCACTTAGCCACCCAAGTGCCCCTGAGCTTGCATTTCTTTTCTTCTCTCTTTTTTTTAAAGATTTTATTTATTTGACAGAGAGAAACACAGCGAGAGAGGGAACACAAGCAGAGGGAGTGGTAGCGGGAGAAGCAGGTTCCCCGCCAAGCAGGGAGCCCGATGCAGGGCTCGATCCCAGGACCCTGGGATCATGACCTGAGCCAAAGGCAGACGCTTAACGACTGAGCCACCCAGGCGCCCCTGAGCTTGCATTTCTTAATAAGCCACAAATATATAAAATAAAGCTGCTTCTATTAAGAATTTTTTTTTTCACGGTGACAGATGGTAACTGCACCATCATGGTGAGCACTGGGGAATGCATCCAATTGTCAAATCACCATGTCCTATACCTGAAACTAATATAACAGTGTATGTTAACAGTACTTCAATAACCAATAATAACAGTACACAGAATAAAAGAAAAAATAAGGTGAGATTTTTTTTTAAAGTAAGAGAGCAGAGAAAAAGAAGCCAGCTCTCATAATATAGCAAATGAAAATGTGAATACCATCATCACCATCATTATCATCACCATCCATGTCTCACAGAAGTGTAGTGAGGACTGAATCAGTCACAGCGTTGGGTCACGTAGAATAGTGCCAGGGACATGGCCCACACTCAGGAAATACTTAAAGGTATTTTTTAAAAAGGTAACCAGGTATCTCTAGGCTTTGTGTTGCCAATTTCTCTGGAAAGGACAAAGAGAGGTCCAGACATCCTACTGGCTGGGTTATCAGAAGGGAAGGGTTCTATCTGGTTGCCTAATCACGCGTGGAGTAATTTAGGGGATTAACACAATCAACGATGAAGCCGGGCTCCCTAGCAAATGCCATGGCTGTAGGCTTGCCTCAATTTACTCGGTGGATATACCACCCCAAATCCTTTTTTTGTAATGCTGGCAGCTACAAATACATCCTTACATATTTCCGTACACACAGTGAAAGGATGCATTTTTGAAAAAGGTTCATACATACCAATCGTATTATAAATTTTCTTTCTGGGCTTGTTATTTAAAGGACCCCTCGGGTGAATCCTTTTATGAGGCAAATAACCAGCCCTTACTTAAACTTCTTAGAAAAACTGGATTTTCCTGTTAGTTTTACTTGAGGGGCAAAGGACCCTGAGTCCTTTTTTTTAAATTTTTTTAATTTTTTGATTTGATGGCTGACCACCCACCCCCACCCTAGTGCTCAGGCTCTGCCCTGTGGACAAGCCAGTCTTCTGGCTGGGATTTTGTATAAAGGGCACACGCCGAATGACACGCTGACTTCACACAGAACGTCTCATTCATGACCTGTGTGACTCTTTGGGGGCAATTTTTTATTATTAGGGATTTGCTACAGCTGGAGTAAATCTCCTTAGAAATTTCAGTGTTGTCAGGTTCATTTGGAAGAGCTCGTGGGGGATTAGGAAGTTTGTGGCCTTGGACTAAATACGGCTCCGCATGGAGCAGCTAATAGCCAGCATTTGTTTGGTAAAGGTATCTGGGGTCCAAACTCGGGGCTCACCCCCAACGATAGTCAAGGAGGATGACCTGAAAGGCCGTTCCTCTTAGAACACATTATTCATTTTCCAGAAGAAAACATAAACCAGCTAACGGACATATTAAACACTGTGTTTGCATTTCATTATTCATAATCTCCCTCAAATGAAAAAATCCCTTCCAAAGCTTTAACACTACCTCTTATTATTTTAGTCATCTATTCACTTTCCTAAGCTGAAGTAGCCATTTCCACCCCTACCTTTTTCCTTTCTCTCCAAAATGGCTCCCGGGTGCCTTTTTACTTTTCTCCTCACAGAATCCGACATCTGCGTGTCGAGCATTTGTCTAGAGAACGTTTTTCTGTACGTTCTTCCTTGACTTCAAAGGCTTAATTTCTCTCCCCAAACCCACATTTGGGGCGTGGGAATCTTGACGGTGGAATTAATTCTCAGAGTCCACGGGAGAGGTATGAAAAAACAACAGTCTCATCTTTTCCTCTCATTACTAGGCAAACATGAAAAGAGGCTTTCTAGTTTCCATAACTCTATCCACGCGGACACTTCCCAGCAGGCCCCCAGAGGCTGGGTTAGCCAACCGAGCCTGTGCTAGAAGATTCACGACACCCAGGCCGTTCTCACATGGCCAGCTAATGTGCAGCCTGCCGGAGTCCCCCCCCCGGAGGACTGCCACGTAGAACTGCCTGTGAGGAGATTTCTCAGTCACAGGTGAGTACTTGGGTGCTCTGGGGAAGAATGCTGTGCCCATTCTATGATACTTGGGTCTACACATCGCCCTAGCCTACCCAAGTCCTTTGCCAACTAGTGAATGTCTCCTTTTATGCTACTTGGATCACAAATTTTTAAGACCTCCCGCTTTTGCCCATGGCAAGCTCTTTCCAGCCTCTGGGCTTTTGCATTGGCTCTTCCCTCTGCCTGTGATACCTTCTTCTGTGGCCGGTGCTATCTCCTTCTAAGTGCAAAGGCCACCTCCTCAGAGAAGCCCGTCCTGACCACTCTATTTCAGCCCTTCTTCTCTGCCTCGCCATCTTCCTCTTGCCTTGAGAGCTATTATTATTCGCAAAGGTCTTGTCAATATATTTGTTTATTTGTTTGGACCCTGTGTCCTCACTACACAGCAAGCACCATGAGGGCAAGGACCCTGCCTTTTCACTGCGGAATTTCTACTCTTTTCATGGTGCCTGGCATGGAGCTGGACTTGTCATTTTTTGCGGTGTGAGCAAACGAACGAGGGGCCTACAGTTGGTGAGTTTAGGAAGAATTCACTCCGCGATGATGGTTCCCGAGGGGATGGATACATTTGGTCCGTTTTATACTCTTTGCCTTTGTGCTCCAACACATTCACTGAGCTATTCTGGTTTTAACTGGAAACCGAAATGTTGCCTCATGACTCGAAAACACGAAATATAACATTTTGAGTAGAAGAAACATCTCAAATCATGCTGACAGCATTTTCACTATTAGCGGCAAACAAATCAACTATAATTAAAATGCTGTCAAAGTGATTTGAGCTTTTTCTCACACTTTCAAAGTTCCATATTTCATGAGTAGATTATGGAGGCCAGAGAATCTACCACCTCCTGGAGTGCCTTTCTTCTGGGAAGCTCAGAGACATCTACAAACACTGTCTTATTAATCCTTACATTAAAACCTGCAGGGAAAAGAGGAGGAAAACACAACACTGTCACGTACGAGTTCCCAGGGAAGAAGCTGCCTGAGATACAAAGAGGCTGTGGGCAGGTCTGCACGAGGCCCAAGTCTCTGGCCGAGTCAGGCCTATGGTCGAGTCACCTGGTCTCTGGCACAATAGCGAAATCCAGCCTTCATGGAGAAATCAGTTCAAGGTCAGGTTAGATTTTTCTTTTAAGAAGCAAATTTCATTTCCTTGAATTTCTCCCTTTCATTGGGGCCACCCATTTAAGAAGAAACTGGAACAGCAATGGGATTATCAGTGGAAAGAAATATCATTTACTGAGCATTTATTATGGGCTAGATCCTCATTTAGATATTACTTCATTTAATCCTCACTGAATACACCCCACGCTCTGTCACGACTCCCATGCATTGTGGGGTTCAGAGTCTAAGCGACCCGCCCAAAGTCCCTTGAGAAGGATATGTCAGAGGCGGTCTTGAGACCTAGGTGGTATCACTCCTGGGCATACCGGCCTCACTTCCACCCCCGTCAGTGTCAGATTGCCCCCGTACACTAGCATCAGAAGGTACAGGGTGTAAAGAAATCGCTTGATTTCCGTTAGAGGCTTAGCAGAATCTTGCTCTTTTTATTTAACTGTTTTGCTTAAACAAAGCCTAGAGGCCTTGCCAAAATTAATAGACAAATTACCGATAGAAGCAGTGAGTGGATTTGGAATTCATGGCTTCAAGATTCACCCAGTTGAAATTTGGCTTTTAAGTGTTCAGATGGGATAACATATTAATTTTTGCAAGTGAAGTATTTTTATAAGCACATATATACCCATATGTGAACATATGGTCCATCGAGTGAGAAAACAGTATCCTGTGTATTTATAAGCTCTTAGAGTACCATCTAGAGCACATATTCTTAAACCCATGGATTTCCAGTAGGATCCACAGATGAGTTTCAGTAGGTGAGAGAAGCCCTATAGTTAAAAGCAGAAATTTTGTGCGTTTGTGTGTATGCACATTTTCCTAGGTCTGTGACAAAAAAAAAATCTTAAATTACTGTGATACCGAAACATATCTGTCGATAAGCGCGTGTGTTCTCTGCGAAGTGTGGGGCACGGGCTTTGCAGGCAGACTCAGCTGTTTCCAGCACTCGTTAGTGGCACAAATGCAGGCAAGGCATTGAACCTCTCTGAGTCTCAGTTTCTTCATCTACAAAATGGAAATAACAGTGGTCCCCACCTGCGGGACGGCTAGAAGGGCTGTAAAAGTCCATACGAGCCCAGAAGAGTGCTACATGCCTGTGAAAGTCCCTGGGAGACACTGGCTATTTTTACTGTTACTCGTGTTTTTACAAAGTAGGGTGGCAAAGGCGGGAGAGAGAAGGGTCACATACACAGGAACCGAACCCGAACAGAGGAAGGAATGAAAAGTCATGAAGTCAGAGACGGTCTCGATGCCTCCCGGCCTCAATGCTAGGGGTGGCGGTTTCTGAAAAAAAATCCTCCTCCTGTACAAATCCATCAATAGAGCTTCAGTCGCTTATTTTTTGAGATTTCCTTTCAGTCTTGTGTTTCTGAGCCCCGGCTCCGGAACCAGCCTGCCATGTTGGATTCAGAATAGCTGGTGACCTGCCCCCTGCCACCCTCCGCTAGCCCACCCCCCACTGCTTGGTGGGTCTTGAACAACTAGGGACTCCATCTCCTTTACCGTGGTGAGTTAATGCATGTCACCAGCTCAGTACAGTGCCTGGCACACAGTAAGTCCTCCATAAACAAACGTTAGTCATTATTAGTATTATTACTGTTCTTGTTGTTGTTGTTATTTTCACTAAGTCACTGCAAGGACCCCAAGGGAGCCAAGACTCGACATCTGTTTGCCCTTCTGGGTTGGTGCTCCTGCCCTTTTAATGGCGACTGCTGGCTGTTGCCTTTTCTTCCCTCATTTCTTCTCACCACCCGTCTCTGACGTTTGGAGCTTATCCGCGATCCCCGCACAGCCAGGGTCTTCACGGCGCCTCAGAAAGGAGGAAATCTGACCCCCAGCAAAGGAAGTATGTGAAGAAAATAACCCAAAACAAACCGAAGGAATTATTCCAGAAAACCTTGAAGGCAAGAAAATGGAAATACAAATAACGTCTATTTATAATTGCTGCTTGTTTTCCGCAGAAGCCCCGGGATGATGGAGAGGGCCCTGCCGATCTCATTGTTCCTGACGGAGCAGGCTGCCAAGATCGCCTCGCAACGTGAGGAAGGAGGCCGCTGCAGACAGGGCGCCTGATAAGTCTTACTGTGGATGAACTTTCAGAGAGCAAAGGGCACACAACAAAGCCTCCGGCTCCTCTCCCCTGGCCCCCTCGCTGAACACGGCTTCCCCCACTGACCTGGCTCCCCAGCAAGGCGCATTCCGGAGGCCGTATGGCCACAGATCGCTTCCACTCCTGGACCAGCGAGCGCTCCGGAGGCCGGCTTGGATGGAACGTGTTTGCTTATGTAAGAGAGGATTTTCCAGGCAACCAGTGCCAATGTGAAAAGTTGAAGGTTGTTGGGCAGGCTGTTTTCAGCACGACGGTTGGGTCTTTTTTCCGTCTGCGGTACACGTCCATAAAGTCCTCGCTCTCTGCACTTAGCTCAAAGGGCTCCCTGTTCGCATTTTGTAATGAGACCAGAGTAGGAAGTAGGTAAGAGTGGCCCATAACTCATGTCTGTGCGCCAGCAGGCTGGCACTCGGATGTGACGGTGAACCCCGCCCAGCAAGGCCAGACTGGCCTGGGTCAATCGAGCTGGTGTGCCTCGGTTTGCCTCAACTCATAAAGGGGAACAGGGCTCACACCTCTGTACCTCCTGGAGCTGGTCGGAAGGGGCAGAAAGCAACTGGCATCCACGAAGAGGAAATCAGAGTGCACCATCCCAAGGCCCGGGTGTGCTGGCAGCAGCAGCCCTACACTTGGCCAGGCGAACGGTTCCCTCGGGGACGGGCGCTCGCTAACCCCGGCTCCCAGAGGGTCCAATTGTGAGAGCAAATCATAACCTTCCCATCTGTCCGAAAAATGGGAGCCTGCTGGGAATGAGGCGTACTGGGCACTAGGGAATCAATCACTGCATTGGAAAAACGTTTTTCTAAAGGTTTAGGCTCCCAGTTGTGTTTCTGTCCCTCTTTGCTGGCATCCAGCCCCCTCATAACAAAACTTAGAAAATATAAAGCTTGCATGAAAAATGTACCCCACAGAAATCCAAGCAGGGGACCATTTGGGTGTACGTGGCTGGTGTGCTTGGGTTTCATTCACTGCAAGCCTCATGTTACAGGGCTCAGAACTTCTCCTGGCGCCAGGGGCAGACTTGTCACAATCGTGCAAAAAGCACCTTGGTGTGGAAATGATGGGCCTGTGCTCAAGCCCAAGCAGGAAGGTTGCTGCCACACCGGGGTGGAGATTCTGAAGACAGCACTCAGTGGCCAGTCAGCTGGGACAGCTTCCGCCCCTCCAACTAGCACTGGTTGACCTGCGCTTTCCTCGACGGCTGGGTGGTGAAGGCGCCGGGGCTGCGCTGGGAGCAAAGGCAGCTAGGTCTGCCCCAGGCATTTTAAAGCGCTTGCCTCTCCCCATCACAGAGATGGCCCTGTATTCTGCAGGAACTGGCCAGCATCGGGGGGGGGGGGGGGGGGGGGGGGGGGGGGGGGGGGGGGGGGGGGGGGGGGGGGGGGGGGGGGGGGGGGG
>CM053605.1:24479104-24516020 GCA_028646535.1 Procyon lotor
CAGATTGCAGGAAGTCTCCGAGCAGGATGGGAGCAGTATGAGTCAGACCTTGAAGGACCTTTATATATCCCACAGCATCGCAGCCGGTTTGCTTTGTGCAAGGAGCTGTTGGCTGCTTGGCTGCAGAGCTACTGACTAGGGGGGCCGGCAGGGGCCCCCCTGCATCCGGGGAGGGAGCACTAGTGCCAGGGACGAGCTGTGAGAACCACAGAAGTGTAAGGGCCCGGTTGGGCAGGAGGGCTGTAGAGACCCCCAGAGGAGGAGCCCCAGCGCTCAACCCAGATGTCTGCCCCGAGGCTTAGACCAAATCCTGTATCTACTTGGACCTCAGTTTCCCAGTGGATAAGACCAAAAAAAAAAAAAAAAACTTTCTTACCCTCCTACCACTCTCAAAGGGATGACACATAGATAAATCACTTTGAACTTTTAGATGAAAGGTGCTCTATAAACTCGAGGTCTCATCAACCGTAATTGTTACAGTAATTATTTTAATGATAATAATGATGATAATGGGAGAAGGGGGGGCGGGGTGAGGACGAAACCTCCTACCCTGAGACAAAGAAAACCTCTTCCATTAAAACCTGCATCACGATTCCTTCTGCTCCTCGCTCTCTCAACCATCTCTTTCAAACTGCCAATTCCTGGGCTGAAATATTATTTACTCCTTTCCTTCCCAATAAAACAATTATTTGTTCCACCGTTCTCCGTCTCGCTCGCTCTCCGGCGTGTCTAGCTTCGCCCTGACAGCTCAGCCATGGACTGTTTACATGTCTCGCTCACCTCCAAGACTGGTTCAGCTCCATTGACACCGAAGGCAGGAGAATTCTCTGTGTGTGAGGAATCAATTACTTCCGCTGACACTCTATTACTAGCCCTCACATCTTCGGATTCCAGCTGCAGAGGGAGGTGGTGGGGGGATGGCAGGGAATTTGAAGAGGATGGCGAGGGGGGCTGGAGGGGACCCGGGGAGCAGGAGGTGGATGACAGGGAGGCAGACGGAGACCATCGACAGGGCATCACAGAAAGAACTCTCTCTCCTTGACTGCCCTGCCGGCATCCGGAGGTGACCCCATGGCAGGAAGAGGCAAAGAAAAGGAATAAGAGACGGAAGAGGAAAAGAAAAGACTTGTCAAAGATATCTAATGAAATCAGAGAGGCCTCAAATACCTAAGCATGGGGACGGTGGGTGACAGCTCTCGGTACAAGCACACAGGCATATAAAGGCAGCTTTGGGTGGTGCGGTTCAAATTCCAGCCACTACTATCTGTGAGATCTCTCTCACAGTGTACCCATCTGTTAAATGGGAATGACAGTAGTGCTCAGTCCCGTATATTTATGTAGACTGCCAAGATGCTTGGCTACAAAGGTCGGGAAAAAAAGCATTAAAAAAAATCACATGGATTTCTTTCATCACGTGACGTCCTTTGATAGCTTCCCAACCCTAAGCCCAATTCACATGTTTTTCTTTCTTCTTCTTCTTCTTCTTAAAAATTTTATTCTGACCCAGCTAACATTTTTCAGGGATTTTCCTTCTAGGGAAAAAAAAAAAATTCTGATTATGTAAATTAAATACAACCATCTACTCTGCAATCACTGAGATGAGTTGTGAGGCCCTAGGTTTTATAATGAAGGTCGATTATGGAAGCTCTTTTCTAGAAGGAAAGACAAGGGCAGCTAACATGTATATATTTTTTTTCTGGGATGATTTATCCAGGCAGAAGTAGAAGAATGGAATTAAATTATCCATCGAGTTTCTCTTAATCCAAAGATTTCAATCCCCCTGCCATTAAAAAGGACAAAACAAAGGGAACATCATATTTTCTATAGGACTCATGACTATAGGAAAATACACACGTCGCTTTTTAAGAAAAATCTAATTTTTTTACTTGGTCTCTTTCATCCTCCTCTTTATCCCCTCCCCACCCTGAGCTCCCATTGAATTTCTGAAGACAGACTCTCACCCGGTGTAATTAGCTGGGAGAATTACATGCAGTTACATGGGGTAAGATGCTGGCCCTCTGGGACCACTGGGTTTAGAGAAGGTGCCAGGGTTGAGAGGCAGAACAAGTGGGATTGTGTATTAGAAAACCTCAAGTGATTTTCTCAATCAGGAGAAAAAATGCATTGTTAAGAAGGACATCCACAGCAAAGCTTGCGTTTGGAGTGTTGCGATTGCAACATCATGTATTTAAAAACAAACTGCCAAAAATAACCGTTGTCCCAACTGCTCTTTAACCTTGGTGGGAGGAGGAGAACAATCTGTGATGTTTTTTTCCCCCCGCTTCTCAGCAAGCGAAGTTGCTGGGTGGAGTCCTTGGTCAAGGTTGGAGAGCTGGGGTCGGCAGCAGGCTGAGCGGGAGTCAGCAGGGCAGTCCCGTTTTATTGCACCATGTACCTGCAGGGGGATCTGTTTCTGTCATTAGCAGGGTTGTTGCAACACCGAAAAATATTGCTGCTCATTGGCTCCTTGGGGGACTCAGAATATTTCTGTGGTTGGGCAGGCAGTAAATCTACAATAATGTCATGAGTAATCAACATGAGGCTCTCTCCTGAGTGCAAGACACTCTCTTGAACCAGAGAACTCACACTCGGTTTCGATTTCCAGAGACTCAGGTGCACGCCAGCTGAAGCCACGCCCCCACTTGGGCAAAGCGGCCCCCTGCTCTCTATTCTTAGGAAAGAGACATGTGTTCAGAGAGAGGCCTATGTAGGAGTAAATGGACAGGTGGAGCTTAACCCAGCATTACCTGGATTTTTCCAGGCCAAACCCAGGTCCGGGGGGCCGGAGAGGGCTTGTCCCAGGACATAGGGTAATGAAATTGTAGAGACCCTGGTCAGGGAGGGTGGGAGCAGCATGAGGTCCTCAAAAATCATTGTCTTTCCTGCTTCCTGAGCTTAGCCCTTCTCTAAGATGGTGGAAGTCGCCTGGCCAAGAAACAGAATTCAGTAGCGTTGCTCAGGCACCTCTTCACGGAAAACAAGTTTTATTGATCAGCAAGTCACAAGGATGGCCTTTTGATTACTGTGGTTCCCTGGAGCATCAAATTGTTTCCTGTCTTGTCTTTGACGTGATGCTCTCTACCTGGACCACCAGAGGTATATACCCCCGCTCTGTCTGGCTGACTTCTTTGGGATTGGTGCAGGTATCACTTCTTCCAGGGAGCCTTCCCTGATCTCCCCAGCCTAGGCCGGATCTCAGTGCTGTGGGCTCACATATCATGCCCACTGCATAGCCCCAGGCAGCGTGCACAGTGCTGCAGGATGCAATACACAGAGGAGGGCATTCTAGCTTCAATTCCCTTCCCCGCCATTCCTATGAGTGGGACCTGGAGCCAGAAGTTAATCTTTAAGTCTAAGTTTCTTCATCTGTCAAAAGGGAAGAGTAAAAATGACTACACATTTTTGTGATTCAAGGATCAATGAGATGATATATGTGAAGCACTTAGCAAAGTGCTAGCCTCAGAGGTGAAGCTCTAGATGTGGTAGCTTTATCATCAATAACCATATATTTTAAAATTTTTTAAATTTTATCTTTTTAGAGCGAGAGAGAACATGTGGGAATACAGGGGAGAGGGGCAGAGGGAGAAAGAATCTTAAGCAGGTTCTACACTCAGCACAGAGCCCGGACTTGGGACTTGATCTCAGGACCCTGACATCACGACCTGAGCCAAAATCAAGAGTCAGATGCTTAATCGACTGAGCCACGCAGGCACCCCAGACTTGCTCCCAAACTCCTAGTTCCACGAAGACAAAGAATATGATTTACTCATCACTGCATTCCCAATGCTATCATCACGTGTGGCCCAGAGTAGGTGCTTAGTAACTACGAATGAATGCATGGTTTATTGCCATTTTGTTGGTGAAAGGCCGAGTCACAGAAAGCTTAGTGACCTCCATAAGCCTGTGTCTCATCCTCTTGTTCTCATTACATCACATCACAAGATAGACGCATAGGGAAGACAGCTCTGTTTCCAGTGCAGGCTCATGCCACATTGACCTAAGTCCTGGCAAGTCAAATGTAAAAATACCACCTCCAACACTCCTGTGCATGCACCTGCTTATTACTCCAAGACCAGGTGTCCTGAGAGTACAGAAATGAAATATGTAGTCCATGCCCTTAGAGAATTTACACGCTCAGAACACAACACTGACCACCCAGGAACTAAAGGCAAGCCAGCAAATCAAGGCAATACACAGTACTCTGGGAGCTCGGTGTTGGGACCTATAAAAAAGAACTGGAAGAATCAAGGAAATGGAAGGGAAGAGGAAGGGAGTGTGTGGCTGGTCCCTATGGTGGGGAGAGGGAGGAGGGTCCAAGCACTGGGCACTCACGGGGTCTCATGCAGATAGAAGGTTGTCTTTGGCTATTTGATTGGAATAGACGATGCTCACTGTTGGCTGGGTGGGGAGAGGCTAGGTTATTGAGATCTGGTCTGTCCCCTCTGTTGACTATAGTCAGTTTATCATCCTGGGAAGCTGCTACCGCTCTAAGATACCATCCCCTACTTTGGGAGCAATAGGCAAGTCTAAGATTAAGAGAGCTCCTCTGCCCATAAATACAGGAGCACCTTGCTTATCCAGGACACTTAGCTAGGGGCCAAATATCCCTAAACCTCCAACATCTAGAACATGGGTGGGCTTTGGGGGGATGATCCCAGAAGAAAAGACCTTGAGCACCTCCACTGATGCCAGAGATTCCGTGCACAGATGCTCTTCACACTCTGTCCCTCGGGGCATGCCCCAGACCCTCTCCATCGTGAGCCTGGCAGACTGAGCCGAGCAGACGTGCTGGTTCTGGATTACACTGGCTTGGGGCAAAGCCGAGACCCCAGACCCAGAACTTTCCAATGAACAGCAAGATCTCCAGAAGCAATATCCGTACAACACTATGAAAGAGTAAAACGAGTCCAAAGAGGAAGGCTCCAAGAGGCAGGCATACACCTAACAGGAAGTGACAGTAAGAGTACTGACAGAAAAGAGTCACAGACTTCCCCGTGACAAAGGACAAAGACGCTACCGTGGTTGCCAATTCATTGTGTAGCCACCTGGACAAGACACGGCAATCTTGCAAAGTACTTCTGATCAGTTTTGCAGGTGAGGAAAATGAGGCCTGGGAAGTTTAGAAGGTCAACAAAAACTCGACTCTCAACCTCTCTGATCCAAATTGGACAATACTTAGCCTGGGTCACGAAAAGCGAAGTTTGAAAATTATAGGCCTGAATCATTAAGGAAAAGTTGACTCCCCTTACTGTTGGTTTTGTTTAAGCAGACAGGGAAGTGTGGCACAGGATTTAGAATGTTCTTTATCAGAAATCCTTTCGAAAGAGGACTGTCGAACTCTAAAGGAGTGGGTCCGAGTATCTAAACATTTCCCTTGGCTGGAGTGTGGTTCTTCGTGGTAAATGAGATGCTGAACGTATGCCTAGAATCATTCGCATAAACTTCATGTGGGCTTTTTAGCCCAAGAAATGTTCTTTCAGGTCTTCCTAGTGGTTTGAGCACTTGGTGAAGCACGTTTTCCAAGACACCATCTGGAAATGACCAATTCTTAATGGCCCAGACTCTGGGTTTGGGTTTTCCTGGGGCCTCTGGCTGGGGAGAGAGGCCATGCCAGTCTAAGGCCTCATGAATAAGCTGTGTATCATATGCAGGTGGGTGTTCTTAAAGAACGCATATATCTTAGATTTCTGAAATGGAAAAAGATTCAAGTCTGTGTACATATGTTCCGAAAGCCCTCTTGTGTCCCGCCTACTGCTGGCTGACTCAGGGGAAAAGCAGTAGCACCCTCTTCCTCACCACAGGGAATGAGTGGCTCTTCCCTATTGCCTCAGAGGGCCCCGAGTCCTGCCCTTTGGTCCCTCGGCCACGTCTATGTGGCCCGGCCACGGAGGCCTCTGGTCTCTGCCCTTGGAGAGCAGCCTGTGGGTGCTGGGGGTTTGGATTCCTGCTCACAGCCCGAGGGAGGAGTCAGAGAGCAGAGAGCTCCCCACAGATGGTGGTGGCCTGGGACCGCACTGACTCAGGCAGAGCCGGGGCTGTGAGGGAAAGTTTCCAAGCATACAGCGGGCTTCAGTGGAACAAAGTGAACAAGCGGTCGTTAGAGGGAAAAGGTCTGTCTGGGGTTTATTCT
The DNA here is from genome assembly GCA_028646535.1 of Procyon lotor. Taxonomy (NCBI): domain Eukaryota; kingdom Metazoa; phylum Chordata; class Mammalia; order Carnivora; family Procyonidae; genus Procyon; species Procyon lotor. The sequence continues at coordinate 24,485,235 of CM053605.1, forward strand.
TCAGGGGCTCCACCTTTGGGTTGTGGATTTCAAGACACAGAGAGCCAAGGGCCCAGGGAGCCCAGGGCCGGGCCTGCTCCTGGAGCTCGGGGCAACCTCTGCCGTTGCTCCCACAGATGGAAGGAGGGGGAGGTGCTGACCACAGCCCTTCCTCCAGTGTGGGGCTGGCTTTTTCCTGGTGCTCTTACTCACTTTCCTTTCTGCAGGGCTGTTGCTGCTGTGCCCCGTCAAGAGGAGGACGGTGCGGGCGGTTTTCCCTTGGTAAGCGTCCATCCACGCTACGGGCCTGCAGAGCCAAGTCCAATTCAAAACACGCACCGGAAATGAAAAGAGAAAGGAGTCTAATTTCCTTTGGTAGTAAGTGCTTTCCAAACTCAGGAGCTCCCTTGGACCGAAAAGGACAGAAGGGGGAGAGAGAAGGAACCGGCCGATCTCCCAACACTTCAATTAGGTTAATTGTTCCTCTCACCAGCTAGTGGTACAAGGCCGTGGGGGAGGAGAAGCTCATTTATTCTGAATGCAAATGGCCTGGGAAGAATGTTAAAAATACCTTGCAGAGTGAGAGATTGAGAGGAACCGGATGTTTCTTCCTAAATACAAGAATCAACAAGAATGACAGAGAAATGGGGAATGGAGGGAAACGGAGAGGGGGGGGGGGGGAGACATGACTAAGGACGAGGTTAAATAGTGGAGGCTTGACCCCAGCCGAGCCTATCTGACAACTTGGCACTGGGGGAAAGAGACCCCAGAAAGATATTTTTCCTGACCTTCCTGACCTTTTCAGTTCAAGCTAGAAGCATCCACGGGGGAGTGGGGAGAAAAACAGGAAGCTACTTAGTAAGGATGATAAGCCAGAAGATAACCTGTAACTCGTCTGCTTCCTCTACTCCAAGTCCAGCAAGAGCCAACATCCTTGTCCCTTTTTGCTGCCGGGGACTCCAGCAACCTGAGTTCTCCCCACCCCGGGGGCTGAGTCCTGTGTGGGGGAAGGCAGACCCTGCGGCCCCAAACAGGGCAGGAGCACGTTTTCCTGGCCTTGCGTACTTCCCAACATGTGGTAAGCCATGCTCACTAGGCTCCCTGAGTTCTTCCTTCCGAAAGCCAAGCCTTCTTGTCCTGCTACCATGAATATACATAAGATGACCTCTTAGCAATTTCCCTGGGAGATTTGCTGGCATAAGCATAACAGAATTTGGCCCTCAGCAGACAGAGGTGCTTAGTCAAATTTCTGAGCTCAGACCCAAGCTCCCCGTGCATTAGGCTTCAGTCTGTGCCAGCCTTCTGCAGCCCAGCCAAAGGCACTGGGAGCAAAAACACCTGATACGGGAGCTCTTCTACCAGAAACCCTTGCTAAAGCCCACGGCAGGGGCTCAGCGGGCCCGAGATGCTGGAGGAACATATCAGGCTGTGCATTTAACTCAGACAAAGAGGAACTGAGGCGCTACCCTATGTCATCCACTGAGTCAAGAGTAGATCTGGGATTAGAAAATCCGTCTTTTGACTTTTCGTCACATGAGGTAACCATCCCAGGCACCCTCTGGTCTTCAGTGCAGACCACCTCTCGCTAGGAGAAAACCATTATGGAGGCGTGAAGTAGTCCTAGGAGGATAACAACGACATCAATTCACCACCTCGCAGTCTATCCCTGGTTCAAGGGGGGCCTTGTCTCCTCCACGGGGACCCGTGGGCCTGGAAAGAGGCCTGCTCCCTTGCACCTTTCTCGCCAGCTGGCCCCTTTATTAATTTTTCCATTCTTGCGACACCTTGGTCACAAGGACTATCCAGACTGCTTAGGAATCATAACGGGACACCAAACACCCAGTGGCACATCGGCACATTGTAGGGGCACATTTGGAGCAGGACGTGATCATCGGTACATTCTTTTCTGCACAGAAAACTCACACTATTGTTCCAAAGACTTTCAGAGAGAGTCCGCTGGAAGGTACAAAGCACACGCACATTTTGACATTACAATGCTACCTGCTCCTTCACCTTAATTTAAGGGACCTTGGTATCGAGGAGGCATTTCTAAAGCACTCACGGATGTCTAAATGCCTGCTTGATATTCCCAAACTGCACATTTCCAAGATGGCAGGACTGATGCTATGAGACCAACCAAGCCTCCTTGGGTGACTGACAAGCTCTCTGGGCTTCGGTTTTCTCATCTGCAAAATGTTAGCCCTGACCACACCAACTTCCCAGGGCCACCGTGAGGACTGGATAGAGGGATACCTGAAAAGCAGTTAGAATGGTGTCGATGACATAAATCCATACTACCAGCTTTGAGACTCCAACCTGTGCGGCACAGGTAATAAGAATCAATGCGAACCTTAGACCTACCAGTGTAGACTCAGACTTTTAACTCTCTTTCTGTAAGGAAACCAGCTGTTGCTTCATAAAATAACAGCCTGATCCTCCAGGGTCAGAAGCTGAGGAAGTCTCCACGCAGGGACCTGGCTGCTAGTTTATTAAGGGAGCTGGGGGGGTTTCTACATATGGTGGCAGTGGTGGAAATGGGGAGATCTCCAAGGGGAAGGTAAATCCCAAGGTCAAGAGCTGGTGTGGTGCAGTCCACCCCCGACCCCCAGATGGAATTCTCCGCCACCGCCCACTTTGAAGATAGGGTGCTATTCTCTACACTCTTCACTCAAGAAGGCTCTTTCCTCCATACCATGGGATCCCCTAGGTCTTTATTTCTCCTGGAAGACAACATCATCTCGAGGTTTCCCTCTGGGGCCCCTGTTCAGCAGGTAGGTTTGGGGTACTGCCATTAGGCGGCGGAAGTGGCGGGAGGTGGCGGGGGGGCGGGCAGGTGGGAGAGGGTGTCTCATGGATGGACAACCAGACGCTTACTTGCAGTCGTGTTTTTCGATTTCGAAGTGAGGGTTGAAGTTGAGGACAATCTTCTGGTTGGGTTCAGGGGCGTAAACAATCCACTCACAGTTCTGGTGGGATGGGTAATCCTGGGGGTAACCCGGGGAGGTGATGTAGCCAGCATCTTTGGAATTCAAACGACCTCCACAGGGTGAGTCTGAAAGAAAAGGCAAAGAACCCAAAGAACTTCAAATATGCTACCGCCTCTTTTTTCCCCCCTCCCTGCTTCTCTTCCCTCCCAGTGGCTGATTAAAACTGTTTTACAAACCTTTTATGGCAGTCCAGAAGACTAACCTACTTACTCATTCAGTGGAAGAGATTATTTCAGCTCATCCCACCCTCAAAATCCCCCAACTGAACACACACACACACACACACAGATGCACGCACCATCACACACCCTTCTCAAATGAAAATACTCCAGAAAAGGATCATAAATATTCCCAATTACATGGGCTGAGAGGAAACAAAGGAGAGCTACAAAGGTAACATGCCCCTGCCTTTCCTTGTCTCCTCTCCTTGGCGCATTTCCTTCTTGTTCAAACCTCTCCTCTCTATCTTTATCTCATAAATCCTTCATTTCAGTCAGTGTCTCCCAGGCCAGCCCAGGCAGCCAGAAGTAACGGCTCCGGGAACTGACAATAGCGGTTTTGTGGTGCCGACCCACAAGCGAGCCTGGTAACAATTACATGCGATGTGGAGGAAACATTTTCAGCTTTGGGCCAGAATAGGCCTTGGAGGGTGATTTTAGTTTCTTCTTCTTCTTCTTCTTTTTTTTTTTTTAAGAAAGAAAAAGCAAAAACCCCAAACATTTAATTCCACATACACCACAAATTTGATTTATTATTTCATTATACACCGAGTGGAAAAAAATCTGCATTGGAGAATTCACTGGCTCTGACCTCAGAGCTCCCACAAAAGTGCTTTGTGTTTTTGCCTTGCTTTCTCTCCAATGGCCCTCCTGCCTCGTCACCACCACCAGAGTGTGCTGCTGCCTTGTCCAGGCCGACTAGTCACGGGCCATTTGAAAGGCCACTGCCGCGGGGTGGCTGCCCCCCTTCCCAGCGGTGCCCGGCTGGAGGTAAACAGCTTCCTGTGGGCCAGGAGGCAAGGGGGCGACTTCAAAGGCAGAAAAGGTGGGTGATGACATTTGAAGAATCTCATCTATTTGGTAGTGAAGTTCTGTAATCCCCAGGAGAGGTTCCGGGGAAATGGGGGGTTTTGCTTCATACCACGGTAGAACAGAGGACAGGAAGGCAAGAGAGACCTGGAAATATTCAGAAGCCTCCCGGAGACCTTCCTCCGATGTGTGCCTCTCCGAGCATCAATCACGATTTAATATCGCCATCTGCATGGAGCAGCGTGGGCGCGTGAATTATGTATCACGGCTCAGCATCTACCCTCCAGGACGGGCTCTTTCTCCTGCGTTCGCTCTTTGAGGGAAAGGGTCATGCATTTTTTAACTCTACAGGTGCACTTTACTATTCCCCATGCCTGTTGGCATTACTGTCTTCCAGACCTCTGCTTTAGATTACCAGCCTGACAGGCTTTAAATGCATAAAAGATGGGCAGGCCGCACAATGGCGGTGGGACACACAGATCCGCACAAGTAGCCTTTTAGGCATCGTGCCTCTGCGAACTCAAACTGTGCCGCGTTGAACTGCCCAGAATCTAATGGATATGGGTTCCATTTCCTACTGGGTGGAAAACAAAAGCAGGCCATTTCCTCTGGCTAGCAGGGCCCACATCATCCTCCAACTAATGACCCTGCACCCTCCCCAGCCCTCCCGCGGACAGAGAGGACGCTCTCGGAGGCCCGGACCGCCCATTCCTCCGCAGCCAATCCCCCGCAGGTTTGCCCTCACCCTGGCCATGCTGGGCGCCCGGCACCTTCCAGCAAGTCAAACTGGGGCCCCTTGGTGCTGGCTCATGCACGTGCAATGGGGCTGAGAAGGAACCTCTGAGAAAGCAGAGGTGTGGGGACTTAAGATCACCAGCTGGTCTCACCAGGCTAGGCAGGGAGGGAATTCCCGCCCCCTCCCCCACCCCCGCCCCCCAACGTCTCTGCCAGCTGTTTTGCTGAAGACTGAAGCCCTGATGAGCACACTCACCCCCAACACACTGTTCTCCTTGGAACTCGCCAGAAGGAATCTGAGCTGAGCTCCTGTTCAGTAATTGTGATGGTTTCTACATCATCCACACTCTCCCCCTCCCTTCACTCCCCTGCTCTCCTTCTCTCCAGCCACTCCCAAAAGGAGAACTTCTCCTCCCTCAATCCCCCCTCCCCCCGAGTTCAAGCTTTTAGGAATCAGACCAGGCACACATAAGCAGCAATAAAGACAGGAAACTTCCCCATAGGAAGGTTTCATTTCTCATCCACACAGGAGTAACCACTTCCCCACTCAGAAAAAAATGAAACTATGCATAATCCATAGCTAACAGTCTGTATTTGCCACAGTAAAAACTTAAAGGAAAGAAAAAGGAGTAACTCTTTCCTTTTTTTTTTCTGTCCTTTATCCGAAGAAAATCAAGGTACTTGATTAAAATTTTTGAAAACTCATTAAAACATCAGCTTTGCTTTGGGGAGTTAACCCCTTCAATGCCCAAGCACGTATAAACTCACATTCTTGTTTGCATGGCACTCACACCCAGAAGCAGACACACACACATAGAGACTGAGCAGAAGTCGGGTACATACACATATTAGAAAGTCACACTTCAGGCCCGTACACACGTTCACACCCGCTCGTAAAATATCACACATCGTTTGCACAGACACATAGCCACCGAGATAAATAATACCATTTCTGCCTCTATTTTTCTTGGAGAGAACTGAATCCTGGAAAGATATCAGTAAAACTTGTAAAGGAAACACACTTAATCCTTCCACACCTCTTCCTGATCCTCGATATTTCATTTCCAGGTTTGGGGACCCTTCAGTGCTTGAACACGAACACACCCCCAGCTGAAATGAACTAGACTTTCCTCTGAAGAGCTCTGCCGCCCATTACTCTGGAGGTCTGTCTCGTGTCCCAGAAGGAACAGCATAAATGCTCTCTGTCCTGGGTCAGAGGAGACCAGCCCAGCCAAAAGAGAGCTGAACTCAAGGGCAACCCCCTTTAGGCCAATCTCCATATACAGAAGAGAAGTTTGGAGCTACTGAGCTTGTTCGGTGAGTTGACAAGGGACTTCTCTTCTTTCTCCAACTCTTTTGTGAATACTTTTCACCTGGGGCAAATTCATTTCCCAAAAAGAAGGCAAACCCTAGCCGGGGCTATTCAGAGAGGCTTTTCTCCTCCATCTGGGAGGACAGCCTGAGGGACGAGCCAGCTCAGGCCAGATGAAGACCTCGGGGCCCAAGAAAGAGTAAAAGGATTAAAGTGACACCTCTAGACCTAGTTGGAAAGAAAGGGAACAGTAAGTCCTAAAGCCATAAAGGTCTGATTTTTCCTCCAGGATGAGCATTTAGGTGTTTTTACTTGACACGTGTGATGTCAGATGATTTCTGACATTTATATCTTTCAGTCTCTCTCTGGTTTTGGGTTTTTTTTTCTCCTCCTCCTCGGGTGCTCTCGTCTTGCTGACCTGGCCTGAGCACCTCCTGAAGCTGCCTAGAAGTAACCCAGCTCCGCATCAGGTACAGTGATTTTGTATCCGCTCTCTCGAAATTCTGAGCCACTTTGCCGGCCTCCGAAGGAACCCACCCTGCCCCAGAACCCATTTAATTTAAGCCAAACCTCTAGTTCCTTGGTAATATCTGATTTTTAGGAAATAATGAGAAGAAGGAAAAGAAAATTTTTTTAAAAAATCTCGTCCGCTTTCTAAGGAAATTCAGCTGGGATTGTTTTAAAGGAACACTGTATGGCCTGCGCTTGACACTAATATTCACTAGAAGGAAACCCTGACTGCTGCGAATACTTTCAAGTAATTAGAATTACAATGGCTCACCCCAGGCCGGGCGCAGGCACCGGGAGACACCGGGCGGGGCGAGAGCCTGCTGGCGGTCCCCCAGCAAAAGAACAGTCCCATCCTGGGCTTAGCTGAACGGAAGGAAAACGTTCTTGGCCCAAACAGGGAAATTTAGGACTGGCTGGACGTGGGGACTGGAGAGTCAGGTTGTGGTCAGAGGTGGGTCTGGGATGATGGACCGAGTTACGAGAAAGGAACGCAGGGTGGTCCCACGGTAGCAAGAAGAGAGCAGGGGATTCTTCACTCCCTGACCTTCCTTGGTCTCAGCTTCCTACACTCTGATGCAGTGGGTGGATTAAATCAAGCATGTAGTTTTCAAACTTCTTCTTACAAGTGTTTGTTTTCTCTTTGAACAAAAGTCTACCCAGAACTCCAATGTCCGAAGCAGGTAGAAGGAAGAGGGGCTCTCCTGGGTGCATGAGGTAGGGCGGTGAGAAGGGGTGTAGAATCTGGTCCCCTCGGTTTCCTTGTCACCTCTTCTGGGCTTTGGGGAGCACAGTTTGAAAACCCCTGAACTAGACCCCGGTTCCCTTGTTCCTTTAAAATGCCTTGTAAAAGAGAAGGGGTCGAAGGATTAGAGGACATCTATTTCTTGTATATCCCTGAAAATAACAGACTTTATTTCCTCCATAATTTCTCCTTTATCCACAGCATAATCCCATCCTGTACCTACTTCCAAAGCATTGCTTTCATTTCATTAGCAGCAAGGCAAAGAAGCAGCCTTTTCTCCTACTTAAAAAGAGAGACGGCTGTCACCTTGCCACTTCATTAGCAAGAAGCCTTGTCTTCTGCGTGGTCTCACTACTGACAAGCCGTGTGGCCTTGGGTAAGTCAGGACATACCTCTGAGACTTTGTTTTCTCACCTGTAAGATGAGAGGAGTGATTCTAAAAGTCAGTTTCAGTTCTTACATTCAAAGCCCATATAATGAGGTGGGGAAGAGATCCTATAACCCACAGATGGAACCAAAAATTGAAAAGGTTGTCTCCCCTCCCAGAGAACAAGACATTTACTGAAGGTGTTACTCCTGTTTCATCCATTTGGTAAGCCTTGAAACCACCTCTAGGATTTTTCCGATGGGCACGCCTGTCTTGCATTATGGAGAGTTCAAATGTCTTTTAATCACATTAGCCCTACTGACGTGAGTTTCTTTCCTTAAGCGAATCTGTAGCTGCAAATTTATAAATATTGTGGATACGTAGTTCTGCATGTCAGCATGTGAGTGACATTGATGCATAAAAAGGAGGACCAAGAATTTTCTTCCAATCTCTTGCCTGAATCATCTAAGCCCCCTGCTCGGGGGTTTTAACCAAATTTTGCTCACTAACCCTGGATAAGCTGCTTTTTAAGACTTATTTCTGTGAGCTGAGGCTGGATTTTGTTTTATTCAAAGCGACTTCGGTCTGTCACAAGACAGTCTCATAAAATCTGTATCTTGGCTTAAGCTGGGAAGAAATGAGCCAATCCATCAGCCCAGGAATGCGGCTGTTTGACCACTTCCTAAGGCACTGGGAAGGGATGCAATCTATTCAATTTATGGGGCCGGGTGGCAGTGAGTGATGCACTCCTGAAGGCACAGCAAATGGAAATCCCTGTGAACTTTTGCAGTGATAAAGTTCAAAATCTGAATAAAAGAACCTCTGAGAGGGCAGGAAAGAGGGGGAGAGAGAGGGCTGGAGGGAAAGGCAGCACGTAAGCATGGAGAAATGAGTAAGGAACCAGGCAAGCTCCCTCTTCCAAAACACCTCCAATGGATTCGCTGAAGACAGAACTGGGAATCGGGTCTGGAAAGGGGACCTTTGGAAAAACACTTCCCTTTAATCTGGATTCTAAAAATGAACCTTCATTTAATCGTTAAAAAATGTAAGTTTGATGTGATTACCTCCTCTGACCTCGAATCATGCCACCTGTGGTAACCTTGTTATTTGTCATCTTATATCATAAACAAATGCAATTCCAATAGGGCAGCCAATATAATATCATTAGTTTATATTTATGTCCACTCTTTTCCAGTCCTCTTTGCAAATGCAATTTTGATGCCATTGATGAGAGATGTGGGATTACAATGCCTGCCCATTTCAATAGACGTTTGGGGAAGGAAATAGAGGAAGAATAATTTTGAGGTCTCTCCCAAAACCAAAGGAGGAAAGAAGGTAATATAATATTTTTTTCCATTTATTTTGATTAAGCGAACCGAAGGCTTATGGTGAGACATCAGGGGCTCCCCATTGGTTAGTGAATGAAATCCAAACCCGTTGGCCTAGCAATGGGACCTTGCATTTAGCCTAATGAATCATTTCTGACCTTATTTCCAATTATTTCCCTCCAATGTTCTAAGTGCAGCTTCTGAGTGTTCTCCAAATAAACCCAGTGTCCATTTCCCTGCTCTCATCTTCCCCTGATCCCCCTTTCCAGCTTTAAAGCCCATCTATCCTTTCAATCTAGGTTCACATGCCAAATCCCCGCTCCCTGGTCTCCTACACCAAGAGCACTCTTCCAGCCTCCGTATGGCGAACCTTCGAGACCAAAGCTCTTTAACGTCTTCTAAGGCGTGTGAGGGCTCGGGACAGCCTTACCCGTCGGCTGCACCACTGCAACTTGACATCATGACTCCTTGCTCATTCATCTTTGGTAAACTTTATAGGATCAAACCCAGAGCCTTGCCCAAAAGTCAGACTTGGTGAGGTTTGATGAATTCACCAATTGCTAGTTGACTAACACAGCACCGAAACTAGCACAAACTCTGAGGAAGCTTTCTCCAGATTGTCATGCTTCTCTAGGACCACCCTATCTTCCCAACCCACAGCTGCTATTAAATGTGAAGATTTTTTTAGTGGTGAACTGAGAGTTTCAGTTAATGTGTTTGGGATCGTGATCCCTGGTCATAAGTCAAGGTTGAATTATGTGAACCCGGTCTCCAAAGACACGCTAAGCCCCGGATGATAATGTTGCAGTTCAAAGGATATTTACATTTTAATCCTAGTGATGGCACAAATAATTTATCTGAGGGTTTCTTCACCCCCTACCTCTCTCATCCTCCCAAATATGAGTTCTAGATATTTGTTACCAAAGCACCAGGAAGAGGGGCACACTGCTCCTTCATCACTAAGCTGTTTGCTGGTAATCGATGATCTCTTCCCTCTACCTATCCCTCCCCTATCTCCCTTCCCTTGGCCCCCAAGATGCCTTTTGGGGCATATCTGTTTTATTTTTTCCCCTTCATCAAAACAATGATTATTACTACTGCTCAGCCCAGTAGTTTGCAATTCCCTTTATCTTCTTTGCTGAAAGACTGGCCAGAGCCCAGATCTCTGGTCATCAGGATCTTCAGAGGCCGAGACCAGGGACTCATTGGATATGTGCATTAAGCTTAGCCAGCCCATCCACTGTGGGCTACTGGGGAGAGCTTTCCTTTTGTTATTCCCAGCCCCCTCACTTTTTCCTGGATTAGATCATGACTCTTTTATGAAGACCCAGAGGGAAATGGGATTATTAAGAGTCTTGCTGGGTAAAAGCTATTTTGTCTTTATGATGACTTTCTTGAGTTCAGCTGCTGAGGGGCATTATGCCAGAGTAGAAGTTATTGCACGTTGGGGGGAGCACCTTCCACACATGCTCCCTGCTGAGCACACTTGCAGGGATGAAGGATGGAAGAGGAGAAAAGGAAAGGAAAGGGGGAGAGATTAGAAAATAATAATAAGTAGAGATGAGAACACCGAGAACCGAAGAACAAGGAGAGAGAAGAAAAAAAATGCAACGAGGAGATGTAAATCTAACATGAAAATCCAGCAAAGAATATGGCTCTGAACAACAGTGTGCTGGGAGATCATCTGAAGCTTATAAAACACAGACCAGCATTTGGTTGGGGGAAGAGCTGAGAATGATAATTATTGACTTATTACAAAAACTCATAAAAATAACATCAACTTCGTCACAATGTTTAGAATGTCCTTTCTACGATCATGAGCTCCAGTTAACCTCCCTGAAGCTCTTCTAAAGATAAATGCCTTCCGAACTGAACCAAACAGTACTCTGTGGAATCTGCCATAGCTCGAAACACCCTGATGGGGGAAGTACTACTATCAAACACACTTTGCGGATAAAGAAACTGAGGTACAGAGAGACGAAGGGTCTGGACCGCAGAGCTGGCAGAGGGCTGAGCCACCTTTTCAGCCTGGGCAGCCTGGCTTCTGTGTTTCGGAAGCTGGGACGCCCAAGGCAGGGCTCCCCAAAACTTCTATGTGACAAACTTATTTAGTGGCCTTTAGGGAAAGACAAATGTTTCGCCTGGGTAGAAAACTCCCTTTGCTCTTCCCACCTGCCAGTAATCTGTCCGTGTGAACAACAAGAGATGTGTTCAAGGCTGGGGGGGGGGGCTGAAAGTACTTAACATCTTCTTCCCTCCCTGCCCACACTGGCACCCCGCTCCTTGTCATCCGGGTCCTCTTTCCTGTGTACCGGAAACCAAGGTGTGTCTTCGGGGGAGGGAGGGTGGTGTGGATAAGATGTTCGGGTCTGAAACCATGTGTCACAACACTGAGGGGTTTTTGCTGGCAACTCCCATTTCTTTCCTGTCGCCTGAGCCCCACTCATCCCTATCCCAAATGCCACGTTGTTATTGTTCTACTGGATAGGAGAAGCATATTCAGAAACGGGGGATTTATTTTTATAGCACAGCTGGTCTGCCAAAGGTCACATAATTTGGCAACGTTCCCAGTGGTTAAAAATTAATTTCTTCTTATTAATACAACCAAGGTCCCATAGGATCGGAGCTCAGCCTTATCTAAACTTGACAGCTTCCTAAAACCTTCAGAAGATGCTTTCTCCTGGAGGGCCAGCCACGCTACAAGGCCACTGTGTCCAGGAATCCAGACTCACTGAATCCTGTTAGGTAATGAAACCATTAAGCCCCTTGGCCATTTCTCATCAAGGCAGATAAAGCTTCAAAAAACTGCTGTAGGCTCTCTAGGACAAACTTAGGCAGTATCTTCCAGGAAATGGTTAAGTTAAAAAAGGGAAAAAAAAGTGAATTCCTTACCAGGAAGGAAAGGTACAAAGACTAACTTCTGGGGATCAAACTCATGTCTGCCACTCAAGGAGGGTGCCTCAAAGATCATAGAGTGGCAAATAATGGTCAGATGATAAAATACTTCAAATATGTTAATGACAACATAAACTACTGCCCAGATGTCATCTTTCGAGTCCTTTCTCAACAATGCAAGAAATTAAAAGGTATCCTGCTTCTCCTCCAACTTGTAAAAAAGGAAAATCTCATCTCTATTTCCTAGTCTTTCCCAGCTGGACTTTTGGGGAATACATTCTGAAAACCCTTACCAATAAACCTGGCTCTGAATTTGATTAACCAAGAATTGTCCCACACTTTGATTACCCTAAGTCAGCTCATTCTCTGAATTACTTTAAGGAGAGTTGAATGAAACGAACACCACCAGGCAGGGGCCTCAGAATCTTCTAGCCCAGGGTGTTTCTCCCCACAGATGCCCCCGAGCCTCTCCTAGCCATTGTTTACATTCGTGCCTCATTGCATATGAATCGGCATTTGGACTCCTGAATTTTTCGACCCTAAGGAAGATAGGAGCTGACCTCTCCGGTTGCAGAAAGTGAACTTTACATTCAACAGCAGGCGGTGAGAGCCATTTGGTAGACAGCAGGAGTCCCGTCTAGAGAGCCTGGGGTTCCAAGTCACTGCAAGCCTTCCAACCTTACAGTTTGCCAGTTGGGTGCTCTGTGACTTAATCTGAGGGCAGACTGACATCAAAGTCCTAACCTGCAGTACTGCCGGGGCATTCGTAACCCAACCAGGCACATTCTGGGCAAGAAGGTGCTTGCCTGGAGCACTCTTGGGGAGCTCTCCTCTTTCCACCCATGCGCACTGTGTGCTCTGTTGGCAGCTGGTAACAGCCTCACTGCCTCCAGCGGCTCCTTATGGGGTAAAGTTTACTGGGCACACATTGAATGTGGGCATGAGACCAGTCCCCAGAGCCTAGAGCAGGCTGGCTGTATGCAATCTAGGAGTTCAGAGTTTTGCTAGCAAATCATTACACCTGCCCATAGTCACCCTGCATTTTGGGGAGAGGGGCTAAAAAAGTAACCCTTATCAGGCCCCGAGAATGTCATTGCTTCTCTTTTAGAATTTGTTTGAACCCGACCTGTCTCCTACAGACAATTTACACCTCTTATCTGATCATCCACTCCAGACGCAAGGTTGATTGACCGCGTCTGCCGGTGTCCATGGCAATGGTGTTTAAACCGAAGCATAGATCAAAGCTCTGGGGGCGGGGGAGGGAGGTTGTTGGTTATAGGGTCCGGGTTCTTTTGGCCCCAAGCGGCGTGTCCCGGGGGTGGAGACGTTGGCGCTGGGAGTTGCCACCATCTGAAGAAACCCATTGTCAGGGCCTGAATAATTTCCTGAGCAAACCGCAGACCGCTCCCCCCGCCCCCCCACGATTAACTCGAGCAAAGGGGAGATTCGTGGCCGGGCGCAGACGAGGAGTGGCTAGCGCCAGGGGGCTCTCTCTGTAGCCAAAAGGAAAGGAGGTGGAGGGAGGGCAGCGAGCCCTGAGCACACGCCAGTAAACCAGAGCGTGGATCCCCTCCCCTTTCAGAGAAATTCAACCGGAGCCGCAGAAGCTGCGACACGGATGAGCCGGATCCCCTAAGCTTGCCAGGAAAGCGGATTCCCACCCCACCCCCACGGTTCCCAGAGGAGATCATTTCATTCCACCACCCGCCCCCTCTCCCCCCCCGCCCCGCCAGCCCCTGGACGTTGCCTCTGCTCTGCGGGTGCCCCCTACCCAACTGCTGGGCTCCGGGGACCTGGCTGGAAAAACTGCGATGCGGTCAGCCCGAAGCAAAGGGTGGGGGCAGCCGTTTAATCACAGCTCGCCTCGCCTCCATTAACTTGTGTTGATATTAAAAAGAAATCAATCAGGGAAAATGAAGCATTGGCTGTGAATATTTCTCTTTCTCACGTGGAAAAGCAAGGAGCGAGAAGGCGGGGGAGGGGAGGCGGACAGCGCCGGCGACTGCAGAGGTTTCTCCCAAGCAAGAACCGCAGCGGCGACTTAACTTTCTGGCAGTGGACAGCGTGGAGGAAATGCCGCAAGCCTCTCCCTGGGGGTGTCCTTAGTCAAGGAGGAGGAGGGGACAAGGCTGGAGTTGTTGGAGGTAGCCAACTTCTCCCAGTCTTGAGCCTCGGTTTTGCTTTCGCTGGGAATATTTTTGCCTAATAGAATGTTTATGGATCGCTCGACTCTGTTTCTGCTGCGTAGCCCAAACAAATCGATGCGGTGTTAGAGACAGCGCTGAGGGGTGGGGCAGGCTGGGGGGCCACCACGTCCCCGCCACGTGGATGCCCGCGCGCCGCGTGCTCCTCACCTGCTCAGGCGCACCGGCGGGCGCTGGGCGCTGCTAGGGGCGGTGCAAGTTCCGCGCACTCCCGAGGCCAGAGCTGGCTCCTTTCCGCCCCTCTACGCCCTCGGTTCGGAAATCCCACCCTGACTTCCCGCCTCCCAGTTCCGCCAGCGCTCGGATCCCCAGCTCCGCCAGCCCCGGGCCTTAGCTTCTCGGAGCCGGCCCTCCAGGGGCGGCGGGGGGGATTCAGTGCAGAGCAGGGCGCGGGAGATAGGAGGGGGCGCTCAGGGAAGGGCCCGCCGGGCAGCCCCAAGCTCCCGAGCCCAGGAAGGAGGGAGGAAGGCAGGCAGGCGGCGGGGCAGGGAGTGGAGGAGACTAGGGTGTGCAGCCCATGCGGCCTCCCTGGGGCGCGCAGCCCATGCGGCCTCCCTGCCGCCTGCCAGTCCGAGAGGCTCCTGCCGCGGCCACGGGGTTATTTGCTCAGTCGCTCCCCCTCCTGCACCTTCCGCCCTCCCTGTCCCCTGACTCCTTCTCCAAACGGGTTCTCGCCACCGATGCCGCCGGCTGGGCTCGGCACCCTCCCGGCAGGCGCGCACCGGGTGAGTCAGAGGTTTAGTAGGGCCTCGCCCTTTGCCACCGGCTGCCAGCTCCTCGGGTGGCAGTCGGGTGCTCCGACGGGAAGCCCAAGCTCCCTGTGGTTTGCGATCGCCTTTTCGAGTGGCTGGAGAATATCCACCCAGGGCGGGTCCCAGCTCCGCGTCCCACAGGGAGGTCCCACCCCGGGTGCCAGGCTGCCTGCCGCGTTGTCCTGGGTGACCTGACCCGCGCTCCGCACCTCAGGGCTTCTCTAGAAGTGACGCAGCGCGGCCCCGGGCTAGGGTGGGAGGGGGCTCTGCAGAGAGCGCGAAAGGCAGGTGGCAGAGCGGGAGTGGGTTAAAGCGAGTGTCGCACGCACACGTACACTCCGCTCAGCGCTCGGGGACAGATGTGCGAACATCTGGGGTAGGAGATGGCCCCTAAGTCTTTAAGACCCCTCCTGCTCCGCAAAGCACACGGAACCTGAAGTTAGGGGTGGGTGTGTGTGTGTGTGTGTGTGTGTGTGTGTGTGTGTGCTGGTGTGTATGTGAGCGAGCACGCGCGCGCTGGTGTGTGCCCCAGTGTGCACGCGCTCGCCAGGGCCTACTAGAGTCTGCCTGAATACATAATATACCGTGGGCATCTTCTCCGCGTGCGCGCGCAAACACACACACACACACACTCACACAGCGAATCACACAAACATACATAATTTATGCAGCATCTAGGTCTGTGGGAGGTAATTTAATTTTGCTTCAAGCTGGGAACTTAGAATTAAGGGAAGAGGGGATGGGAAGACAAGTGAGACCTGCACCCATCTCTCTGGTCCGATCTGCAGCTGCCCTTTAGACCAGCTATTGGCAGAGAAGGAGCAGCAGACGTGTGGATCTGGAGAGCAAAGGCACTCCTCAGTCTTCCTTCCCCTCAAATAAACACTCAAGCTTAAACGGGGTGTGTTGGCGACGAGAGCCAGAGCGCCAGGCGAACGGCTTCCCTTCTGGGCTCCCACAGGACCCCCTGCGCCATCGCGATGGAGGGGAGGGGCCCAGGAGGCCGCAACGGGTTAGCCCTACCACGGCCGCCGGTGGGCCGTAGCCTCGGAAGCGCTCCGGGCACTTGGCCTTTCCGCTAAGGGCACTTCACGAAGGCTTTATCTCCTCGTCCTCTTTTCCCTGTTTCCTCCATAGATGGCTTCCCCAATCTCAATCACCTGTAGCAGCTTCCAAGAGTTCGGTCAGATTCCCGGTACCGTTCTCAGAGGGGAGAGAGGCTCACTCTCCGGAGAGTGGTGTGGGGAAGGTGAGGCAAGCCCCACTGGATTCCCTGCACCCATCAATCCCTTCTCAGGCCGGGTGCCCCTTGCCGGCCCTCCTCCCCGCTGCCAAATACTGGCCCCAGACTGTTCTGGGCCTTGCAGTCCTTATCTCTGCAGTCTGTCCACACACCCTTTTTGGCAGTGGTTGAGAACAAATTCCACTCAAAAGTTTCTAACCACTTCACAAGAGTAAGAAACCTTCTAAGGCCACGCAGTCTGTTTTATCTAATAATAATTTTTAAAAGAACATGATTTACTTTCCCAGAAAACACATGGATAGAAGGAGAGTGGGTTGCCAGCAGTGCCCAGCTCCAAGCTCCTAGCTCAGCTGCAGGCCAACTTGCTCCATCAGCCTGTGCCCTATGATTTCGAGGGGTACCCACACATTCTGCAAAGAATCCACAGCACTGGAAAACCAAAACTAGACTCTTGTGTTTCCCAAGCCCTTCCGTTAACATTGCTCAATGTAGCTAAGTGGAGAGAATGCAAATGATTTATATTTCACTGGCTAGGTTGAAGAAACTCAAGGGAGATGTGTTCTGCTTCAAGACGGGGGGAAAAATCCCAAAAACTGTAATGCAAAGGCTTTGTAGTATTTTTAAATCTTTGATTCAGTCCATATGTGACATCTGAACACCGCCAAATTCTGTTTCAAAACACACACACACACACACACTCCTAGCAGGAGAGAAAAGTTGGGTTTTAGGAACAGTGGTGGTGGTGGTGGTGGTGTAGGGAGGGCCGGCTGGGATCTCTCTTTAAATTATTTAGTATAGAAGGAGCCTCTTTCTATGCCATTCCGAGGGGCCCGTATAAGCCGTTGCTTTTAAAGGGAAAAGCATGTTGAAATGAAAAGAAAAAAACTTTCAGGGGCTTACCTGGTTGGCCTCTCACTTCGTGTCCTGAAAAGTAGAGAGCTAAGAAAACCCAGGTAAGAGGAAACATATCCATTTTGGAGAAGGAGGCTTTCTCCAGAGCTGGATTTGTAGATTTCTTGTATAATTTTAAGTCTTTGTGTTTCTCTCTCGCGCGTTCTTCCTTAGAGTGTCTTCTGCAAAGGTTTCTAATAGTCAGGGTTTCCCTCCTGGGTCGTGGCGGCCCGTCTTCGCCTTTATTCCTGCTGGATTCTCACCTCACTAAGAGGAGGGTGGCTCTTGAAATCAGCAAAGCGGGAGCAAGCGGGGAAGAGGGCACGGGTTTCCTCTCTTAAAAACAAAACGCATCTATGTCCTCTCCAGTTCCTCAAAGTATCATTTCCTTTATCCTACAACATCACGAAGATTTCCCGAAAGCCAAGCGTAAAAAAAAAAAAAAAATAATAATAATAATGATAAAAAGAAAAGCCCAGACTTGGCTTGGGCATCACACGGTCCCCAGGCAGCTGTGTGCTCTCAGAGGCGTAAACTGCCACACATCCCCCGGCACCCGGGACCCGGGACCGACACGCGGGCGGAGGCAGCCGCCGCCGGACGGCCCGAGTGGGAGGCGGCCGCCCAGTTCTTGCGGTCGCCGGGTTCCCCTAGCGGGAGCCTCCCCAGCGACTACACCCGCTCGGCCAGCCTGACGAGGGGAGTCAGAGGAAAGAAGCTGCGGCGGCCGCGGCGGCTGCGGCGGCGGCTGTAGCTGCTGCTGCTGGTGCTGGTGCTGCTGCTGCTGGTGCTGCTGGCGGGGCGGCGGCGGCGGCTGGGATCGCCTGGGAGTGAGCGAGCCCCTCTCCGAGTTCGCTCGCGCCCGCCCTCACCTCCACCTCGCCCAGCGCCTCACCGAGCTCTGCGCGTCTGAGGATGTGCCGGGGGCGGGCTGCGGGCTGGTGCCTCGCTCGCCTTCTCTGCTTCCCCTCCCGCTCCCCCCAGCCTTTTCAGGCCGAGCAGCATGTGGATGTCAGAGCCGCGGCAGAGCTATCCGATTACGCGCCGGCTCAGGGCCCGCCCCTTCTGTGTTCCTGATTAAAGAGGCAGCCGCGGAGACGCGCGGCGCACAGCTCAGCGCCGCGGCACCCGGCTCGGGCGGGGCGGCGGCGGCTTCCCCCTCCCCCCCCCCCGCCCCCCAGCCGCGGCCCGATCAAAGTTGAGGCGGCTCCCATCCAGCAGCTCCTCTCCCACCCAGTCGCACCTCTCCCACCCGCACCTCCCGCCCACCCGGGGCATCTCCGCGCCTGGCTGCGCCCCGCCGCCCGTGCGCAATGCCCCGGAGAGGGAGCGCCCCGGGGCACCTCCGGGGCGCCCTGCCCTTGGCCGAGCGGTCCCTGCCCGCGGGGGACTCCGCAGGAAATGCGGGAAATTCCTGCTCGTCTCCCCCCCCCCCCAAATTCCCGGGCTCCGAGGCCACACACGTAGAAGCCAGCACAATGCCACGCGCAATGGCGTTACAAGAGGAGTTGGGTGGCGAACGGTATTTGGTGTAGGGAACCAGGCGGCCCCTCAGCCATGCGTTCGCACAGGCAGCAGTGCGTGGCGGCGACACACGGCCGACCCCGGCTGAATAAAACCCCAAACACTCGCGCAACACTTGGGTCCTTTGTTGTGTCCCAAACACACTCCTCTCCTCGCTGGTTAAGGGTTTAGTTCCCCCTGCGCACCTAACTTGTAACTATCAGGAGAAGAGAGACTTTCTGCCAAGAATTTCTTCAGGTAATTAAATTGGATTCCCCCCCCCCATTGTCCCCCAAAGCACGGGTACGTGAAGGCTTCTCCTCAAAATGCTACTGTAGCTACTTCTATTCACCTTTTCCCCAGGGAAATGTGGTCACAGCGCACCGAGAAAGAAAACAGCATTATGCCAACTATTTTTAAATGGAGGTGTGAAAACTGTTTAGAGGGAGTTGTAAGCTAACAGCTGGGGAAACACTTGTATCTTTGTTTCTGAGGATGGCTTTGTGGGTTCCAAACTGTCTTGCTTCACTAAGCACCTATTACTACATTATCATAAAGACTAACAAGAGCAGTCTAAATAACACTGGGCATGCACCTTCTCTGCCACTCCACAGATGAAGAAAAATAAAGTTTCGGTGACAAGAAGCACACACACATCTGACGATCCCATTTATTTCTTAGCTTGTACTTGTGGATTCTTCTGGGTGGTTTTCCTCCTTATCTGGACTTGCCATTAGCTTTGTTTATCACTTTTAGTGTTTGAAAAATCTGTAACTCCCACTTAACTGTTATTTACACTGAGATAACCAAAACAAAATTGAATCAGAAGTGATTTGCAAATAGTTGAGCCAAGCCATGGAGGGATTTTACAGTGCTGTGTAAATCCACGGACCCCCTATCACACTGTTAATCTTAGATGCCTGGTTTGAAAGGGTATTTAACAGCGGCCTAGTGAGTTCTTCCAGGGAGCATATCCCCTGGCTGGCCTAAAGGCTACCTTTCATTCCTTTCATCCCCCACCCCACCCCCTCTCTTCTTGCCCTCCTTCCTTCCTTGGCTTGAGAGCACATCTACGTTATTAAAAACTCCAGATTTACTTTTTTCCCCCATGTTTCAACATCAACTATAAAGAAAGACCACCCCTCCCCAGTATTTACTGGGAGCAAGAGGCAGTCTGGATTTTTAACCTTCAGCAGAGATCCCAGCTTCTGTCATTGCCAAGATGCTAACCTAAGGACAACGAACACTACTCTCTCTAGAGACACAGTTCATATAAAGAAAGTTATTTAGTATCACCTCTCCCCAAGACTCACCAGGGGTACCAAGCCATTCATTCTGGCAAGCGCCCCACATGGAAGAATCTCATTTCTGAGAACATCACAGCCAGAGTTTAAGTGAATGGCACAGGGAAGAGGAGAGAGAGAGAAAAGGCACACTGAAACCCATTGGGAAAGCATAAGAATGGCTCCTGCTCTTGGGGGTCCCCCTCAGGCAGCTTCAAGGGTCCTTGGAATGGTAGAGAGAAGGGTCGGTTTCAGTGTTCTGTTCCTGGATCTGATTCCCAGCATTATGGATTTTAATTTTTCAGACGTGTCCTAAAGAGGGAGCTAACTTACTTCCTGGCAGTTCTCAGTGCAACTGCTGCAAGACTTCTCATCAATCCACCTGAGTGAAGTCCTGATTTCCTGCAGTGGGTAGAGGGTGAGCCTGGTTCAGAACCCTGGGGACTCCAAGCCGCCGGACCGTTTGTAATCCTCTAGGGGGCAGCACTCAATAAATAATGCGACTACTACCTGCCGCAGCGCTTCTGGCCTTCGCGCTTTTCTGCCGGGAGCTCAAAACCCTTTATCAGACCAGGGAAGAGTCAGAGCCAGACCGGATCTCCCCCAGCCCACTCTGAGCAAGAGCCCAGGGGCCCCGGGAGGACTTAGAATTTCTTTAATCCAGGACTTCCAAGGACTAAACACAAATCCCACGTGGGCCTGATGAAAAAGAAATCTCTAGGGAAATTCTCCAGCCTGGGACCGGCTGAGACCTGCCGGCCCATTTTTGTCTAGACTTGGAATCTCAGGGGTTTGGCTGCAGTTGGTTTAGTTTAGAGCAGAGGTTCAGGGGTGAGGAGCTAGGCTCTGTACTATTCATTATTTTGTGAGTCCACAAACACTGCCTACCAAAGGACCAGTAGCGTGGATAGAAACGACAGGCTTGTTAACAGAAACACCGACCCAACCAGAAAACAGCTAACCAGTGAGGCTGAGATTCCTGGCAGCGTCACTGACTCACCTGGGACATTTCACATCATTATCCTTAATTGTGAAATAATAATAGATAATCCCATCCTACATTCCATTCCTTTGACAGGAAGGGATGTGGGGAACATAAAAGAGATTTGTAAAAGATGCTAAGAGAAAGCTGTAACCTGGCCACACCCCAGTGGAAAGATGGGTGTCGCCAGCTACACAGCCCAGCAGCCGAGGGCGAGGGCACATCAGAGTCGCCCAGGGCAAGTGTTAAAAATTCAGATCTCTGGGCACCATCTTCCTGCAAATCAGATTCCTTGGATCTAGGGTGGTATCTGGGAATCTCCATTTTTAAGACACATTTTAGGTGATTCTGATGCAAATGCTCAACAGGCCAGCCACTGGAAACCTCTGTTCCAAGGTGTCGTATTTATCCACAGAGCCTTTGATGTGTGCACTTCCATGGAAGGACACCTGGATAAGTATTTCTCCACATTTTTTTCCACCAGGCACTTTTCAGATAGGGGGTAGATGTTTCAAGGAAAACATTGGGAAAAGCCTCCAAGAACACATCTCTTAAAATGCCAGAGCGATGGTATTCCCAGCTTCACCTTGTGACATTTATTTAGCGGCAAAAGCAAAGAGCCTTTACCTGTCGGGGGGGGGCGGGAGATTTGCAAGAACATGTTCAAAGTGCTAGCTGGTGGGGATTATGGAGCCGGAACCAGCCCTTTCGGCACCAACCCACTCAACCATTGGTTGTTACTAGAGGTCTGTTTCAGGTATGGTTTTCCATCTGTGTTCATTACATTGTACTCATTAAACGCTCATGGAAGCATGACTACGCAGGAGGTGTGCAAGCAAATAAGACATTTGGGTCTTGCCTCCTGGGAATATGGAATCTAAAGGCTCCAGAAGTTTCATGCTTCCACAATAGATACCACCTGTCACATGGTGCTTTCCCTTATCTGAGCGCCACCATCGACAAGCTCTCACCCTGAAAGGGGGAGATACTAGGCATAATTGCATCTTAATCTGTAATTTACCACATTGCCCAAGTTAATATTTAGCTACATCTGTCTCAGAGGCAAAGCTTCAGTTAAAAGTTAATAGGTCCTCATTTTTTATCCTCTCTTTTGTTTGAAGTGAAGTCCAGGTTTCTGGTCAATAGATGTTTTTTTTTTTCCCCACTCACTCCTTAAACAACATTTTCCCTAGATTCAATATATTTGAATACTACTTAGTAGTTTCTACTTGATCTGACCTTTGGTGGGTTCCCAGAATCTTTACAGATTTCCATAAAATATCAAAATCTCTTTTACTCTAAATTGTGTCTATCCCTCATCTCTTTCTCAGACATGGACACTAGATCAGGTAGGAGGGAGCCTTATGAACAGAAAAAGAAAAAGTGAGCAAAATGTGCAAAATTCATTGAAATATCCCTGGACTCCTTGGCAAGGGAAACTAAAGGAGGCACATCGCTCCCTCTACCCTGCTTGGCTTAATGAGGCAGATGTCCCTCGGCCACACTGATTTTTGTGTATTTGGGGCATCAGAGGTCCCCATCAACCCTTCTCTTTAGAACAGCATCCTCCGATACAACTTTCTGCAATAAAGGAGAGATCTGTGCTTTTCCCACAGTGAACAAGCATTGGAAAAGTGCCTCAAATGACCGAGGAACTGAATTTTAAATAGTATTTAACGTTCTTAAACGTGTTTTGGATCCCCTCAAAAAAATACAGATTCTGTTTGTGTTTAACAGCTCCCACATCGGACAGCTTAGCTCTAGATAATCAAACACCGGAGCTGGAGATTTCCCGCAGAAGTCCATAGCATGTAGTCTGTCTCTGGAAGTTTCCGAGGCTACTTCGCTGGTTCACCAAAAAGGGAATCCCAGTATGAGCAGAAGCATCGTTTGAAAATGTTTGGTGTCTGTTCGGCAAGGAGAGAAGGGCTGGATCGTATTATTATCTATCATCCTGTGCTCCGTCTGTGTTCTCTTGGATGACTTTTCCAGAGCGCTCACTGGGAATCAGATACTCCACAGAGCTCCCCAGGTTCCTGGCCTCAGCTCCGGGCCTGGGGATAGAGAAGCAGGTTGGGGCAGCAGAAACCTGAGGTCAGGACAGATGGACCTTGGGTCTCTACTGCCCTTGAGTGTCCTTGGAAAGTCTGTTAACTAATTTGGGACCAGTTTCCTCACCTGTAGAAATGAAAGGGTTAGTTTGAATGACTTCTATCCCTTTACCGTTTTGAATTTTGGCTAGGAATGTTTCCTGACTCCATCCTCATTCATAAATTTAAAACTGTTTTAGTTCTAATTTCATAGCCACCCTAAGTAATTAAAATTAATAGCCATTTATCCCCCAGGAAGACATTAATGCATGGATGGGGCTTAATTGGATATTCCATTATCACAGTATTTACATTGAATACCTTTTCTCAAAGAGTGAGTAATAGTATGTTAGGTATCCTGACAGGGCTTTCAGAAGAGAGATTTTTTTGGACAAAGCCCTGTTCTAGATCCTCAGGAAAACCCTACCAAAATAAAACAAAAACCCAAAACAAAATAAGAAAGATATTCCATTTGACAACCACAAACAAAAGCCAAGAGCTTATTTATAACTTCATGGCATTTATAGGTGATGTGATTGGAAATTTTTAGGGTTATGATCTGAAACTTTCTACCATTCAGGAAAATGTTATTCTGAGCTGAAAATTCCCAGTCTCTCACTAAATGTATAGACTAATATTCTCAGAAACTCTTGAATCTTCCATCCACGTGTGCACATGTTTTCCTTCGTTCCTTTGCAGACCCCTATAGATTTACAAGGGGTCTTCCTTCCTTCCTTTCTCCCTTTCTTTCTCTCTTTCTTTCTTCTTCTTTTTTGGTTATTGCTGTTTTTGAATTTGTAATCTGTGACTTATGGTGCCTTAATTAGACATCTACATGTCAGGTGATTGTTACATTATGATGGCAATAGCTGCTAATTTGAGCATGAAAGTCGTAAAGGAAAGGAGAGAGTCAGGGAGCTGACCTTTTGCAATTGAGGATACTTCAGGGTGGGTTAATTCACACCCACCCTAGTCATTAGTTCCCACTCTCCTCCTTCATATTTACTCCTACGCAGTTTACCGAGCTGCCAATCAACATTAGTATCAGGATAGGATCCCTGTGGGGGGTGGGGGAGGAGGCTTGGAATGATGCTTGCTTTCTACAAGGAAAGGTAATTTGTAGAAGCATCTCCAGACTGGGATTCTATTTGTTTTCTAAATTAAAAAGAGAATAAGTGATACGTGTAGATCATTAAAAAAAATTTAAACAGCACACAAAGTACTCATTGAAAACCCAAGCTGTCCTGCCACCCTATCCCCCAATTTTGTAATTTACCTCTCCGTTTCACCTCCCCATTGATACCGGTTGGCGGCCAATATCCTTCCAGAGTTATTGATACTATGTTCCAAGTTCCAAGCAAAAAACACATTTTGTTTTTTTCCAGCTTTTTTTTTTCCCTCTCTACCCCTAAGCAGTAATGATCTTGAAAACCATTAGGGGGCAGCTGGGACCAGAAAAGATAACCGCAGGAACACACGCGGAACTAAAATCCAAGGATGTGCAAGGAAATGAAAAAGGAACGTTAAGGCGAGACATCGGCAAAAGAAAAAAAAAATGAAAAGGAAAGCGGAAATACACAACAGCAGAGCATTACAAAGTGAAAGGAAATGGAGAAGGAAGTTATATTAAAAAGCTAAAGAAAGGTTAAGAGTAAAGGGAGGGGGAATTTACGGAGGTGGTTGTTGTTTTAGCAAACCTGTAGAGCCTGAATGACTCAATGTTAGCAGAGAGTGGGAGGTTATCTTCTTCTGATCCGGAAGGCATTCATCATACTAGACTTTACACTCTTAGGACCTGGAGGGTTGAGCGCACCCTCTGTCCATTTGGGCTTGTGAGGTGGGGGGTGGGGACGGGAAGGGGCAGTCGCCTCCCTTACATCTTTAGAACGCTTCAGAATGCTTTCAGCCCTCAGCAAGGCAGCAAAATTAGCCTGAATATAAAGGTGCAATTCTATTTCTCAATGCAGCAGAGCTCAGAAATGAGGGAATGGGTTTCTTTTGAAGCCGATGCCATAATCAAAGTGCTTTCAGGTGTAGTCCTGGCAAACCTCCCCTGGTTTCAGCAGGTTAACTTCATTAAAGCTCCTAGCTACTGCTTTAATGTTTTCTAGGCTTTCCCCCTGGGTACATTAGGCAGAAACAAGCCCTCACGGGAGTTCCGTACCCTGATGTTTTGCATTGTGAATGGAATGCAGGGGCAACATTTAGGCTGGGATAATATGAAATGGAAAATTGTTTCTAGAGCACAGTAAATGTGATCACTTTTAACTTAGTCTCCTTTTCTCTTTCTAATCCAAACTTCCCATAAACGAGAAAGGGGAAACATGAGGAAGCCCTGGTCTAGGGTCACTAGGGAAGGTGCGGAATGCCTGGCCATCCTGTACTTATTATTTGCTAAATGTGATTCAGAGGACAGAATACTGCCAAGCACAATACCCAACGTCGCTGAGCCAACGTCGCTGAGCCAAAATCCAGTGAAAACTTTTGTTTTAGAATCAAAGGCGCTTCCTCTCCATCCTCCATCGTAGTTGTTAGATTCCTGTATTTACTATGGCCCGGGATGGGCAGGGGACATTTCAGGCCAGCTGGGCTATGAAAGAAAAAGCCCAAAGTGCACTCGCCCTCAGGGCCCGCTAAACCGTGTGCCCGAGGAAGCCGGCGCTTTCTCAGGCGGGCACTGGAGCTGTGCACTATCGCAAACACCGGTCTTTTCTGCAGAGTTTGGCTTTCCTCTGTAGGCTCACGTCACAAGCTCTCTCTAGCCCACTCTGGTTCGTTTCTTTGACATGGAGTCCTGGAGTTTAGTTTCTAAGAAGTTTAAAAAATCAAAACAGGAAATCTGGCCAAACAAAAACCTCTCTGACCAGAAGCAGTTTGCTTCCTTTAAACAAGTCCCCCAAAGTTAAATTACAAAGCGAGTTTGTCTCTTTATTAGAATTTGGCTAGGAGCTAGGATGTGAAAACACTTCCCATTTGATTTCCCATTTGATTTGATCATAATTTAGAAGAAGTAAATGTAATTTCTGACCTTTCAACACATCTGGAAGTGTGCCTGTAGCTATACCCGACTGACAGTATTCTCACAAAGACTGAGGTTTCCTCGGCACTGAGCTCCCCCAGCTCTTAGAAAATAAGAAAGTTGCACTTTAGGGGTGAAGAGTATTCTAGGGCAAGTCAGCCTGATAACATTAATAATTAGGTTGACAATGTAAGACAGACATACCAGAGGGAACTAACTCAGGCCCCCAGAGTGGGGTCAGGAGACCTACTTCCTGGTTCCAGTTTTCCCCTGGTACTGTGTGTGCCTTGTGTCACGAGATCCGTTCTCTCTTTGTGACGCCATTTCCTCACTCATACAGGGCACGCTGTTATTCCAAAGCCGTGCCTCTGCCACACCATTCCACTGAGTCTGCACGTGAGAGAAAGCAAGGCCAGTTTAGAGCTCTCACTGATTCAAAAAGATATTCGCTGGGCACACACTGTATGCCAAACTTTGCATGGGGGGGAATAACAGTGCATCATCAATGAAGATGGTGTTCTCCTGGTGGGAGAGGCAGGCAACGCTCAAGTCAGTGGTGAGCATGATCATTTCAGAAGGTGACAGTGAGTTTCTAAGAATAAAACAAAATAAGATTATGCTATAGAGACCGGTAAACCAACAGACAGGAAATCTGGGCTGGCCCTTCCACGAACCAAGCCTCTGCCCTAAGCAAGTGACCTGACTCAGGCTCCATCTCTCATTGTTAAGATAGGGGGTTGTACTATATCCGTGTCTTTCAAAGTTCAGGATGAACTTCCTTGGTGAGTTCCAAAATCAACTTAGAAGTTAGTGATCAACATTTTTAAAAAATGCAATAGATCAGAATAAAATCAGAGTATATATTGTTCACGAAACTGGTTTCCATTTACATTATGTTTCATATACACATAAACACAAGTATTCTGGGTCACAAGAAAATATATTTCTTTCTGTGGGTTGTAGTGAATTAGGTGATCTCTACAATATTTGTAAGTTCTCAAATGCTATGATTCTATTAAATTTTTATAGCAGGGGCTCAGTGGAACATAGTTCTTGCTTGATTTTACTCATTCTTGAATAAACAATAGCATTGGTACTCCTTATTGTCTGTTCTCATTGAGAATCCTAGTGTTTAACCCAGTTTCAGACATGTGACAAATGTTTTTGAATTAATGAAAACCTGCGATTTACGCACTAGGTCTTAAATACAGCAACTTAATATGAATTACAAAATAACTTACCAAAGTATCAAAATAATTGATTATATTTTCCAAAATGCCAGCCTTACAAACAAATTCAAAATTATATTGCCCTTGTGATGCTAAGAACTGTCTTTTCCTGGAATTCTCAGAAACTCTCTTAAGATTTCAAAAAATAAAAATAAAAAAAGAGCTTAACATGTTCTTCTCCCAAGTAGGATAAACTGCTTTCTTCTCACTTACAACTGTAATTCAATAAAGCTTTAGAATGTGTTAAGAAAGAAAAGAATTAGTGGGGAAATTTTTCTATTTCTTGTCCTTGGGGATCCAGATAATTCCGCCTTCCTAAAACTGGTCTTGTGAGGTTTCATTTCTTAAGACAGCTTTTTCAAAGCCGTAGTATTCTTACGGTAACACAGATTTTCCCTTTAGTCATGACTTAAATAGTAAGTTTCTGAGTCTCAGAATCATTGTTAAAAATTATACATTTGATTAGAAATAGATGATCCAAATCTTCCATCCTTCCCTGCCTGGATCCCTTGTTGACGTCCATTGGGATGGGGGAACCAGAGCGAGGCGATCCCATTGAGGAATCAATGATACATCATCCTTAAGAAAGGCAAGAGTCATTAGACCCTGCTCGAGGCCCAACGCACATACCCATGAGTTAATTTTCAAGTCCATTTCCTTAATTGCCTGAAAATCCATGGCCAGGCAAATTGACTCAGAGTTTAGGATGGCTACACCCAACCTTCTGTATCCATCCCCTCCTGCCTTCCCCAAAGCAAAGCAGATACCCATAGACAAAGAAGAAATATCAGCATCCTGGTGCCTCAGTCACATTGCAACAGCTTGCCCAGCACAGGACAACTCGATAGTCATGGCTATGCTTCCATTAAGGGCACCCTGGTTCAGGCAAAAATGTGCTTTTGAGCTATGACATTAAAAAAAAAATCACATTTTTGTGAGTTGAAGTGTATTGTAGATAATCTAAAAGAAGGCACTGTTTGAAGAAAGCACGTATTTTTGAGGAGAATAAGGATCCCAGGGTTGATCTGCCCTACAGGTGTGGATTGATCTGGAACTAACTAAAGCATATTTGCTTGAGATCAGTTCTGAAACTACTGTTTAGAGCAAAATGTATTAAAGCCATGAAAGGCTTCTGCACCATTTTATGGTCTTTGTTTGTGTTATTATTGTTGTTATTATTGCTTCTGTGACTAATGATGAATTTGCCCAGGCCAGAGAAATTCAATGTATTCACATTTTTTTTTGCATTGCCAAATAGAAATTTTATCAAATCCAAACCCATCCCGTGTATTTCTCTAATTCTAGCTTTTGTAGATTTTCTTCTTGCAGAATCTCTCATAGAATCATTTTAACAATGACACTCTGGTAAAAATATGATAAGACTCATAATTTTTTTTTTTTTGGTAGCTGAAGTTAATCGTACTCGTCATTTTGGGACTCGACATCCAACTGACACTGAGAAATGGCAGCTTTCAGTTAAACAAATGCAAAGCTGTATTTAGGCTCTTTTGCAACATCATGATGAGAAAAAAAAAAAACCAAAGCATCTTCCGCTGCTATTTTTAAAATACGCACCAGGGCAATTCCATCAGAAATACTATTATGATAGCTTTTGTATTTTGATCCTTTCTTTTCAAGAGTAACACGTGGGAGAAGCCCCACATGCATTGAAAAGCAATTGAAAAAGTCAATTTGAACAAATGCTGCCGGACTGTTTGTTAGAGTTAATAAAAAAAAAAATTTCTCAGACTCTTAAAATGTGGTGGCAGGAGGATTGTTTAATGAGGAGGGAGATGCCCACTGTCCGTAGAAGGAGGGCCAAAGCCTGGGATCCTCACAAAACGTTTCAGATAAGGCCTTTTACTTGTTGCTAATTGCAAAATAAACAGGTCTCTCCTGCTCCAGAGTTGTGTAGATTGTCTTTCTGCCTATACGTACAGGAATGTCAGCTTATTTATCACACAAAGAGTTGTCGGTTGAGGAGGAAATTAAACTCTAAACCAAGTACTGTCCTTTCACCACAGGGCAATGTTCAGACTTCAAACTCCAGCTCTCCCCACCTCTCCACATGGTCTGTTTACTCACACATCGACAAAAGAGCTTGGTAATAGATCCCAAAGAGAAATCTTACAATATACCACAAATCAGCATCAGCTGGTCCAACTGGGGTCTGTCACGACGATGTGGATCAAAAAAAAAAAAAAAGCTATTACCACTGTAGTAAAAACATGTCACCTTACAATAGGATTTTTTTAAGCACCTCATTGCTTTTGGGGGTAGTTGGGACCGTGCAGAGAGACAGTGCCTCCTTCAGCCTGTCCAGGAGTGCAGATGACTGTCCAAGAGGCAGAAATATCCAGGTATGACATTCTTGGATAGTAAGATATCCGCACCTGAGCGATAACTTGTTTATTGTTGGTGTGGCAAGATCTTTCCAGGACCAAGCAGATAGGGTGCGCTTAGGTAGGGAGAACCACTGAACGCTCTTTCTACTAGTTCTGACAGGAACTAGCTTAAATAAACCAACTCCTATATAAATGGGGACAAGTTGCCATTCCTCGTCATGTAACGTTCTCAAAAAAAGGAATAGTTCACATAGTTCAAATATCTTTTTGATGGTTTGTTGGTGCCCGAAAAAAAAATTAGCATGCTTAGCCCAAGGAGGGATATGGTAAAGCAGAAAGAACATTCTTTTAAGGAATAGGAAGTCTCCTTTCTGTCATTCAGCAGTTCTGCAAGTGAGTTGTACTCAACTCTTCGGGTTTCTGTTTCTTCCTCTGGAAAATGAGGGGGTTGGAATAGATAGGTCTCCCTGGAAGATGAAGCTTTATTTCACTCCGTGGTTCTATGAAGCGTCAGTCACCGGACATTTGTATCAACAGTCCTCTCTCGATGTGTGTCCTTTCAGAGGTGGTTTGCTTTACATGATTTCCAATGGTCATCCATACTTTGGAAAAAAGAGCCTGGCCATTTATAAGTTAGCGCCCTTTGTCCCAAAGCAGCGGGGTGAGGCACAGGGGCAGGCGTACAGACATGGTGAAGGTCAAAGGTTATGACCTTTGATAGTCGCATACCTGAGTGGCAGTAGAGTCTAGCAAGGTACTTTTGCACCAGAGTATTCTATTACCGACCCTAGCTGGAGGCGCTCGCCCTCACGGCAGACTGGGTGGGGATGCGGGGCTCAGGCTGGAGCTTTTGGACTATAAAAGACAATTGGGCAAACCGAAAAGTGAAGGTTCTGGGGCACATCGGCGTTGTTTTGGAGATCATTTGAATGTGTCCGTGTGGGGTAACAAACGTGGGGCTATTTCCCTTGAACAGTGCTATGAATTCCTGCGATGCTGGGAAAAGCGCATGCGGACAGAGGACTCTGAAAATGCTTGTCTGTGGGGCGCCTGGGTGGCTCAGTGGGTTAAAGCCTCTGCCTTTGGCTCAGGTCATGATCTCAGGGTCCTGGGATTGAGCCCCACATTGGGCTCTCTGCTCAGCGGGGAGCCTGCTTCTGCCTGCCTCTCTGCCTACTTGTGATCTCTCTCTCTGTCAAATAAATAAATACAATCTTTAAAAAAGAAAGAAAGAAAGAAAATGCTTGTCTGGACATAGCACCTTCTGGGCAGGAGGAAGGTCCTGAGGATGTTGGAAGAGAGAAGAAAATGTGGAGGTGGGGGAGGCGGGGAGGAGCGGGGAGCCGGGGGGGGGGGGGGGGG
>CM053605.1:24516120-24537391 GCA_028646535.1 Procyon lotor
GGAAGCCTGTGGGCAGAAGGTAAACTCTTGCAGTGTGAGATTCCTGATCTACTTAGAAGGCGACCACAAGTGAAGGAATTCAGGGAGCAAGTGACAGCAATCTGTCTGTTAGGGTCAAGCCCAGGCTGTGTCTTTCTTTCCTTCCCTCACAAGAACTGGAAACTTCCCTGTTGCCTTACCCAACAGAGGAAATGCGAACAGGCAAAAATATCTATCCCTCCTTAGGATAGGGATAGGAAATCTTTAGGAAATCCCCCCTAAAGAGTTCCAAGGCACACAAGAGAAAGCTTTGGGAGGGACGACAGCCTGGGGCTGAAGGGGGTGTAGGGAATTTGAGAGAGCAAAGAAGATCTTGTCTCGTGTGAGAGAGAGAGATGAAGAGGGAGGTAAGAAGTGAAGGGCGTGGCATAAAGAAGGGATAAGAAATTCCCTGAAGGACACTCAGTGCCTCCTAAAGAAAGAGCAGCGAAAAAAAATAAAAATAAAAAATAAAATTAAAAAAAAAGAAAGAGCAGTGAGAGGATGCCCCAAAAATCTGGACAGTGGAACGCCATGTCAACGTATAGTTAGAATAAGCAGATTAGTGCCTCTGTGGGCTCTTCCTCGAGCTTTAGTGTCACTGAGATAGGCTATGTTATTGGTGCAATTATTCACCTCATTAACTGCAAAAGGATGACACAGCCTTCCTTTGCTCTTCGGGGTGCAGTGCCATCTCTAAGCAGAGTGGACATCTCCACCCCTTTGACATCAGACTTGGCCATGAACGTGCTTTGGCCATGAGAAACTGAGCGGAAGTGACATAGTGTAACCTGCAAGCCGACACTGTGAGCCATCGTGAGGTTCAGCTGTTGCCCTTTGCCTCTGCCAGGAGAATGACAGGTGCCAGCCAAGGGCTGCCCCATCAGCCTGGGTCCCAGCATGAGGAGAGACAAAGGGCAGAGCTGAGCTGTAGGTGAGCCCTGCTGATGTGTGCTGGGAGCAAGACACATACCTTCCCATGTAAGTCACTGCGACCCTGGGGTTATGACAGCATAATCTCTTGGACGCAGATCACACAAACTGGCTTTATTTTATACGGGTGCTCCCTGTGATCCTGGGACAGCGTGATGGGTGGAGTGGGACTTAGGCACTCCGAGGGAGATGTGTCCTTGCCAGAAGGACATGTCCTTGGCCCTGGGCAGGGAGATCAGGGGAGGTCTCTGACAATCACCGGACCAGTTAAACGGTCAGCTCCACGTTCCTGCCCATGGTTCCTCTCCCCACGGGAGAGCTATAGTCACGTGAGCTGGGGCCAAGCAAAGGACTCTGTGCCTTGTTCACAAAGTCTTTAAAGAGGAAATAACTGGGGGAACTGAGCCAGAAAAGGGGAAGTTTGGGGCAGAGGGATTCCAGGGACAGAGTGCAGGAAATTCCACTGAGTCAGGGTAGAGCATCATGAGATGAGCAGTTTGAATCTGGAGGTGGGCGTGGGCAGAGAGCGGGCTGGGGTTTAGAGAACAAAGACTCTTGCTTTTCCAGGAATCTTAAAAGAGAGAAAAACGGAAAAAGAAGATAGAAATGCCTCAGGTATTCCTATTAAGAGAAAAAAACCCTGTTATCTAATAGTAACAGTAGGAACTTGAGGGGTTACTTGTGACAGAGTCTTCCCACAGAGACTCAAACTTTTCTCCACTCAGTGGAACACTCACCAAGCTTCATGTCACCAACGAGGGCTTTTCATGCACCACTTTGTGGAAGAATTTTGTGCGGTTTCTTAATAATCTGTGATAGAGCTGAAGTGGAAGTCTCGCTCCACTTAACTGGACAGGATATGACAGAAGCTATATTGGGTGGGAGATAGGACTAGATGACCTCTCAAACTCTTCCAACTCAAACAGATTAATATTTATTATTCAGTGCTATAACTTATGACATTAAAATGTCAAAATTGACTTAATTAGGGCAAACAAGTAGAACTAAATCTGAAATGCAAACATACCATTTTATCATCTTTATCCCTGTAAGCCACATCAAATTATTTATGGGGAGAAAGCAGGGTATAAATAAGTGAATGAATGAATAAAATGTTATGCTGATGCCTGATGCTATATTCGACCGGTTGGAGTGAGCACTAGAAAGTTTTGAGAGGTGCAAGACCACCGAAATGGAACCTTCCATCACAGGGAAAATTCTAATAGATTTGGGTGAAGAGGGAAAAGGACCGGCAGTGTGTATAAGGTTCAGGAGTTCCAACACTTCTACAAAATGCTGGAAATGGTTCAAAAGAAAAGGGAGCCATTAGATGGTTCCCAGCAGGCACTGGTGCGTTCCAACAAGAGACATGCCATTGCTGTGGCTTTACGTTAATTTCTTTTTCATCCCAAATGTTCATTTTAGTCTCCTGAGAGGATTCCTCTGCCCCCCGCCCCAGTGTGACAAATTTTCCAATTTTGTAATGGAAGCCAGGAGAAAATGGAGTTCTCTTTATAGAAATCCATTTTGTAGCCAACTTTCTTGAGATGTATCTGTCCCTGAAAGCAATTTCCCTCATCCGGTAGAGGCAGCTGAGGTGCGTAGGGCCGGCTAAGTGGATCGCTGACAATTTCCTCCGAGAGCTTGTGGGAGATTTAACAGCAAGGCCTTGTGGGGAAACGTGTTGAGAGCTGTCCTCTCCAGGCCCTTCTGATGTGCACCAGGTTCTGTTTTCAGAGAAGTGATTTCACAACGCAGAAGGCAGGCTACGGGACGGTGGAGCTGGGCGTCACTTCAACGCCCCAAGGCACGAGGTCAATTACCCTTTATGTCTTCAGCACACTCTAGAATCTGCCTGGGAAGCGGCCTGCTGCGGGAGGTAAACAGAAGACAAGTCCACAGGCCAGAGTGGTGTCAGGCCACAGATCAGAATGGCCACAGAGGATTTGTAAGGACGCGGAAGGAGTTTGCTAACGAGGACTAGAACTCATGTCTGGCTGGCTCCTTGCCCTGGCTTCCATTCCAGTACTGCCTCTTTGGGGGCACATTTGTGATTATGTGATGGCAAAACAAAGCGTTTGGTAGTAAATTAACTCGGTTGTATACTATGTGGGTTCTTCGATGCAGTATATACCACCAGGCTTTGATGAGTTCCAATGTGGGAAATGGACTCTTGAAGCATGACAACGGGCTCTTCTCCATCTGTTCATGTTCCCCATCTGACTCATCCCTCCTCTGTAAATACTCTCTGACTTGTTAGCAAGTTGAACAAATTTCAAAGCCCCATGAATACAGCGTATGTAGGTCAGAAGTTACCTTCCGGGAGCCTCAGAGGACAGATAAACTCGCCTTACCGTGAGAATTGTTTCATCCACTTGACACTCATGAACAATGACGTTCTCACTCAAGCAAAGGGATGCAAATAAAGATCAGATGAACGCTGGTGGGGAAGGATGTCGGCGACAACGTGGAGGTTTATGTCCACACAGAGAGAGCAAAAAACCTATCACTGGGACACGATAAAGAAAAATAAATGTTTGGGAATGTAACAAGCCAGAAAAAACACTGACGAGAACGAAGAGAAGAGCTCCGTGATTCTTAACTGAAGCTTGAAGGGTGTCCCTGGTCTCCTCTCGCTGGTTTTTATAACTGCGTCTCAGAACACCATCTGTGACTCGCCGTGGTGGCGACACACTGCCATGGGCTTTCACGAGTGTGCCACCTGCTGCCCAGCCCCGCAGGACGGTGATACAGTGTGGTGAAGCAACACCTGATTCCACAGGCAGAACAATCAGAAAAACGCTGAAGCGTGCCTTGGAGAACGGATGGATTCTGTCTCTGTACACCCAGAGTCAAATGCGTACGCTGAGGCAGATTTCACCCTTAAGAATACTAGCTTACGTTTTTTTGAGTATTTGTTCTGAGCTGGGCACCATTCTATCTTTTCTCCTGGCACAAATCAATTGAGTTTTCACAATAACAAGGTAGGCTTATTTTTTGCCCACGTTTTCAGATAAGGAGAATGAGACACAGAGAGACCATCATTAGCCCAAAGTCACACAGTGTTTCAGGATTCGAACTCAGGCCATCTGGAACCAGAGTTGGAGCTTGTCGTCATGCACCCAAGTATGCGTATTCCCCAATCCAGTCAACAAAAATCCTGTGAGTTAAAACACACACACACACACACACACACACACACACACACACACCCCAATTACGCTTAAATGTTTTGATTGCCTGCCCAGGATGCTCCCAGAATAAAAAAATATCACCCTTCTGTGCCTTGGCTTTCCCTTAAAGCTAATGAGCATTATGTCACAGCCTCTCAACGAGTAAATTCAAGATCTCACTGTGTATCATGCTGTGTGTTATACTTTCAGAGATTTCAGACTTGTCCCCAAAGAGCTTTCAATTTCCCCCACAGGACAGCAAACCCTACTGAGAATAATACGATACAAATGGAGAGGAAGGGATGGGAATGAAGGCTCCTGATGGGGCACATGAGGAAGAAAGGGGGAAGCCCAAACACAGGACCTCGTATCAGGAGGACAGTCACTGGTTGACACTGTGACTTGAGTTACAAGGAGCAGGCAGAGAGATTAGACAACAAACGTCCAATGACACCCAACTGACTTGTAAGGAAGCTGACTGTATTCCCTTGAAAAACATAGTCATTTCACATCACCTTTTCTCTCTGTGTTATAGATATTATGATAACTGTTTCATCAAAATAACTGTTTCATCCAACCATGGGGCTTGGGGTTTTGTGACTCATCTTCCCCCTCAAGTTGAACTGATAAATCTTGTCTATTCTCCATTGGTAAGTTTATGTACGAATGAGCCAAATCTTTTACTATTACAAAGAACAGGTATTCAACCCAAATTAACTCAGGTTAAAAGGGAATTTATTGGCTCATATAATTAGGAAATCAGAAGTCTAGGAACAGCTAGATTTCTGAGCCCAAATCATGCTGCCAAGACATTAAATCATTGCCCCACATTAACACATGTGCCCTAAATAATCATCTCTCTCTTGCCTTAGAATGTCTCTGACATTCCCAGGTGGGCTTTGTTCAAGGGGCAGACAACTTACATCCATCCTCCCGGTTTAGTCACTTTGGTGGAAACAGGACTTCTCTACCCCAACATCTGACCATCATTGAAAAGATTCCAACAGACTAGGCTTCAGCTGGTCCCCATCCCTTAGGTCAGGGGATGGAGTAATCTGATTGGCCAACCTGGATCACGTACCGGTTCTCAGAGTCGGGTGCAGATGAGACTCTATACGTGAGAGCCTTACCATGCCTAGGTGGTGTTGGGGGAGGACTCTTCACCAGAACAAGGAGAGTAGGGGATGGGGATGGGGCGAGGGAGTGGTAAAGAAGCTAGATTCACAGAACTCATTCACAGAACTCTAACTACTACAACCCATTTGAGATTGCCTAAGAATTTCAAAATCTTAGAGCTCTTCAGTTTCTCTTATCAGTGCTACTTAGCATGACTAAGTATGCTGCACCTAGAGATGGCTACCTCGGCGTGATTTATGACTACGAACAAATATATCTTCCTACAGCTGCAGGGTTCTTGTGATGACTCATCTCTTGCTCTTAGCAGCCACTTACACTTGTCTGGCTGTCATGGCTGACGAAGCACTCCCACCTACAAATGATCTCACTCCAGCCACATGGCAATGCAGAAAGTATGTAGGGTAGCCGTTGTTACTCCCATTTTGGAAATGAGGAAATGGGGCCTCAGCATGGCTAGTGGCTTGTCTAGGGAAGTGGCCAGCCCAATTGGAAAGTGGCCAACCCCCTTGGAAAGTGGGGTCTTCCAGCTTCAAGATGAACCCAAGAGACACCAGAAGTTTTAGGTGAGGGGGTATTTCTGAGGTCACACAGTGACTCAACCCCTGAGATAGGATTCGAGTTGGAAATCGTGATCTTCCTCCCAGGTGTTCATGACTAGAGCATTGGCCTCCCGAGCCTGTCTTAAACCTGTCCAGAAAGGATGCCAACAATTCCGTTTCCAAATGCACATGGTGAGAACCCTGCAGGCTGATTTGTCTCCAGCACGCACTGGAATGCTACACATGCTCACTTGATTTCCGGGCTTCTTTTAAAAGGAGCCAATACAAGAGATTTGTGCTTATGAATTATTGCACTTGGAATGAAAAAATTACAATACATGCTTGAGATGCTCACATGTTAGATGTGTGCGCAGCCTCTAGGTTGCTAACACAGCATCGAGCTGCCTATCCTGTTAATAATGCCATTAACATTTTTGTGAAAGCTAAGTTAACTTCTTTGGGGATGCACATGGTGGGAGAGGGGTGTGACCTATTTCTGGCATTACAGATGGTAAGGGATAGAATTCGGGGGTGTAGTCAGAACACTGTAACTCGTTACAGCTGCTAATTGGGTTCTCATCTGACAAGCACCTTATTGCCTTACAGGGGAGGGAGGAAAATAAAACAAGCAGCCCAGACAATTAGGCACCAAACAAAATTAAACAAGTCCTTATGGCCATAGGTATTGGGTATAGTGCTTTGCCTTGCATTGTTAGTGACTCATGTATTATGAAGCACTTAGGGATGCTCGTTAATGGGGTCTCTCTCCCTCCTGGAGGGCGACTTGAACATTCGACTCTGTGACTCAGGTGCAAAAACTCTACTGTATTAATGCGGGCAGAATGATTCTTTCCTCTCTCACAGGGGTGTAGTGAGGCTTAATTAATTGTTGGGAAAGCACTTTGAGATTCTGGGATGAAAGGCACTATAGAATGATAATAATTTGCATCGACAAGGTACATTTCTTCAGTGGAATTCCAAGCACTTTACAAACATTAATTAATCCTCGTAACACCCTGGTGAGGCAGGTAAGTTTTCCCAGGATACACTAAGCAAATCCACCATGTTAGGAGGAGGAGGGAGGCTACTGCGCTATTGCTCTGAGCTCACGTTATTATTTATTCCTGGTGGGAACTTCCAGAAAGGCTGATGTGGACCCTGCTTCCCATTAGCCCAAACGGTTTGCCATTCGCTTTT
The DNA here is from genome assembly GCA_028646535.1 of Procyon lotor. Classification (NCBI taxonomy): domain Eukaryota; kingdom Metazoa; phylum Chordata; class Mammalia; order Carnivora; family Procyonidae; genus Procyon; species Procyon lotor. Next base: position 24,523,118 of record CM053605.1, read on the forward strand.
GATTACCCACAAATATCGTATTCTGCTGGAGCGCTAATCATTCTGCTTGGGGGACACGTGTCCTGTGCAAAGCGAGTCATAAACAGCTGTCATTCCAATGGATATTAATGCCTATTGTCTCCCATTCTGGAGCTCTGAGCCTCCCTCGCGGAAAGAGAATGGCGGAGGAGTGGGTGACATCTGTTTCAAAGACGATCGGCAGCCACGCTGGAGAGAATGCACCTGGTTTCCACTTTCAAGCCCATGTAACCAGTGGCTTCTTGGCCTTTCTTTGTCACCAGCACAGTTTACATTTTACGTTCTGGTGTTTCATCTCCATGCAGCAGGGGGAAATGGAATTGAGGAGCTGGGAGGGGGAGGGAGTTCTGGGCGGCATGCAAACAGGGCAACCAGCGTTTCTAGAATCACGAATCTGTTATAAATCAGTGGTGCAGAAGCAGCTCAAGTGTCAGGACCCGAACAGCTCCCCCAAACCCCAACCATTCTGCAAATGAAATAAACCTCAAGAGGAAAAACAATCCTCCAGCTAGACAAATGACTTCAACATGCTGAGTGGTCAGCTTGTCAGTCTTGAGTGGCTCTCCGATCAGGCCTCTGTTCCCACACTCCTGGCTTTAATTCTGCACACATTCATCGACTGCAGGATTCTCAGATAGAAGAGAAGAAAAAGAGCAAAGAACCTTGCAGGCTGCCATTCTGCACAGGAACCCCACTTTAAGGCAGTTGTTTTCCAGCCACACTCTTGGGCTGCAAGGAAAATGGGGGGACCGTGAATCTGGGTGTCACCCCGCATGATGTAGGGGAGACCCCTCCCAACAGGGGATGGGACTGTTGTTTCCGGGCTGCCTTCTGAAGGTAAGCACATCCTGGCCAGGTGTTGGATTTTGACCAAAGGCAGTCCCTGAATCCCGATGACCATTTTTTGAGGTCCCTTTTAGCCCTAATAGTCTATGGTGGGATGACTTGGTAAAATCCTCCCCCCTTTGCTTGTCTCTGCAAAGCCCCCCACCAGCACGCCTTCAAAGGCACGTAGTATGGACAGGTACTGATCCCCTCAGCCCTTGGGATGGTTGAGCACCCAAGGAGGTTGCCTTCCCTCATTTGGGAGTGCTTTATGAATACTTTTTATCGTCTCTGGGTTTTGTGACATGAAAACGATGGGAAGTACTGTGCTACTTATTGGCATTCTGGATGAGGAAATGGAGCCAAGGAATGCCCAGGTGACTTGCCCATCGCTATACAGTGAGTAATACACTCGGGTCTGTCCAATTCCAAAGGCTGAACTCTCACCACTGTTCTAGGAGTTCCCAATCCTGGCTGCCTTTTAATACTCACAGCGGAGCTTTAAGAAACACCCATGCCATGGGGGACGCCAGCTCCATCTCCCCGCCTGATCTGGGATTCTGATCTGACTCATCAGGGTAGGGTCTGGCCTTTGCAATTTCCTTGGTCTCCCCCGGTGAGCCTAACGTGCAGCGGTCCCGAGGAGCTCGGAGCCGCACCGCATGGCTCCTGCCTCAGCACTTGTCACTGAGGGATCACAGTTACCCTTCGAAAGTCAGTGAGGAGCTATGAATCACCCACCTGATGTAGGAGAGGCAATCTTCTCTTTTCATTCACTTATTATGAGAACAGAATATACATTTGAAAGTAAAAAAAAAAAGTCCAAAAAGCAAGCCACAGACTTTCATATTACAGTCTCCAGAGAACTAAACAATTTAGAGCATGTGTTGAAGTATATACTGCCATTGTGCCCATCTTCAAGATGGGGACACTGAGGCACTGAGCAGCTAAGAAACATCCATGATGTGATGTAGTTCGGAAGATGAGCCGGATGATGTGACTCCAGGGTCCATGTGTGTGTTCGATAATTTGGTAGGTAACTAGGAAGTTTTCCTGGCTTCTGGGTTTCCCGGAGCTGGGATTGGACAAGCTCTGGGCTGCCTCCTTCCTCCCTATCCTCTGGTTGGGGAAGTTGTAGAACCCTGTGGTAGGACTACTTCCCAGGGACCAGGACCCTCTCACTCACCTCCAACAACAGGTTCTCATAGCCCTTTAGTCTTCAAATCTCCTTCAGTGCCTGGATAGGTGTCTGGAACCATGACGAAGGAAAGGGGTCAGGTAGGGCCTCAGTCCCCTGCCCCTGTGCCCTTTTGACTGCAAGGTTTTCTAAGCTGCTGCCAATGCCTGCGGCAGTGAGACCCCAGTTGGGGGTGGACAGAGGGAAGAATAGTGTTGACACCTATGGAAAGGAAGGGGGTTGGGGCAGGTGATGCAGTGCTGCTCCGAGGGAGGAGATAATCTCCAGCCTCCCTAGTCAGATGATGGCTCCTCTTGGAGAAGCCATGGGGGGCAGACCAGAGAGCCCTGCATGGGAGAAGCATCGAGAACCCACCACACCTCCACTCCAACAGCCAGTCTCAGACACCTGCTGCTTTGGAGGAGGCCAGCTCTGTCTCCCAGCCTCATCCAGTAGGAGCCTGAAGTCTCTACAGGGCAGGTTTCGTCACCTCCATTTTCAAGGTGAAGTAACAGGCCCAGATGGTGGAGAGATTATGTTGCACGAGATATATAGTGGTAGTAAGTGGAGGAGTGAAACCCCAATCAGGGCTCTTGGCTCCCACACCAATGCTGTCATTTCTGTAATTCAGCATGGTGGTTTGGAAAGAGCTTGGGGTGTGGGTTCTTCCAGTTTCATATGACCCTGGATAAGACACTGAAGGTCATAGCAGAGATTACATGAAGTAATAGTAATGTGGAAATGTCTGCCTCTGCCCTAGAAGTAACGAGGGCTCAAGAAATGTGGGAGGCATGGGAGGGTGGGAGTTGGGGAGCTGAAAACAAGAATAACACTAGGTCTTTGGCCCTTAGGAGATTCATGGTCATGAGGGAACAAAGGACAAGGTAACAGCAGTTATGTTCCTGGACCCTGGAGTCACATCGTCCGGCTCATCTTCCAAACTGCATCATGTCATGGATGTTTCTTAGCTGCTCAGTGCCTCAGTTTCCCCATCTCGAAGATGGGCACAATGACAGGATATGCTTCAAAGGGTTGTCATGAAGATTAAATGAATGAGTGCACCTAAATACTTTAGACAATGCCTAATACACAGAAGGCTTGTGATAAGTGTTCGTTGTCAGTACCATTACATAAACATGTAAAAATGTAGATAATAAAAATGATGGAAGAAATGGCACAAAGCAAAAATGTGAACTTTTAGAATGTTCTAAGGAATACATTTCCTGCTATGCCTAGAAACACATGCAGGTACAATTCACGGCCAGATGGCAAGTGATCTCATTCTTAGTTGATCATAAAGCAGGGTCCAGAGGATGATGCCAAGTATTTCTTTAAAATATATACAGTGCTGTGTCCTCTCTCCACCTGGGCTCTGGTTTGCTCTGGGCATCTTGCTGTAAGGTCAGCAAGTCCTCTGAACTTTCCAGGTGCCATCTGGAGAAAGTCTTTGGTAGAGAGCATTGTATTACTTTGCTGTTGCTGCCATGACCAATTAGCACAAAGTTAGTAGCTTAAAACAACACAAGTGTATCATCTTACTGTTTGGCCGGTCAGAAGTCTACAATCAGGGTGTTGGCAGGGGTGTGTCCCTTTTGGAGGTTTCAGGGGAGGAACTGTTTTCTTGCCTTTACCAGCTCCTGAAGAAGGCTAATCTATATTCCTTGGCTGGTGGTCTCTTTCTCCATCTTGAACGCAGTGGGTGTGACATCTTCTTGCCTCTCTGACTTACTGCCTCCCTCTTATCAAGATCCTTGTGATTACACCTTGAGATGGGCCCACCGGGATAATCTCCCCATCTCAAGTTCTCTAACTTAGTCCCATTTGCCACCCAAGGTAACGTATTCACAGGTTCTGGGGATTAGGATGTGGACAGTTTTAGGAGGCCATTCATTATTCAGCCTATCATAAGTATCTATGATTCAAACACATCTTTCTCTTGCTAAGATGGGCAGCCTTGCTTAGACTAATAACATGAGCTATTATGCAAATTCTCAACTCCACTGTGGATAAAGAAGGGGAAAATGCCAATGGGGACTGGAAACGAGAACCCTATCCATATAATAATGGCTATGGGGATTCCGGTGTGTGGGGGCAGTAAGGGCAGACTCTTGCTGGAACTAAGGATGTTAAAATATCTTGGGAAAGGAATAGGTGCAAAACTTATTTTATGGCACTTGAGGTATGTGGTGCCTATTCTAAGCACTTCATGGTCATTCAATCCTTTTAACAAGCCCATGAAATGCATTCAGTGATTATTATCCCCATTTTACAGATGAGGAAACTGAGATACAGTCAAAATTAAGGGATATGGCCAAGGTCATACAGCTATAAGTGGCAGCTCCTTGTGATATGGTGTTTGATGATCTTGAACAGCCGAACTCTTGGTTCCAGCAACCCTTCAACACTCTCCACTTGGGGCTTCTTGTATCCTTGAATCGAAAATTTTGAGTGTCCATCAGGGTGGCTCCTTTTTTTTAGATGGTCCAACATGAAAATCAGAAGTAATTTTCACCTAGTGGAATGTCTTTGTCTCACCTCTGGAAAGAATGAGCCTCAGAAAATAAAAGAGACTGTACTTTTAGAATCCAAGAGCTGGAACAGACCTTGATGATCAACCTGCTCATCAAGGTTTCCTGAACTTCTAACCCTGGGGGCAAAGCAAAGTAACTGAGATGGCCTGAGGGTTCAAGTGCTTTGCCTGGATTTCCTGCCTCAAGCAAGAAAATGGCTTTCAAGTCTCAAATTCTAGCTTAAAAATTCATGAAGCATTTTGCATTCTAAACCTGTAACGTCTCTGTTAATGAATTGCTTTTTCAAAAAATAAATCTTTGAATAAGATTAGCAGAATATTATGCAACATATAGCTGGTGATTTTGAGTGTCCCCCAGACCTACCTTACAGCTGAACACATGATTTCCACACCTATTTAAACAACATAGACTCTAGCCCCACCTATTCATAAATCTAAGCTCCAAACTTATCAAATGATGGTTTAGACAGGGCTTGGACACAATCCATTGGGAAGCAGAAAGGCACCAACTGCCGGCTCATGAAATGCATGAGATGCTGTTGTCAATCTAAGTCTCAGGGCTAAAAGCTGAATTCTTACTCTTACTTCTAGAATCACTGCATATCAGATCATCCAAGCTGGTGTGACAGATGAGGCAGTGACTGTAGATGGGGACATCGTGAACTTCCCTTCATACTGGGCCTGGCAGGGCTCCTGGGGACAGAACTGCTACTTTTAATAGAGAAGCACTAATGGTTGATGGAATGGGCAGAGAGCAATGGTGCTGAATCCCCTTAGACTTGAGGGGTTTTTAGCTTGTGTTAGAAGCAAATAGAAATTGTTGTATGGCAAGGTAAAGCCAGGTCATTTGGTCAAGTTTAGTGGGTTTTCCCAAGTAGACATTGTTAGGGGCAGACTGAGGGCAGGGTTTGGGGAGGTGGGGAGCTGGGGGTGTGGTGGATGACAACAAATACACTAAATAAGGCAAGAGTCTATGTTCCAGGCTCTGGTTGGCTTTTGAGGCAGATGGTAAATTCTTCTTAAAGACTAGCTACCTTCAAGTCTTTGTTTACCCATGCTTGGAAGCATGGTTTCAAACAAGTCAGAAATTGGTTGCATAGGCTTCTAGTGGTCCTGAGGTCATGCCCTTGTATGCACGTGCACAAAGCTTCATGAGACTTTTCACTAACATTTGGTCTAAGCAGGTGATAGGCTAAGAATATATTTCTCTGTAGGGATATTGTCCAACCAAGTGGGCATCTCTCATTCAAGAAAATAAGAAGTTGGTGAGGGGAAAAGAGGAAACCCTAGTTTATATTTGGTTCTGATAGGACTTGAGGAACCCACTACAGATTTCCAAAGATCCATAAACTGTGGAAGTTCATTCCAACCTCAATCTAGAAACCAGATGAACACAAAGGACTAAGTGGCATTACCATGACCCTTAAGATCAAGATGGGGAAATGGCCACTTTGCCACTCTGGTTGCTGTTGAGAGCCTCACTTTGGATTTACTTCCAGAAATGTGGTTCTAATCAGGAATAAATCATAAGAGGAGGGGAACAAGCTGGAGAAATCCAGGAGCTGTGCCAGGGGCTTCTTGGTTTCAAGACCCAGCCCACTGGGAGCTCCGAGATGGCGCATTTTGGCCTATGCTGCTAACAGGGGATTCTTACCAGAGCAAGGGGGCAATTTGAAACTGTAGAAGAGTCTTCCTTTGGAGTCTTTCTTTCTCTAAAAGACACTGTAATAGAAGGATTCAAAAGGGGGAGGAACACAGCAGACTGGGAGTTACTACGGGCAGATGACACCTTTGCCAGCAGGGGTAGAACCTGAGGACAGTGGGACTATATTTCCTTCCTGCCTTTGCTTGGGAGAGCTGCCAAAGACTGGAAATCAGACTTGGTTGTGGCACTTTGAAGTCTCTTTCTGTCTGAGGTTTCGGTGGAGGGATAATGAGTGGATGAAAGGCCTTTTTAGCTGGGGCTGTGAACAGCCAGTTCCAGCTGAATGGGCACTAGCAACACAGGGCAGCCTGTAAGGCCTGTTCAAGAGGGGAAGGGAGGAACAGAGCAGGCCTTTGGATGGTGTCTGCCCTCAGCTCTAGCCCTGGAAACAATTAGTGAGAGGCGGGGAGCTGAAGGGAAGCAAGGACGGAAGGACAGTCCCCCCAGACTGGGTGACTCATTGGCTTCTGGGTTTGCCTCTCCTTGGGCATTTGAATGGACTGAGGACAGTAGAGGGTGTGAGCTTAGAGAACAAGGCAGATTTGGCAAGATCTCTCTCTTTCTCAGAGGGGAGCCCTTTCATCCTCCTGTATTTATGGATCAAAGGCTATCATCCCCCCTTTTGGGGCTATGAGGCAGTCCCTCAGATCCCTTGGCTTTGGGGTCCCTGTAAGACCCTTCTCCCTGCCTCAGCATCTTGGGCTCCTCCTTGCTTATTTTTGAGTTAATCTCCGTGTCTCTTCCCTCTGCCCTTACCTGAGAGAGTCCTAGGCCTTCGACCTGAAGTATACCCCTTCCCAGGTCATTCCTTGATGGCTGTAGAAATAAGACACCAACTAGCCATCCTTGGATGAACTGTGGGAGGTTGAGTTCTCTGCCATCACTTAACCATCAGATTTCATGCTTTGAAGAGAATTCTAGTTCTGAAGCTTGGTTAGCACCATGCCCTACAATTGGCCAGAGTTGAGTAGAGGCTGCCTTCTTAAATGGGACATGGGTCCCTCGGTTTCCCAAGCACAGCCTCTGTCACTCCTCATCTTTTTTTTTTTTTTTTTAAGGTTTTATTTAATTATTTGACAGAGAAATCACAAGTAAGCAGAGGCAGGCAGAGAGAGGGGGAAGCAGGCTCCCTGCTGAGCAGAGAGCCCAATGCGGGGCTCGATCCCAGGACCCTGAGATCATGACCTGAGCAGAAGGCAGAGGCCTTAACCCACTGAGCCACCCAGGTGCCCCATCACTCCTCATCTTCTCGCAGATCCTAGATCTTCCCACGGCTGCTCTTGAACTTCTTAAACTCTTGCATACTTGGCATAGCTGCATTATCCCTTCTTAAGCATTTGAGTTGGTGACCCCAGCTGGGGCCATTAGAGGGAGCACTGCATCTCCCCCTTTCATGATTCTGTGCAGAGAAAGTTTCATTTGAGTATCACTCCTGGACTTTCTCCTTCCCTTCACTTGGCAAGTTTGGAAGAAGAACCAGCATGTCCAGCTCAGTCCCTCCACCCTCAGACTTGCCTGTCTATAGGAGGAGGCCTGATGTCTCTGCTCCCACCCAGGAGGGAAGGCTCTCTCCGTAGGAGATCACTGAGGTTGTCCATCACTGCTTACACCCAGGAGGTCACATTGACCCAATTTAGGGGTGAAATGTTAGCAAGATGACTTGGGTGCAGTTTCAAGCCGGGGTCTTTGTTGACTTTATTAGTGATCAAGCTGACATTTCCATCCAGGATGTTGATATCTAGTTCAGAAGGTGAAGGACATGGTTTATATGTGCTGGTATGTGCGTCTAGCTTGGGACCAGCACACTTCTTACCCTGAAGTGTCACCCGAAATCCCCCAGGCCTCATGGATGTGTGTACACCCATGGGCTCACAGAATTTGACGATCCTGTTTTGGTGGCTCGTGCTCCCTTACTTGTATGGGAAGGACTTCAACCCCATGCAAAACTTCCCTCCTTGAAAGTAAGGGAGACCTAAGGGGCATCTTTTTTGCTCTCACTCAGGGCCTGTGAATGCAGAGCTTCTGCCCACCTGATGATGTCTGCTGCTTATGTAGTTCCTCAGCAGCACCCCTGGCTGGTGTCCTCCTCAGGAAGGCTGATGTCTGTGCTGATGGTCGTCTGTTCAGATGCCCCTCAAGGTCCCATCCTTGTGGTGACTAAGCTCCGCTGGGTTCTCTGCAGGCCTCACTGTACAAAAGCCATTTTGTGTTCTGGGCAAAAACGTCAGGAAGACTTCTTTCTTTCTCCCTCTGGGTTTTCTCTTGTCAAGCCCCAGAGTAATTCTGTGTGTACTCACATTCCATGGCTGGCTACGTCCTCTCTCCACGGGCCTCCATGGGGCCCAACTGAGGAGCTCATTCCTGACGTGGACCCTTGGCTGTCTTCCCCATTCCCCACTCTCTCCATCCAAGCTTCTCATGGACCTCTACTCATGCAAGCTGACATCTCAACAGCAGATCCAACTGTCCCATCCAGACAAACTGAATGACAAGTTAACATGGACTGAGGCAGACCCGATTCTAACCACTGCACAAAAAGTAAGCACTGGATCCTCTCTGTTGAGGACGAGGTAGGTGCTCTTATGACCATCTACACTTTCTAGACTCGGAAACGGCTCCAAGGGCCTCAGAGACTCGCCCCATGTCACAAGGCTGGTCAGATACAGAGCCGCTTTTCAGATGAGGGTGGTCGAGATCCAAAGCCACCCTTCCCAGCCCTCCCGGCTCTCCTTGGACTACATTTGTGATGTGCGCCAGAGAGGAGGAAAAAAAGGGGAGGAAGATTTAAGGAAAGTTGGAGACGGGCAGGAAAGTAAAAATGAAAAGAGGGGGAAATAAGCGGGTGCTCCAGTTCCCAATATTTGTGTGGGCAATCACTTCATCACACTGTGTTGTCAAAAGCATGAAAGGATCTCAGAGAATCCATCTTCACTTTACCAGAGACAAAGCTGAGACCCAGAGCTGCGAGAAACATGCCCAATATGAAAATACACTGAGGGAATAAGGGAAGGAAAACTAAAAGAGCTTCTAAATGGAGATGGTGCAAACCTTTGTATGGCTTTATAAATGGGAAACCAAGGCCCCCAGGGAGAAATGGCTAGCCCATGGTTAAACTATGTGCGTTTCAAAGAGCAGATGGGAAAAAGAACCAAAAAAGTGCGAGGAACCAGCCTGGACGAGCTTCTAGAATGGCGATTACTCCATTTGCGCGTTACAAATTGAAAGAAAAATTATTCTGAAACACGAGCAGTATATTAAATATGCTGTCTATGCTGCTGTTGAGTAATGGTGAGATTGGAAGATTTGCCTATTGATCTCTTTGAGTGTCATGTGAAATCGAGCAATTTTCTAGCTGAATCTACTGCAATTCGGGGCCAGATGCCCTCACATTTAAATGGAAAAGGCTCTAACTGGGTGTTTCACATGTGCTTAGGACTGTGTTTGAGGGACTCAGTCCCCAGGAGAGGCACATAAGTTCATGGTGGTCCGGGAGGATGATGACAAAGAGTGCGGGGTGTGGGGCTCTCGCAGGATCCACTTGTGTTTGGGCAAGAGACCAGATCACTGATTAGGAGGCACTAAGTATTGTGAACATCAGGCATATGTTTAAACATGAGTCACTGCAAAAAGGCTGAGGTTAATGCGAATGCCTTTCCCTTCCCTATTAGAAAATGGAGCCGCCTCATGCCTCCATCCAGAGACTCAGGGAGGCCGGTGTGGTTTCCGTGTGGTCAGAAGCATTAGTTAGGGTCTTGTCCATATCTATTAGGAGGCAGGAAACCCATTTAGCAAATTAAAATTGTTTTTATTTCCCCAGCTAATTGTTTTTTAATTGTTTAAGTAAAAGGTTTGGTCTTGATTAGAGGCTTTTAGTAAATTAAATCTGTTCACATTTTACAAGTCTAATATTTAGATCATAGAGAGGCGGTAATGGTGAGCGAGGTTTGCTATGGCAAGGGCTTTGAAATATACATGTTGATGCTGAAGTGGCCTCAGAGATTATTGGGTTCAACACTCTCATCCCATCACTGAAGGAACAGAGGCCCAGAGAAGCTAACAGATTTGTCAAAGGTCACACAGCTTGAAAGTGGGAAAAGCTAGGCCCAAGCTGCCAAGGTCTGCTATCCTGGGCTATGCAAACATTTTCAGGACGAATACCTCTAGTCAATACAGAAGGCTTTAATTAAATATTTAACCTCGAAAATAGCCTACACACAGAATAAATGGGGCATGCAGAAACATTAATTAATGTGTTTTGCACCTTAATGTGAATTATGTGTTTCACACTTTAATGTAAACTGGTCAGTACTTGATATTTAGCTGAGCAGTTGTTATGGGAAAGTTTAACACACTATTGAGGATATTGGAGCTAAGTGACCCGAAGAAAGGTATGCACAGAAGTGTGCATACATACCTCCTTAAGATAAATGTGATATACTCCCCAGTGCTTTTTATTTTATTTATTTTTTTAAAGATTATTTATTTGTTTATTTGATAGAACAAGCAGGCAGAGCTGCAGAGGGAGAGGGAGAAACAGATTCTCCTGCTGAGCAGAGAGTCTGATGCAGAGCTTGATCCCAGGACCCTGAGATCACGACCTGAGCCAAAGGCAGATGCTTAACCGACTGAGCCACCCAGGGGCCCTCCACTATGCTTTTCGGAACAGATGTGGAAAAAAAAAAAAGAAACTGATACAGTGCAGAATTTCCCAAACTATGATCTTTGGAACCCCACAGAATTCAGTGCAACGACAGATCTCATGAAGGGGAAAATGATCTAGTGTTCTAATAAAGATGGAAAATAGCAGGGGAAGCAGGGTTCAACAGATTTTTCTCTTTATTTTCCTCCTCTGCTTCTCTCTCCTTTCCTCTCCCCCTTCCATCCCTCCTTCTTTTTCCTTCTAGTCTTCCTTGCTCTCTTTAGCATCAGGTCGCTGGGAGAGTCGCCCGTGGATCACAGGGGCTCGGCCATCTGACTTAGCTGAGAGGGCCCCGCCTCGTCTCCACGCAGGATCTGGGGAAGGCTGATCAGGGGCCTGGCAGACGTTTCCTTCCACCCAGGGTCCGGGCTCCCCCTGGGCTTCCTCACTTCTCTGCCCAAGAAATCCTTGCCTTCTTCAGCTCCCAACAGCTCATCTCTTCCTTGTGGCTTTGGAAATACTCCTGCCCAGCACTCCGCCCCACCGTCTCCTTGAAGTCAGGTTGCCTTGATTCCTAGGGTGACTTTTCAACTCAAGGACCAAGCAGCCTCTCCCAGAGAACAAAGAGGCACCTCCTGTTTACACTCAGAAAGGGCCACACACACCTGTTTTCCTGGGCATTCTGGGGGAGCGCAGCCCTGCACTGGCTGCAAATCTTGCGGAAACTCTCCGATCTCTGCGACGCATGTGGGAGGGGGCCAACAGTAGACGCCAACTTTCCCCTTACTTGTCCAGTCACTTTGGTTATTAACAGCCTTGTAGAAATAAGCTTCCCTGTCTTGAAATATGGAATGACTGAGAATACAGCCGCAGGATTTACTGCTCCGCACGGCATACAGTTATAATTTTCACTTGGCTGCCGCGATGACAAGATTCAGTAAAGTATTAGGCAAGTAAGTCTGAATTACTTGGCTAAAATATGGGCTGTCCCTGGACACTCAGCTCCTCAGAGAGGACACCTGATTAGCCTTGGCCCGTCTGGGGGCAGGGCGATGTTTTCGAGTGTCATTTCCATTTGGCTGGCTTGCCAAGGTGGGGACCAATTTGGCTAAGTCCCTTGGGATGTTTGGAGGGAAGTATAAAGAAAGGAAAACTGGCCACCGAGCCCCACTCAATGTCAGTCACTGCGATTTGAGATAAGGACTCTCCTTTTTCATTGTCTCTCTCACTTAACCTCTGCCTGGTTTCTTTTCCATCCCCTCTGGGGACAGGAGGAGGGGAGAGGGGGGAAGAAGGGGAAAGAGTGCTTTCTTTTCAAGCCCATAACCGTTTGGATGCACGTCTGTAAATAAAGGTTAAACTGAGAGGGACCCAGGGCGAGCACAATAAATGCCCACTTGAGCTTATCAGGGGCTCGCTCTCCCCCACTGGTCCGGCACCTGGAGCCTCTCTTGAAGAAGCGGCTGCAAAGATCAAACCTTTTAGCTATCTGGTCTGCCAAATCCTATCTGACTTGGCCCCACTATCACCCACTGACATTTGAAATGTGTCTGTTTAAAAAGGAAAAGAGAAAAGAGCACAACTAGAAGGAAAAAGAAAAAAAAATGCCGGTGATGCCATATCCTGCAAGGCAAGAAAAAGAAATATCCTCTGTGTGTGTGTGTGTTTATGTGTGTGTGTGTGTGTGTGTGGTTTTTTGTTTGTTTGTTTTTTGTCTTGGTCTTTTCCTGTCTCTCTGCCCTCACACTGCCACATTTATTAATATGGTGATAAGGATGACTTAAACTGTCTGAGTTTTTCTAGAAGGCGGGAGGGAGGGGGCTTGGGAAATGAATGGGCTGAGCCTACCCCTTGCTTAGTCATAGAACTGTGCTTTGAAGGGGGTCCTTAGGCTCTGGGGCTTTGGCGGGTTGGGTGAGGGAGGTCGCTGGAGGAAGTCGGCTGGCCTGAGACAAAGATGACAGACACATCCCACAGAGGAAGGAGGGCCTTGACCTGGCCTTGGAATCCCAGGCAAGGGACGGGCTCCGGCAGGATTGCCGTTTGGTGGTCAAGGAGCATTAGACATGCCCATTGAGAATGCGTCCAGAGGGGATTTTGAGAAGGAGAATGTGTAACTGGGGGTTGTGGCATGAGGTCTGGCATCTGTAGGTGTCTATTCCAGTGCTTTTGAGTCTTGTTAAAATGTGGGTTCTGATTCACTTGGTCTGGGCGGGATCCGAGATGCTGCTTTTCTAACAAGCGGCGGGGTCACGATGATGCCGCTGATTGTGAACAGTATTCTGGATGGCCAAGGTCTTTGGCACAAAGGTAGAGGGTGTGCAAAGGAGGGTTGGGGCCTGAAGCCACAGCAGGGAGGGCAAAGGTTATTCACAAGTATTGGAAATGCTTTTAGTTATCTGAAGGCAGACCAAGGTGGCACTTGGCTTTCCCACATTTACTCTTATTCAATACACTGGGCGTTTCATAACCTTGGAAAGAGATTTCTTCCCAAAAAGGAGTAATACATCTCACAGGGTTTCTCGGAGCGTTGTCCCTGAATTGGCTGTCATAGACACTCCTCAAGAGCTTCTTAAAACTATGGTTTCTAATGCTTTTCCCAGACTTCTTCAATCAGAAGCTCTGGAAGGCAGGGCAGTTGGGGGACCCAGGAATTGACATTTATCAGTTTGCCAGCTGATTCTTGGGCACACTGAAGCATGTCTACATGTCCCCATGTCTACTTGTTTTTCAATCTCAATTGATTAATAAGCACCACAGAAAAATAGAACATTTAAGAAACTAAAAAATACAAGCAACACAAGCATGTTCAGTAGAGAGATTGAGAGTAGACAGAATAGCAAAACCAAGATGAAATCCACCTACATTATACTGAACATTTTGGTATATGCTCTTCTAGACATCTTTCCCTATGCCCTGTAGAAACAAAAATGGAAATATAATTGTAATAAAATGTTAACTTTTTTTTTTTACACTCTACAACACATTGGAAAACTCTTCAAGTCACTGCATTTTTTCTGTATATTTTAATGATATCCTATTGGATTTATCTCTTTAAAATCCATTGCCTAGGGGCACCTGGGTGTCTGCCTTGGCTCAGGTCATGATCCCAGGGGATCCTGGGACAGAGTCCCAAGTCAGGCTTCCTGCGCTGTGGGGAGTCTGCTTCTTTTTTTTTTTTTTTTTTTTTCTTATGTAACTTCTTTTTTTTTTTTTTGTTTTTATTTTGTTTTATTGTTTCTTTTGTTTTTTGTTTTTTTTTTTTTTTTAATTTTTATTAACATATAATGTATTATTTGCCCCAGGGTACATGTCTGAATCTTCGGGCTTACACATTTCACAGCACTTAATAGCACATACCCTCCCCATTGTCCCCAACC
>CM053605.1:24537491-24609441 GCA_028646535.1 Procyon lotor
CTCTGTCTCATAGAAATAAATAAAATATTTTTAAAAAGCCATTGTCTGTAAGCAACCTCTTTTATTTTTATTTATTTATTTTTTAAAGATCTTATTTATTTATTTGTCAGAGAGAGCAAAAGAGCACAAGCAGGGGAGAGTTGCAGGCAGAGGGAGAAGCAGACTCCCTGCTAAGCAAGGAGCCCAATGCAGGACTTGATCCCATGACCCTGGGATCATGACATGAGCCAAAGGCAGATGCTTAACCAACTGAGCCACTCAGGTGTCCCTACAAATAATCTCTTTTAAACAGTGTTTCCTTAAGCAAAGTGAAGTAACTTTACTTCCTTCTTCTCTACCTCCTTCTTATCACCTTTTTTTTAAAGCTTCACCTTACAGGCCAGGTGACAAACATGGTTTGAGGGTTTTGAAATTAATTTCCCAGGTTCTGTTGGGTCTCACCTGCTGACTTGCTGAGTTACTTCAAGAAAGGCTCATCCCTTCTCTGTGCTGTAGTTTCTGCATCTCTAAGATAAGACTAATAATGCTTGCCCTTAACCCACTCACAGATATATTTCCAGAGTTTTATTAGGATAAAATCTGTAAATCCCTTTGGATTACTGAGAGAGAGGATGATAAGAAAATCTAAAGCACTATTGTGATTTCTTGAGTACTTATCACAGAATTACCAGCTGATGTCCTATAGAACATTAAAATAAAAAAAAACAACACTTTAAAGGTCTTCACTTCTGCAACAGATACATCTCTCAGCTCTCCTTTTGGACATGGGCATGACACTGGCTGCAAAGGGCAGAAGACAGAGGGGGCCTATTTATCAGCCATGTCTTTTAACTCCAGTTTGAATCCAGTTCCTAAAACATGGGCAAGATAAAGAGCTGTATTACTAAGGTCCAACCAGAAAGGAAGAGGCTGTAGGGGCTGATAGGTAGGTAGGTAGGTAGGTAGGTAGACAGATAGATTTTATATATATGGATTGATTTAGATATCTGAACTATATGTAGGTTTCTTTATATGTGATATGTGTTTATGCCTAAGTACACGTATAGATATGGGCATGTAGAGATATAGATTCCGTTCAAGGCATTGGCTTACACAGTGGGGAATGACTAAACAAGTCTAGAGGGCAGGCTGTCGGGAGGGGAAGCTCACAGGTAAGCTAGAGCTTCATAGACATTGGCTGAAGCTGTTGTCCCTAGGTGAGAATGTCTTCTTTCTCTGAAGAAAATCTCAGCCTGCCGGTAAGGCCTTTCAACTGATTAATCCAGGGCCACCAGGACAGTCTCTCTAATCTAAGGTCGGCTGATTAGGGAATGTCATTACATTTGCCAAATCCCTTCACAGCAGCATCTAGATTAGTGTTTGACTGAACGAGTCGAGGGCTGTCGTCTAGCCAAGTAGACATATCAAAGAGCTAACACAGTTCACTTCTTGTCAACCCGGCACCCACACACATCTCCTTAAACCACACTTAGTCTCCAAACAAAAGGATTCTCACTTCCATCCAACGTGGCACAACTGTCCATCCAGCACACAACTGAAAGCAATTGTGAAATTTGCCCCCACTGTCTCTAGCACTTTCCACTCTACCACCCTTTCACATGCTCCTACTTTCATTCCTTCATAATTTGTTCATCTCCACTTCCATGAAATCCTTACCACTGATCTTTCCAAGGCCAAAGTTCCTCTTGGTTCATTTCTATTGCTTTTGTGACAGAAAACTAACTTAACGATAAGACAGCAACCAACCTATGGGTATCTCTCCTTGAAGTATTTTTCCTTAGGGAGAGCTCTCCATATGGAAAGCTTACAATTACCGGGGCCAGTGCCTAACATCATTTACATAGTATTTTGTTTAATCCCCATGACAACCCTAGGATATAGGTGCTATTGTCTCTATTCTCTGAGTGAGGAAACAGAACCTTAGAGTGGTTGACTAAACTGCTCAAGATCACAGAGCTAGTAGGAAAGGGCAAAGCCGGGATTTGTGCCAAGTGCAATTTTCTTCCAAAGACAATGCTCTTAAACACAACTAAGAGATTTTGAAGGTTCATATAACAGTAATGTTTCTTCAAGGGGGATCTGTAGGCCATCTGCATCAGAATGCACTTCTGTACATGTTAAAAATGCAGATTTTTGGCCCAACCCCACACCCAGTAAGACTGTATCTCTAGAGACAGGCCTAGAATCCATCAGTTTTAACAAGCTTCCCAGATGTTTTTACGTATTCCGTGTTTGGAGCAATTCTGAAGTAGGAGTAAAAGAAAGGATTTTCAAAGATGGAGCATCTTGGCTGTCGGTAGGTTTCAATTATTCATGTTGTTGAAAAGAAGCATTGTCAAATGTGGAGAACAGCATTCTAGATGGGGTGGGGCTAACACGGTGGAAGGCTATCCATTGCTCGGAGAATAGGTTATTGCTAACTAAGAGCTAACTAGGGAAGTTTGCTCTTCATGCAGAATTTTCCTACTTCCCATAGAGTTTTGCAAAATGGGACCCTACCAAAGCCACATATCACATGGTCAGAGGACCAATCTCATCACATATACTGGTTGCATGACACATCCAGACACAACCAAGAAATGCTGTTATTACTATCCCCATTGCAATAAAGATGGCATTGGTTGGACCAACAGTTCAGATTACAATGCAATTCTTGGTAACAAATATATACACCAGAGATTTATAAGATATTTTCATTACCCTGGTTTTGCAGATAAAGATAAGTGTGGGGGAGGAAAGGAACCCAAGGAACTCTGAAAGGCAATGATTAAAAAAAGAAAGGGGGGGGGTGAAGCTTAGTCTCATTCCCAAGCTAGATCAATCATATTCCAAAGTGATTTTTAATCAAATCCAACATATGGTTTTTATTAATTTGGGGGCAATTCCCCTACCATCTAGTGCAATAAAAAAGGATGTTGATATCATAAAAGATTATAGCATCCCTTATCAAGCTAGCAAACAAGAAGTGTAAAATCCAAGATAATGAAATAAGTTGAATTGCTTCATCCTTCCCTCCCCGGTTTTATTGTTATTATTTTTTTTATTGCCAAAAGTTCTGAGGGGAAGAGATTCAGAGCTGGGTTATGAATAGATTGTGAGGCAGGTTCATTTCCAGGATGAAGCTGATACCAAGGGCCCCAAACTTCTAACAGCCTCAGTGGGAAGAAAGCAAAGTACTATCTTTAAGCTCTAATTTGCAAGCATGATTCACCCATATTCAACTTTGTTTTTTGAAGATAGAAAAAAAAAGTGAGCTTAGGAGGTTTTCTTTTTCTTTCTTTCCTTCTATATTTCTTTTTTTTTTTTTAAGATTTTATTTTTAAATAACCTCTAAACCCAGCATGGGGCTTGAACTTACAATCCCAAGATCAAGAGCTGCGTATGCTACTCACTGAGCCAGCCAGGTGCCCCAGGAGGTTTTTTTCCTTGTCAGTTGGTTTGACCAACTGTGTTGTTCTGTTAATATGGGTTCATGCTGCTTTCTCTGGAGCTAAACCCAAGGACAATGGGGATTAGTAGGTCTCCCATGACAGTCCCACCGTGAACATTAGGTTCTTCCTTGGGGAAGGCTGGCTATCAAGGCTTTTTAGCTCTGCCACCATGAACTTCTGCAACACAGCCTCAAACTCTGACCCAGTCAGATAGAGCCTGGAAGAGTGAGCCATTACTTCTGAGAGTTGGTAATCTACTGTTGAGAGAGGCTGGAGGGAGGGGCAGGAAACAACATTGGTGGAGCGCTGTGCTAAAAATGTTTACCTAGGTATCTTGTCCATCTCCTTAAACATCCTGTGAGGCAGGAATTCTTGCCACCTGCTCATAAATGAAGACCCTGTGTCTCAGAGAGTTTCAATGATCCACTCAAGGTCATACAATTCGTCAGTCGTGGAGTAGAGCTTCCAACCCAGACCTGTCAGACCAGGAAGCCCAGCTTTCTCCCATCTACTGTACCTGCTAAGGTGATCACGTCCAGCCACTGTGGTGAGGGGAGAAGCCAGGAAGCAGGTGGCAAAGGATGCAAGGAGTTTTTCTACTCCATTTCTGTTCCTATAGCACTTGGTACAGCCAGGTTTGGGGAATAGAAAAGGAGCTCGTATCACCTGCCTCTCTCAGGAGAGACAGATAATATCTGCTTTTCCATGAGGGAAGCAGGTTAGTTTAGAGCTTGCCAAGCTGAATGATGCCTTTTGGTGAGCCAGCTCTGTGTTTCAGAGAAAAATTCTGACCCGCAGAATTTTTTCCTGCCAAGCCGCACTCTTCAGGTTTGCCAATCATCCTGCAGGTTGCCTTAGCACAAATGGTCAAGAGGAATTACCACAGAGGCGCTAATTCATGAAGAAGAAATGCTCATACCATAGTTTGTGGATGAAGGGACATTTTAGCTCCAGCTGCTGTGACAAAAATACTACAGACTGAGTGGCTTAAACAACAAATATATTTTTTCTCACAGTTTCTGGAATCTAAGAGTCCGAGATCAAGGTGCTGGGAGATTTGGTTCCTGGTGAGACCTTTCTTCCTGGCTAATAGATGGCTGCCTCCTCATGGCGTCCTCACGTGGGAGAGAGAAGGAGAGCAAGCTCTGGTTGGTCTTCCTCTTCTCAGAAGCACTATCAGTTTTAAGGATGAGTGAGGTCTAAGCCCATCCTGAGGGGCCTACCTCATGACCTCATCTAAACCTAATTCACTCCCAAAGGGCTCACCCTCAGATACCAACACATTGAGAGTTAGGGCTTTGCCATACGAATTTAGGGAGGAGGGAACACAGACCTTCGGTCTATACCAGGGATTCAGTCTCGCCATCAACGAGAGAAAGTCGGCCATTTTCTGTTCTCCTGAACTAATCCACAGGAGGCATGGCAGGGAGGGAGATGACCACAAAGGAACGGCGTCTGAGGATCAAGCGGACAGAGACAGAGCTTCCCCTCTACTTTTGCTGCTTTTGAATTGCTTTCAACCTAAGGCAAGGCCTCACAGATGATTTTCAGGGGACTCTAAGAAAAGCTCACAGGGATTTTTTTCAGTTGAATGAATTGCTATTTCAGGCCTTAGTAATGGGGCACATAAAAAAAAAATCTTTTCCTGTCATCCTTAAGTAATTTTTCCAACCTTGATGCCTGGAATAGAAGAATTTCCTTGCAACCTCAGCATCCTGTTTCTAAAAGTCAAGAAGTATCTCAGGATAGTTTGTGGAATGCCCTGTGTGATATGTGGTGTGTGAAGAAAAAAAAAATCAACATTTAAGGCACATTTCTTAGATTAAATGCAAGAGAAGAGCACACACCGTAGATAGAGTTTGGCCGACGAGGTTTCTCACTAATAGGGCTAACAATTTAGAAGAGAATGTCATCAATTGTAATATAAGTTTACTTTTCATCTAATGAATTTTAATGGCAGCTTTCACCATGAACTCTAGGAATCCGTAAGAAAGGAAAACCTGCCTAGAAACTTATTTGAGAGTCGCTAAAGCAAAGTCTCCAGTATTATCTCCACTTCATTTCCAAAACACATTATTTTCTCACAAAACATTTATAGCACAAAGAATATTCATCATATTGCTTGTACTCTCTGCAACCTGAATGCAGACTCTCTTTGAGAAGTCTGATTTTTTTTTTTTTTTTTGCATATCTTATTTTGTTATTCAAATGATGAAGGATATTTTGCAGGGAGTTGCACCTTTTTAGAGGCAGATTTTGTTCTGGAAAATGGTGCAGCATTTCCATTTCTCACTTCTTTACATAACTGGTTTTTTGTCAGCATATGTGACTATGTTTCACAAACCAGTCCCGTAATCTACTCTTGCAAGCAGTGGGCTGCAGTTTGTTTCCAAATCTCTAATTGGGAGGATAGTGCTTTCCCAGGAAGAAGGTAAAACGGACAGGTGTTTCTCAAGATCTTGAATATTTCTTTCACCAGATTTTGACTCAAACTATAGATCCTTGTCACCTGAAAGTCATCTTTGTCCTTGACTTAGCTTTCAGGTTTTAAACCTGACCGTTTTCCTGATAAGACTGGTGTTTCCCATTAGCCATGATGGAGTGTGGCCGGACCACACAAGCTCACATTGACCTCGGCTCACCTGACTGTAGAGGTTTGACCGAGATGAGGAAACTCCAAAGCTTCCCTTTTTGTTGTCTTTTTAAATAGAATTTTTGACATCAAGAGGTGGTATTTTGCACTCATCAAATATCAAAAATTCCGGGACTTCCTGCCAGGGGCTTTTGAGAGAGGCAAGTTGTAGAATACCTTATACAGACATTGCCCTGCCAAGCTCTAGCCCCTACCCTCATAGATCCCACACAACCCCTCCAACTAGCGGGGCTATTGCACTGCACAACTGTAGGAGGCACTGTTCCCATCGTACTGTAGGAATGGCACTCCTGGGCTGATGGGTGTTGCCACCCGAGTTATGTATCAGAGTAGTGCTACTTGCCACATTAAAACAAAGTCAGTCTCACCATCGGGAAAGAACTTTCCAGAAATCTTCATGGTTCTATGCCATGGGGGGATTTTCACCATCCTTGGTAAGCAGGTCCTCAAATCTTTTCTAAAGCGCTGGAAACTACACCCCTGGGTGCTGCCCCAAACACCACTATGAACTGTATTAGTTTTCTATTGCTGCTATAACAACCAATTACAAACTGGATAGCTTAATGTAAATGTATTGTCTTCTAGTCCTATAGGTCGTAAGTCCAGGAGGGGTCTTACTGGGCTAAAAGATAGGCTGGCTGTGTTCCTTTCCATCAGCTCCAGGGGAGAATCCATTTTCTTGCTCATCCAGGTGTTTGCACAACTCAGTTCCATGCTGTTACAGGACTGAGATTTAAACCCAGCCCTTTCTCATTCTGTCTGCTCCAAGATGCCTCTTCTGGTCATAACATGTAGATGCCTGTACCTCAGGGCAGTAACAGAGCATTGAACCCTTCTCAGGCCACCGTCTCTCTGGCCTTGTGCCATTGACTTGCTCTCTCATCCTGGTCGTCTGCTTGAGGACGCATGTGATTGGATTGGACCCACCTGGATAATGCAACATAATCCCCCCATCTCCAGGTCCTTAACCTTAATCACACCTGTAAACTCCCTTTTGCCAAGAAATGTAACCTATTCATGGTATCTTGGGATGAGGATGAGGCTATCTTTGGGAGCCCATTCTTCTGTCTACCATGTTATTAATTAAATTATTTGGCCTTTTCAACTGGTTAAACAATAAAACCAATTATTTATTGAAAACCTATTGTGTTTTAGACAAAATTAACTGTTATCGTTTCTCTCCATCCATAGACATAGATTTCCTCATTTAATCCTTTCGGTGACCCTGTGAGGTAACAGTGCAATCAGCTGCAAGGAATGAAAGTCCCAGTCACTGCTACTTTATTGTTTTAAAATAGAAAAAGGAGCTAGCAGCTCAATGATGCCTTCAGGATCTCCAGACTCTTTCTATCTTTGCTGAGAGGTAGAATACTGTAGTAGTTACTAGCATGCACCTTGCAGCCCATTGCATGGGTTTGTGCAAACGGGAATAATTCTACACTCAGCCCACGTGGTTGGTGGAGTAAGTGAGTTAATACATTTAATGTGCTTAGAACCAAGGCTGGTGCGTATAATGCTCAATAAGTGCTGACTATTTTAAATTATCTCTGCATCCTGAATGTTATTTAGCATGTTGGATTTGGCTTCATATCTTTATGCTTAACACCTCATGGTAGCAAGAGGATTGTACTTCTAGCTACGGCCGGAAGGAAAAGGAAGGAACAAGTGAGAAAGAGAGAGAGATGTGCTATTTGTATCAGGAAACCAAAAAGCTTCTCAGAAATCTCCAGCCAGGGGCACCTGGGTGGCTCAGTTGGTTAAAGCCTCTGCCTTCGGCTCAGGTCGTGGTCTCAGGGTCCTGGGATCGAGCCCCGCATCGGGCTCTCTGTTCAGCGGGGAGCCTGCTTCCCCCTCTCTCTCTGCCTGCCTCTCTGCCTACTTGTGATCTCTCTCCTCTGTCAAATAAATAAAATATATATATAAAAAAAAAAGAAATCTCCAGCCACTTCTCATTTCTCATTGGCCAGATAAGTGAGCCCTATGACCTTCCCTATATAGAAAGAAAATCTGAGAAAGCAAGCTTTTCTTTTTCTTTTTTCTTTTTTTTCATATAATGAGGCATCTGGATGGACAGACATTCATTACCCCCATCCTTTGGTCGCTGTTCCCCAGTCTTCCAAGAAAAGGGTGACCTTTTTAGTAAAGAAGGAAAACAAGGGCTAGAAGGTACTAGCAGGGACTTCAGGGTTGGTCATGGATACATCGGTCAGTGCATAGGAGTCTTTGCTGCACACGGGGCAGAGATTTTGATGGGAGGCTAGCTGGAGGTATGGAGATGGGGGAGAGTCTCTGGACAATGGAGAGTATTAGGGGATGAATTGTATCCCACTCAAAAGATATGTTCAAATCCTAAACCTTAATACCTGTGAGTGGAGACTTCCTTGGAAATACGTTCTTGGCAGATACAATCAAATGAAAATGAGGTCTTACTGGATTAGGTTGGATCCTAGTCCAATGCCTGGCATCCTCCCAAGAGGGAAATTTGGACACAGAGACCCACAGGTAAGATGCCGTGTGATGACAGAGGCAGATTGAGGCCTGCACCAAAGCTAATGTAATTCCAAGGCTTTGGGGAAAGTAAAGCTTCCATTTGATGCTAGTCACACTTGGGTACAGTCTGGCTTGTCACTGGCTCTAGCAAGAGAGTCAGCCAAATACCCCTGCAGTCACCCACTGCTGGGGGATGAGAGCAAAAATGGACCCAGGGACCCATGGCAGAACTCCAACCAGGAGCAAGGCAAAAGGTCAGGCAAGATGCTCCTTGGGGGACACCAACTTGGTCAGCAGAGTCTCTATTCTTAGAACCTTCTGGCCTTGTTTCCTTCATCTACAGGTTACCCTGGAATCCTAGGATTTAGACAAACATCTTGCATCCTCCAGTGGAGTAATCTTCTACCTTCTGGAAGCCTCGGAGACCCCTGGGACACCTCTCCACTGGCTTAGCACAGTGTTTCTAAACTGTGTTTTTTGGTCATGCCATGGTTGTTATTATATTCACTTGTACCAGTATTAGTATCTACCTAAATAATTTTATTTTATTTTTAAAGATTTATTTATTTTTAGAGAGAGTGTGTGTGAGCAGGGAGGGGGCAGGGGGAGAGGGAAAGAGGCAGACTCCCTGCTGAGTACAGAGCCCTCTGTGGGGCTTGATCTCATTACCCCAAGATCATGATCTGATCCAAAATCAAGAGTCAGATGCCCAACCGACTGAGCCGCCCAGGAGCTCCTTGAATAATTTTATTTTTAATGAAAACTTACATCACTACAGTATGTGAAAAAAAAGCCAGGATCATTTTGTCCTAAATAGAAGACAATTATAAGATTAATACTATCTCATTAATACAATGAAAGCAAAAAAGTTGTTAAATTCAAGCTAGAGCCTGCAGAAGTCTGAGGTCTGCTTTCTATTGATAAAAGAGATTAGCAAGTTGTAGAGGGGTGTTGAAGACATACCAACAATTGACCAAGTCTTTTTTCCTGTAGGAAGCAGAGATTTAGAAGCAAAATGCTTTCTCATGGTGATCGTGCGCTATTTGCCACTTAGAGACAGATTCTTTGCAAATCAGGACTAAAAATGGTAAATAACATCGATCCTCCTTCTGCTGGTGTAATACATGCTTGATGTACATTATTTCATGTCACCTTCCCAGCACATAGGAGGTGGGCATAATCATCACACTTCCGAGGCGGGGAGCGATCTATCCGTGGAGGACAAGTTCTGTGTTTCAAACAAAACCAGCGTTCACACATCCAACACCTGTAAGGGAGTCGGTACACCTGCAGACACTCTGATGCCTATCCCTCTCCTGTGGTCTCTGCTGGAGACCTTCATCCTGTGATTATGTAGAACGCAGCCCAGAGAGCAGGAGCCTTTGAAAGTGGGGCCCGCAGCAGCATGGCCGCACTTCTCTGAGGCTTCCCTTTTAAAGCCTGGATGGAGGAAAAAAAAAAACCACCATGAAGAGGCATAGCCCCAGGCCAAACACTGTCACACTGCGAAGGTCAAGAGAGGGTCAGGAGAAAAACGGATATTGAAAGGCCACCTGGAGAGCAGGGCTGGGTCTGGGTCTCCGGCACCCCTCCCCACCCTGCCATCGCGCACCTGGGGGGTCGGGAGGCAGGATGGTGGGAGGATGCAAAACCACGGCTCCACTTTCCAATCACCCAAATGCTGCTTATCAAAGGGATTTTGACTCGGGGTGGCAGAGCCAGAGGGAGCGCGGAATGGGGAAGGTATAATATGGCCAGAAGCTGTTTTAATAAAGCACAGGTTGGAGGCTGAGTTTCATTCTCCATCAATCAAAGGGCGACACCTCAGCTCTCTCTGAAGATCAGCAAGACAGCGTATTGTGGGGCTGGGGCGGCTCTTAAATCGAATCGACAGCTCTTTGAGCAAAAACACAGCCCTGACTGGAGGATGGAGGTGGAAAATACCCTAAGGAGCACACACATTTCCCAGGTGATAAGAATGCTGAATGGGTTCAGAGCCGAGAAGCCTTGGAAAACAATTAGCCAGAGAAGCCAGATAACCTGTTGAAATTATGGCCCTGCACTTTACTGCTCTTAATAAATTTCCTGGCAGCCTCTTTCCACCACAGAGTCCTGGTCTGTTTGTACCTTTCGTAGTCGGGGGAATTAAGTCATCAAAGTTTCATCTACCTGTCTGACTTCAGCCAGAAGTACAACTTATTTGCCTGGATACCTTTCAAAACTGCTGTCTACATAGATTATAATTTAATATATAGTAGAACTAATACGAGGCTGCCTGTTTCTTGAGTCTCAAATGTCAGAATCTGCATTTACACATTCTGAATTTTCTTCAGTTTTGCACACACTTTCGATAGTAATCACCATGGCGGCTTTGGAGAACTAAGAGAAAGTGCGCTGAGATTTGCTTTTAATCTCCATGGGCCCCGAGCTGTGTTTTGTAGCCACTTTACTAGCCACAGCTGCGCTTAGTGTCCTGGGGCCTCAGTTTTCTCATCTGTAAAATGGGGTTAGCGTGCCCACTGGCTGCTGATGTGAAGAAGAAATGAGATGAATGTAGGGAAAACCACTATCACAGCTCCTGGATCCTTGCTAAATACTAGCTTTCCCCTCTTTGGTAAAAGCTGCTGATTTGATGAATTTTTCCAGTTCGGTTTGCATAGTGCTTTCATTTGGGCTGGTGTGCTGTGAACGCTCTTTTGTGGAGTGATTCCCCCTCACCACCGCCAAGCGCCCACGTCCCTGGAGTCCCTAAGTCATTTATTTTTGTTGGGTCTGAAATCCCAAAGGCAAGTTACTGATTCACTTACGGCTCTGTTTTTTCTCATGGAGTTTGAGGATTAAATAAGGTAAATTATGAAAACTCTTTAGACCAGGATCTGGCCCTTGCTAGGCACTGAATAACGCTAGCCATTATCAGCATTAACCTCCAACCCCTGCCACACAACCTATATTCCTCCTTGTCCCCAAATCACACATAGTTGGAGGGTTCCTGTCTCTGTGCAGACTCTTGTGTTCTGTTCTGTAGCTGGAAAGCCGATACCTTTCCTTGCCGGGCCTGATGACATTCTTCTCATCCTTTTAGGCCACTTTGGATGTCCTATCTTCCATAAAACTGACCCGATCCTGTCCACACCCAAAGTCAGAAGTCAGACGTCTCCGTCTCCGGAAGTGTATGCCTCCCACAAGCACTCACCACGGTCAGCCCGCACCCACAGGTCCTCCCGGGCAGAACCCTAGCCTAGTCCACGTCTGGGATCCCCTGCAGCGTTTTGCTATGTTTGACCTGAAGTAACTGTTGGGTTTCAGTCGAATCTCACTTTACTTTTGTGCTTCTTATTTCATGGACGAGGCAGAAGAGCGACAAAGTCCAGGGCAGTTAGGTCTCCATTAAAACTCTTTTTCTATGGTGTCACTCGTGGATTAATATGCAGCAAACTTAGGTATGTGGGCTGGTTTGGGGAGCGATGGTCACAAGCAGCTGGAGAAAGCTTCAGTGGAAAGGATGATAACTGAATGTTAAACATGGACGGTGGAAGCATCTCTCCTCCTTCTGCAGAGGTCAGGGGCCATGCCTGATGGCCTCTGAGACGCTGGTGATTAGGGAGGCACAGGTATGATGTAAAAAACTGGGCCATAGGCCCAGGAAGGAGATTTTCATGCAAGCTGGAGAGGCACCCGCCCACACTGCAAAGCAGAAAGCCCGCTCAGGAGGTGGCCACCGAGTGCCAGCAACGTAAGAGGTTCTCAAAAAATGCTTCGTGAACAAAGAGAAAGTCAGCTTTCTCTTTGGGGTGGCCCTCAGTTACCTGGTTGGCTTCTACATGCCTCAGTTTCTCCAGGTGTAAAATCAGTATGTTCTTTGACTACGTGGGAAGCAAAAATGACTGTGATCATGAAACTTTCAGCATGCATGGTAAACAATGATTAGTGAGAGTAAACATGGCCGTGAACAAAGAAATCTCAATTGTCAAGACACTTACAAAGTAATCTCTGGTTTCTCTGGATATGCCTAAAGAGCGTTCATTAAATTTTTATTTTAGTACCATTGTATGTAGGATTCAGTTTCCTTATGGAAAGTTGGGGAGCCCTCCTGTTCCCCACCTACAGTTGCTGAAAGGAACAAGTAATGCAAAGCACTTGCCTAAAATCCAAGGAATTATACAATAATAATAGTAATCATCTGTCACTAAAAGACTTTCCATCTTAGTAGGTTGCAAGTAATACATTTTCTCTTTACTTAAGTCTCTCTTTACTCTCTAAACAATGCATTACCCGTTGCATTTACAATTTCCTAGCCTGATTCGTGTTTTAAATTAGAATCTGGCCTGCCCACGTGAGCTAACACCTTTTACCTCAGGAACCATACTGGGTGATCTTGAACAACAGGACTTGGAGATTTATGGTTTGGGCTGCAAGGTGGAACGTCAGCAGTGCACGGCAATTCAGAAAAAGGACCCTCACACCTCATTTCTTCATTCAAATGAATTCAGCAAATATTTCTCGAGCTTCGAGTCAGAGCCAAGCAATGTGTTACAAATACGATACTCTTCAGAAGGCCACACAGACATGGAAACTAATCATTGTAATAGAGGCAATAAAAGTTTTATTGAGGATCTGCAGAAAGTATCTCGGTAACATTCAGGATGGAATTACCTAGTGTGGCTCAGAAGGAGGGTTTCAGGAGGAATCTTGGTGAGGTTGGTTGCAGATAACTGAATCCCTTCTAGCAGACCGGAAGGGACTTAATGTGGAAAGTTAGGGGCTTACAGAATTCTTCGAAGGGCTACAGAAGCCAGCTCTAGGCAGGACTTCTAGGAGGACATCTCTGAACAATGCTACAGAACTGGCTCACCAAGGATGTTGCGATCTTCTTGAAGATCAGAAGACGCCCCGACCTTTGGCACAGAATCACGTTGCCCCAGCTGGGATCCACGGTCACAGGATGGATCCGGGCCTCGAGGGATGAATGAGGATCCACAGACGAAGGGCACTTTGAGCAGCTATGTTTGTTGTGTATTGCCATTGGACAGAGCTGCAAAAGGCACATCTGGCTCAAATAAATAAAAGTAATTTGGAAATAACAGTAGCGTGGGATATAAACCTGGGGGCAGCAAGACATGCAGAGGGAGGAGCACAGGGGACTGATTCTGGGGGGCTTGGGGCTTTTGACCTTAGACTGTAAGTAGGAGGGAGCCAAAAAGGTTTTAAGGGGTGAGTGTGCTCCTGTTTGTGTGTGAGCATATGTGTGTGTGTGAGTATGTATGGGAATGTGGGGCATGGATTAATTTTTCTTGACTGCCAGATATGTTTTCTACAGTGGAGTGCTGGTAAATGTTCAACGTTTACCCCTTCAGAGGGGAAAGAAGGCTTAGTTTGTAGGCCATGCTGATTTCTGTGTTGTAAATGCCTCCCACACGGCCTATGTCAAGCTGCCAAGTGGTGACATGGCATTGGGGAGAGGTGTGGACAGTGGGCCCTCGGGGGCTGGCTTGACCTGGCTCTGGAACCCTTGTATAGAAGTCACGTGAGTTAATTCTCAAAACAAGCCCATAAGATGTGGAGTGGTTCCATTTCACAAATGGTGAAGTTGAGGCCTAGAGAGATCAGTATTCACACAACCGATTAGCACTTGAACCTGGTCTTAGATCAGGTCCGCCTGTTTTCAAAACCAATGTCTTTCAACAAGAGTATGCCACATCTGGAAGAGTAGCGTACATCTTCTGATCTCCACCCCAGCTTAAGTCCTTTGGCAGGCTAGAGCAGAGGCTGGTACTATAGCGGGAAAGAGTTCTAGACAATATATAAGCAAATGGGTATGTACGTGTTCTGATCAAATTTTATTCACCAATGCAGGTGCTGAGTCTATATAGCACAGAGGTGGTTCAGAAAGAAACACGGTCGGAAGGTAGACCATTGAGAAGGCTGATGTAGAGGCTGGGAGAGAAGCAAGGAGCTGAGCCAAGGCTGGATGTCAGGAAGCACGGACAGATTGGGTTCAGTGGCTGGCCTCCCAACGTATCAGATGGGGATGGGCGGGAGGAAGGGGCAGGCTTGTAAATGGGAAGTCAAGGATCATTTCCAGGTTTCTGGTTTGTAGCTGTGAACATGGTGGGGACATTGGCCAGGACAGAATCCTGAGAAGCAGGTTCCTTTGGAGAAAGCTTTTGCTTTTAGTTGGAGCATGTTGAGTCCAAAGGGCCTGTGGAAAGTTCAAGCGGGGACGATCAGTGGGAAAGTGGAAATGCATGTGCCTGGGAGGCAGCTCTGAGCTGGAGATCATGAGCAAATCTCTCCAGAGACGGTAGCTAAAATCTTGGTTGTGCATGAACTTGCCAGAGTGTCTGGGGAGGTCCGAGGATAAGCCAATAAAGAACCTTGGGAAACAGGGATGGTCGCAGGGAGAACCCACTGAGAATCATGTTTCCATAAGCAAGGTGAGAACGTTGCCAGCATGAGGAGGAGGGATCAGCGGTGTTGGATGCTGTGATGCGATGCCCAGATCCCACTTCAAGAATGAAGGACAATTTTGGGTGCATGGGTGGCTCAGTCGATTAAGCATCCAACTCTTGATTTTAGCTCAGATTATGATCTCAGGGTCGCAGGATCGAGCCCTGCATCAGACTCCATGCTTAGTGGAGAGTCTGCTTGGGATTCTCTACGTGTCCCCTACCTCAAATAAATAAATAGATCTAAAAAAAAAAGAAGGAAGGAAAGGAAGGAAGGAAGGAAGGAAGGAAGGAAGGAAGGAAGGAAGGAAGGAAGGAAGGAAGGAAGGGAGGGAGGAAGGAAGGAGGAAGGAAGAGAGGAAGGAAGGAAGGAGGAAGGGAGGGAGGAAGGAAGGAAGCAAAGAAGGAAGGAAGAAAGAGAGAGACAATTTTCCCATCCTCTGTGAATATCTCTCAAAGATTGTCCCTAGCTGTCAGCCCCCTTTGGGGATTGCCTCACCTGAAGAGAACTGCTTAGTTCTGGTCCCATAGCCTCCCTTGGGGGAGCAGATACCTCCTGACCAACCAGTGGTATAAAGGCCCAGCTCCCTGGTCCCAAGCTGGGACAAGTCTGAAGGGCCACTGTAGCTCCAGGGTTCCGTGTAGAGTTGGCTGGGGCCCAAGCTGGGCATCACTGACCAGCTTCTCCCTCTGCCCTGCCCTGCTTTCTTGCTCTGCCTTCTGTGGGTACTGAGCCTAAGTGCCCTCTCAAACAGCCTGTGTGCTCGTCTCCATCTTGAATGTGTTTTTTGGGAGCCCCGCATGTGACAGAGCCTTTCTCCTTATGTCCTCTGCCCTGTGACGTTGCGGTTTAAGGGTGATCAGGACCAGATCAACCTATTCATTCATCACATCCTAAAACAAACAGGTGGGGAATGAAAACCAACACTCTGGCGTCTTACTGACTGAATAAAGCTTTATTTTAATGCAAAATAAAACGGGAAAAATTTATATATTCATATATAACAACATCCAAAATGTTTTCTGTGGTACAAATGGGATCATCCTAAAAAGTCTGTAAAAGAATTCATTCTCCACCCCCGTATGCCAAAATATGATTTCACATAATTTATCTTCAGAACTTATGAACAGACTTGGTGTCATAAAAGCACAGGAAAACACTAGAAGAAGTGACTGTATAAACAGTAGGGCTTGTTTTTATGTTCCAGTAGTAAACAGCACGGCAGTCCGCATCGAGGGAAGAGAACACTCTTCCAGAGCCGAGTCAGGAGACAGTCTTTGGGGTTAGTTCACTCAGCACTCCAGGCTGGGGAGTTAAGCCCATCTTTAAAAGTCAGGCACTGTGTGATTCTATTACTATTTAAGGACGTGAGGGAGAAAAGAGTTTCCCTTAGAAGTAGTAGCTGCTGCATATCAGATTCTAGGCTTATTTTAGATATCTACCTTTTATTCTCCTTTTTTTTCAGAGAGGTGACTTTGTAGGGATGCCTTATGGAGACTCCTCTTTCTGGTCTCATTGTGGCATCATTTCCCACTAAGTTGGTGCGGTACTGGGAGTGCAGAGAAATACTCTTGTGGCTGTTTCTGGATCCAACTCCCTCCCGCCTAATTGCACGAAATCTGGACTTTTTGTTGCTCCTGGACTCAGAAAGCAGTAGGGTGTCTACCCAATTTAGCACCAATTTGAAGGCGGTTCATTGCGGATTTCAGTTTCATGCCTATGGGAATTTTATAGACACACATTCCTATCCAAATGCTGCAGATCTCTCTATCCCCCTGAAAGGCTAAGATGTTTCTCCAAAGAAAGCAAATGCTGGAGTTATAGGTTAGGGGAACAAACACTCTTTAAAGGCTGGATCCTTATGCATATAGACTACGCACGTTGTCGGGTACATTTCCTTCTGAAGATAGTTCAAGTTCACGAATCTTTAAAGGGAATAATGAATCATGTTTTAATTTTATTTAGTCGGTGGCACAAAAAAGCTACAAGGAAGTGGCACACCTGCTTTATCGGACAGTAGGCACAGTTTGGTCCATGGGGTGACAGTGGGCCTGTGGGTCTCATCATGCTCTTTGTTATAAGATTTTTGCTCCATGCTGTCCTGTGGGGTCAATGCATATTGACCTACAAATCTAAGAATAACGAGCTTCTTGGTAATTTTATTTTCCAATTTTTGTTTGTTACTCAATTATGATTTAAGAAGATGGTCCTGTCTTTGAGATTGCCTTTCATCCACTGATTTAATATTGTGGGGAAGCAATTTTCTACCAAGAGTGGTATTGCCACAGTCCAGTGGCACACGGGGTTAACGAGATGCAGTGTTTTCCTCTCTGGCAGAGGACTGAATTCTCAAAGTTTCCAGTGGTCTGCTCCCTTTTCTATCTCTCCTCCTGCAGAAAGGTATAAAACAGAGCTCCTTAAAATATCTAGTGACTCGAGGCCAAAACAGCATTTCAAGGCTTCCATGACCCAGCGGTCAGATTAGGAGCCAGGGGGCATATGTTAGTGGGTTTTCCGCTCACTGTGTCACTCTGTTCCAGGGGTTATTATATTCTGAGTGACAAGCAGACACCTGATTGAGTCTTTCCAAGGCCATAAATTAACCGGGAACTACTTCCTGCTACTGGCACCTACTGATTCCAGCCTGGTCTTCTAAATACTCTAAACAGCCCATTCTCCTAGAGACTGGGAATGAGTTCTGCAAATTCTGGGCGGGGACAGTGGAGGGCTGGGACATAGGCATTTATAAAGCTTGCATTCGACCTGCTCTCAGGTGTGGTGTGGCTTGATGGAGCCTCTGTCACACACAAGATAGCTTCTTTTGGGCAGGGTCAAGTAGGGCATGTGTTATACTTCAAGCAAGAAAAGAAGACTGCTATAATCTATTTTTTGTCCACTTTAACAGTACTGTCGCATCCCTTGCTGCCCCCTCAGGATTAACAAGTGTTCTATTGCCTTTGTATACAACACAAAACCACTCTTTGAGCACCTTGCCCTGAGCCTGGAAGCTGGAGGTACCGTGCTCCCAAGGTGGCCATGTGGTGAAAACGTGGGCATTCTTCCCACAAGAGCCCCTGCTCCAACATGCACAGACTATCCCACCTTCTTGCATTGCCTCTGGCTGCCCCTCGTGTGGCCTTGACTTTAATCCAGAAGGAGGCTTCTGGCTTGGCAATGTCCAATAGCCTAGAGAAATTTGGTTAAACTACGCAACAGACTGAAGAGCTGATTTTCAATGCTCCCCAACACGTTACCTTTCCCTCGCTTCATCATTTTCTTCCAGGAAGTTTATTTAGTTTGAGGGGGAAGTGTCATCCAGCACACGGAGAAGCCCCATAGCCCCCTGCACTCTACCTCTAGGGGAGCAGGGCACAAGGCCCTCAGGCTCCTTGCGATAACTGCGAACAGTATAAGGTGCTGGCTCAAGAGACAGCAGATGGCCAAAACCCACTTGACAGACTATTTTTAAGAAGGCCATAAGTAAATCGCAATTTAGAAAATGATATCTCTTAAAGTCCAGTAAATAACAACTATTTAGGTCTAAAACCAGCGGTTGCTTCATTCCTGGTAATGCCTCCATTTAAAGAAAAAAAAAAAAAGAAGACTAAACTGGGTTGGATACTCTGTATGTTCCACAGTACTATAATTTATTAGACCCTGTCAGTCAGGGGAATTCTAATCTCAGCCGAAATATGTCTACATTGAACTCAAGACTTTTTTTGTTTGTTTGTTTGTTTGGAGGGAATGGAGAAGGAGCGCCAAAGGCTTAAAGTCTTTTAGGAATCACAGAACAATTTGAGCTTGCTGTTTTGCTGGTCCTCAGTCTTTTGTTGTGTTCTCATTTGGGTCAGGTTGGAAGTTTTAGAAGTACTACTGGACTAAGTAGAAAATCACTACAAAATTCAAACGAAACCTGATGGGTTTTGGAGGGGGTGGTGGGGTCAGCTTCTAAAGCCATAGACCTTTGTCTAGTTGGAGATGCTGGCCACGGTGTTGCCCTGACTTTGTGACACAGAAGATAGATAATGATCTGGTTTTATACCTCTTTTCCTTTCCCTTCTGACTTTTTTCCTTTTTATTTCCTTCCCCATCAAACTTTCCAGAAAGCATTTTTATCTTACGTTCTCTATACCGGTCATTACATGCCTTCACACACACACACACACACACACACACACACACACACACACACGTGCACACACAAACACACACACACGGTCAGTCACTGCCCTCTACCACCTCTGGGTTATCAACCCCCAAGGCCACAGTCAGCCCCTCCCTGTCTCCAGTGCAGATGGCACTTTTTGGCACGGATGGTTCAATGAACTGGTGTCTCCAGAGCACGGCTTCCTGTGTGACCTAACCAGTGGGATCTCTCTTTGTCAGCTATATTTTAGCCCTCAAGTGGGAGCCTGAAAGTAGAGGTCCGCGTTATGACAATTATAGGCAGGAGATTTGGGGACGATTCTGAAACCCGATCTCTCTGTGGCATCGTGCCCGGGATTTTCGGGGAAGGAAGGTGAGGACCATGGGATTTGGGGCCCTCTTAACCTGGTCCTCAGAATATATTCCTTCTGGAAGCCCTGACTGGCTTTGCACATTGTCCCAGGACACTAATACTGCATTCACATCTTATTTTTTTTTAATATAAAAAGCAAGGAAATATAAAATACTTCTACCGAATGAGTGGTACCGGGAGCCTGAGAAATTCTGCAAATAGGGAAATGCAACCTTTCCTCTGGGTATAAACGTGTCAAGGAGATCATGAGTCTGTTTGCTGTTGTTTTGTTTTCCTGATGAAAAAAACTACTCATTTAAGATGTGTGCCTGTATTTGCAGCCACTATTCAGAATTAACAGCTTTCTTAAGGGGGCTGAGACCGAGCCTTGGAGACTGCCTCCATGCCGCCAGTTCCATGGGGCTCGTGTGCACCGGGGAAGCCCCGTGTGCATTGTCTCCATTGGTATTTGCCTGTTCAACCGCCACTCTCACCGAACTGAACAATCCTAAACGTCCTTCGACTCTCAGGCGGTAACTGTCTTTATGTCCCCCGTCCTCCCTCTTCCTCGGGATCCCCCAACCTCCTATCCCTTCCTCTTTCCCTCTGGCCAGCAGTCAAGTGTTGCAACCTTGATGAGAAAAACCTATCTATCCCAGGGAGAAGTCTGAACAGGAGGAAGTCCTGAAAGTCTAGGAAGGGCAAAGGTGATGTCACACGTGTCCCTTTCTGGGCCAGGCTCAGCTTAGTGGTATTCAGCTACACAGCTGCAGTCATGGGGTTCTTCTGCCTGGGATCCTGGGCTCGGTAGGGGTACTGGTCTGGGCTGCCCCCTCGGGGCCCTGGTCTACCCATTTCCTGATTGGCTGGCACTCTGTGGTGCTGAGGCGGGGAAGGTGGAACATCTTGTCGGAAGGGTCCTTTATGCTGGGGGGCTGGTGGAGGAGGGTAATACTGAGGATACCGGAGGTCTGCAACCCTCAGATCCGGGGGGCGGGGGTAGCTCCCTTTGGGAGGACGCACAGGATGAGCCCCCGGGTAATATGGAAGCTCCCTTTCCTTGAAGAGCACGCGAGGTGTTGCCGTCAGATAGTCTATAGGATCGGCTGGTCCTCCCCTGGAAAGAGAAGAACGGACATATATCAGCAGCTGCTAAGCTGGCTGAAGACCAGCTGAAGACCCCATTCCTCAGCCTCCCGTGTAGTTTGGTGTGGTCATAGACTAGGTCTGGCCCATTGGGTGTGAACCGAAGTGAGGTGCACCCTGAAAAGAAGAGGGTGAATTTTCTTCTTCCCCTCTCTCCTTCCTGTTGGCCATGGGAGCAGCCATTTTAAACTACATGGAGGAAGTCACATGCTGAGGAAGGTCGAACCCAAGAGGGCAAGGGCCCACGTCCTTGACACCATGGAGCCACACGTCAGCCAGGACCACTGATACTCAGATTGGTGCCCAAGAGAGAAATCTACTTCTACCTGACCTATACCACCATGTCTTGGCCTGCAGTATAGTGGCTAAACTGGCTCTCCAAACAAGGCAGACTTTGGCTCTCCTAAAGCTGGGATGATGGTTCGACCCCTCCTGGATGCTTCCCTCCCGTGACGGAAGCCTATCCTAGACATGGTGGTAGAAGTGTACAGGTTCTTTAGGATTATAAAGTTCTCATGGACTATCCCCACTTCTCTGCTCAGTCTGTGGGGTGCTGTTGCCATGGGCCATGCATGGTCTTGGTCTAACTCTGATTAGCTTCTGTCACATTCCCCATGTGCCCTCCCCTCTCTATAGTTCCTAGAAAAAGTCCTAACCCAGAGCTGGGAATTATCCACCTGGAACCTCGATGTAAAGCAATTCTGCCCCCAAGCCGAGAAGCACCAGCAGGCCAGGGGCAGAGTGGGAAGGGCCGAGCCAGCTGAAGCTACACTGTGTAATGAGCAGGCACACAGAACGGTCCAGGGCCGAAGAGACACTCACAGAAAGTGACCCTGTCTGGATCTCTCTACGAAGACAACAAGCATCCTCTGATCCATTTGCTATAACAGAAGCAATCCGTCTCTAAACAATGTACAGATGACTGCATCTTGTCTAGCCTGGGGTTAAACAGATGAGTTCTGTTTGCAGCTCTTAAAATCCCATAAACCTTCTGTGTGCATATTCACCACTACCGTCGCCCGATCCTTCCCACTTTCTACTACTCTCCCTTTTATAATTTTTTAAAAGGCAAAAAACCAAACCCAACAATAATAATTAATGAAAAGCTCTTCAACGTCAGAGTACAAATTGGGAGAGCACTTGAAAGCAATGACAGACCTATAAGAATATTGTGTCTGCGGTTAATCAAGTACTGTCAATGAGGGTCAAAATCACCCTGTAATCTGCAGGGTTTGATGTTAAAACAGCTCTGTAAGTTCCCCAAATCAATGAAGGTTTGACAGGCTCCAAGCTTGGGTGGAAAGTAGCATGTGAACACAGTCAGGAGGATGAACAATAGCTCTCTTTCTACTTTTTTGATGTCTTAATTTGACTATGTATAATAAGGAAAGATCCTCGAGCTTGGGGTAATTTAGTTGGAGTTTTCAGATAAAAAAAATTAAATTGTTTGTGTACAAGTTATTATAACATCAACTGCTATTATTCAGTGCAGTTTGCTTTGCTCTCTTTTAAATTGCCCATGACAACTAGAGCACACACGCATAATCTGTCACTCCAGCCCTGGGAAATAAAGGATCGGGGTTACATCTTCCCTTTCCTTTCGAGTTTTATTTTTGATTTAGAAAACTTCCAGCTTTCATTATCTCTTTTGTCCGAAAATATTTTAAGCTCCCCTCCTCCCCCCTCCCCACCCCGCCTTGTCTATTTCCTTTCGGTTCATGTTAGAGATTTCCGAAATGCTTAAAAAAATATGCTAAACCTGTGCTTTCTCTCGAAACCCACTGAAGCTATTTCTCTGCATGAAGTGAAACATGTGGTTTTTCTGCACTCATTTTAAGCCCTAGGGATAAATCACTGACATTTGCAACACACAAACATTATCTGCCTTAAAATGAACATACAAGCAACGCTCCCTCCGGACCCTCTTAGCGGGAATGTTTCCTGTTTAAAATGGAAAGAGAGAAAGGAGGAATTCCAGGCCTTGGACTTTTAGGGTCCTGGGCTCTCCGCGGAGATTTCTCTCCTTTAAAACAGAACATTATAAAAGACAGGCACACCTTGTTTTTTTTTTATTTCCTATTTTTTTATTTTTGAAGAGACAACCCAGACCAAGTGGTGACGGGGCAGAATCCACCCCGAATGTCCCCATGACCATGCAGGGGTGGGGTGGGGGTGGTGCGGCCAGTAGTTATCCCTTCTCCCGCACCTCACCCCTGCAACTCATTCACCTCTCCCAGCAAAGGGCAGGCAGGCTTCTTCCCCTGGGCAGATGCAGAAGAAGAACTCTGAGGGTTTTGAGGACCCATATCCCTTCCTCTGACGGGAGGTTTTACAGCTGGGAGTTTGCTTACATGTGGCAGAAACCAAGTGAGGTAGCTGTTCTTTGTCAAGAAATGAAATCATGGAAACTGTCTTTTCCCGGAGAACTCATCAAAACAGTTATTGTTTTTAATTTTTCATAGAGAAGAAAAACAATGAGCTGGGCTACGAAAACACTGTTTAAGGTTCAAAGAGTGCTAGAAGACTCTTACTTCTTTGCTGGAGGGGGGGCGCTGCTATTGTTTATAATAACTTTTTCCTCAAAATCGAACATTTCCTACAGATTCCTGCCAGAGCGACTTCTAAGTGCTGGGGAATATTTGTGTGTGTGTGTATGTGTGTGTGAGTGTGTATACACAGACACCCTGACACACACACAAAAGAATGATTTTTAAACAGGAGAAAAACAAACAAACCCCTCCCCATTAACTTGATAGGATAAAGAAAGAAGAATAAGGAGCTGAAATTTTAGTTTTGTTGATCTTGAGTTTCCCTTTCATATATTTGGGTGAAATTTAGTGTTTGTAGGAAAGCACAAAACCCAGTCCATTCTGGGGCCTAAGAAATGCTTATCGAAGCGACCGATGTTGCACGTTTCCGGTTGCCGTCCAACCCTAAGAAATCCCGGGGCAGCTTCCTCCAGAGACTATGATGGAAACAAGGACCTCAACAGCAAATGTATCAGTCTTCCCAGACCCCTCATTCTGCAAGTGACCTCATGAGTTTTATTTGTATGTGTTACTAGTTTTCCTAAAAAAAAAAAAAATCCTTTCAATTGAAAAATATCACACAGGAACGATATTTACCTAAGGAAGAAGGAACGAGTCTGTATTTGCTTTCTTTATAACGTACCTCTTTGAGGAAGCGATCGTGAAAATATCTATACTTTTAAATTTTTGGTTATTTTTTTCACAGTTTACTTTTTTCCCTATTTTATTCTTGATTAGGATCATTTCTGGAGGCCAAAGACTTCAGCTTTTGCCTGGAAAACTCATAGGAATATCTCAGTTATGCGGTTTCCAATCACATAGATGAGGAGGAATGCAATGATGAATGCTAACCGTTAAGCCTAAACGTGACAAGGCTGTGTGGCGTTGCTAATGTGAAGAAACAATAACAACCACTTTCTTTACATGCGATTTTCCTCTTTTTGCCAGCTCAGTATGTCACTGTTTTTCATTAAGCCAAAAAGGAACTGAAAATCCGAGGCTATGCAGGTCAGAGAGCCAGCCCCCAGGTACCAGCAGCTTCACTCTATGGAGCCAGGGAAGGCTAGTGCCTACATTTGCTAAGGCAATCCTGTATGGGGAAAAGGCTAGTATTGGAAAGACTGAGTCACTGGCAAGACCTTTTAGCTGGGAATGAGGTGGCTATACTTACTGGAATAGAAGGCGGGCCATGAGCAGTTCTGAATCCTCCCATCTGCCCCTGCTCTATCCCCTCTCCCTCTAGATTACAAAAAGGAAATCGGTTGTTTTTTCTGCACTCAGCACAGTAGGTCATTCTCACTTCATGTGGGTGAAAGACCAGCTATATACTGAACATCTTGAAGGAATTGAGTCTTATATATCTAGTGATCTCCCGCTGAGCTTAGCACATGGCTTTGCACACCCTAGGTGCTCCATAAATGTGCGTTGAATTCGTTAATGAGGGTTTAAAGTGAAGAGAAAACCCACAAACATGCACAATAACAAGACAGTCGAAGTGTGGAAGGGTGGAAATAGATCAATGGGTAAAAAATATAAGGTGGTAGCAGACTCTCGTTGAGAGCCAGAGATTGACAAAGGTCGAAGTAAGATTGGTCTCTATTTCTTCCTCCCTGTTTAATTGAAAAATAATTGACATACATCATTTTATAAGTTTAAGGTGTACAGTATGATAGTTTGATTTACAGCTATTGTGAAATGATTACAATAGTTCCAGCTAACATCCATCTTCTCATATAGACATGATGAAAAGAAAAGAAAGAAGAATGAAGGGGAAAAAATTCTCCTTGTGATAAGAACTCTTAAACGCTCTTAACAACTTTCCTATATATCATATGGCAGTGTTAGCTATAGTCATCATGTTGTACATTACATGTATATTACTTGGTCTCTAATTTTTAAAGAAGGAAAAAGGATGGTGGGCTGAAAAAAAATGGAACATGTATATATATGGAACAAGTATAAACTTTATCAAGGCATGGGTTATTATATTTGTTATGTTGCCAAGAATGAAAGTATACTCCATTGTCTTCTATAGTACTTGAAACATTGTATATGCTTAGTAAATCTTGGGCCCACATTTAATTGCCTTGACTTACCAGTGAGGTCAACATGACTAAGTAGTATAGGTTGTGTATTTATTTAAGAATCAGTTAAGGAGGGGCACCTGGGTGGCTCAGTGGGTTAAAGCCTTCGGCTCAGGTCATGATCTCAGGGTCCTGGGATCGAGCCCCACATCGGGCTCTCTCCTTAGCAGGGAGCCTGCTTCCCCCCCTCTCTCTGCCTGCCTCTGCCTACTTGTGATCTCTCTCTCTGTCAAATAAATAAATGAAATCTTAAAAAAAAAAAAAGAATCAGTTAAGAACTGTGTGTTCCTCATCATCCAGCAAGGAAATTTATTTTGTTTCTGTCATAAACACAATAATCTAGAACACTGTAATGTATGCAGTTAAAAATACAATACACAGGATCTCAAATAAAGGCCCCAGGGAGATAATATCAAAAGTGACGGCCAGGTGCAATCACCACAGTTTCAAGTACCTGGACTTGACGATTGATGACCACGAACCAGAGGTAGAGGTGATGTCCAGTTTCCTTCTGTCACTGCACTTCCCAACTTTTTCTTTACCAGAAAATACATGATGGATGGCTTTCATATAAGCCGCTGGAGCCTCAGAGAGGCAGAAGCTGAGATTATGCAAACTTCCCTACCACCTGTGGGAACGCAACACCCTCCCTCCCACTCAAGAAAGAACAAGGCGATTCAAGAGAGTGAGAGCAACATTATTGAGGGAGAAAACTCAAGTCTGTTGTAATTTATCAAAATAAATTATTTGCAACCTTCAGTTCAAGCATCAGTAACAAATCCTTGCAATACAGAGCTGATCATAATTCACCTCTGTGTCTCAACGCTGAGCTCAAGAACCATCGCTATCTCTCATCCAGTGAGCTCCCTTTAGGAAAAGGAAGGGCAGGTGAGGTTGAAGATCAACAGGGAAAAACAACTGAGCTTGAGACACATTTAGGGACTAGAAGAGAGTCTGCTTCGAGAAGGGATACGTTTAGCAGGCATAAAAATAAGGTTCGCAGTAAAAAGTGTGAAAGTCATAAAGAATTTATGAGAAGAGGTGAGAACGTCCACCTTCAGCATAAGCATGGGAATCATAAGATTCCTTCTCAGGGAGAAGCTTCCAAAAGGCAGAAGCTAGTTCCTCTTAATTTCTGTAAAATACCATGCATGCTATCAGCAGCGAACCCAAAGACAATTTCTTAACTTTTCCGAGGTAGCCTTTGTGGATTTCCTTTTTTGGTAATAACCAGCTGTGCCCAAATCTGGGGTT
Organism: Procyon lotor; assembly: GCA_028646535.1. Lineage (NCBI taxonomy): Eukaryota > Metazoa > Chordata > Mammalia > Carnivora > Procyonidae > Procyon > Procyon lotor. The sequence goes on from CM053605.1 coordinate 24,564,023, forward strand.
CAAACGGGAGGAAGTAACATGATGTGAAACTCAGGGTGCTCTGAGAGGTACTTGTACCCCTTGGCAGAAAGTTGACATCTGGCGAAGCCATCGTCCTCTCAAACATGCCACTCATGTGTTATTTAGCAGCTGACCTGATGTTTGATGCATCGTTCTGCAGTTCTTCTACAAATATGGCAAAGCTAAAAGGAGATGAGCACAAACGCATACACTCGTAGGCGCTGGAGTCGCCCATGTGATGTAGCCAGAGATGCTTTTAGTCCGTGTTTGGAATTCCTTCAGTGTCAGGTTTCTAGTTACCAGCCCTTCACCCTTCCTTCCGGCATGAATGTGGTCGACCAGGATTAGCAGAACCCTCTGCGATGTGTATTACAGAGCTTTGATTTCTGCACATTTCACAGAATCGTAAAATGTAACGATCATTTGATGGCCGGCGTTATAGAAAGGATTTTGGGGGAAAAAGATCCCCTTTTCATCACTCATGTTTCCCACTGCATTATGAGGAGAGGGCTCTTACTCATTGTTAAGAACTGGAGTGGGAAGAGAAGGATCAGGAGAGGCTTTGGCCCTGGTTAACACCAAGGAAATGTTTGCGAAGAAAATGAGGGTGTAATGATGATGACTCAGGGCTCAGAAGACATGTGTCATGCAGTTTAAGACAGTACCGTCGATCGCCCACATTTAATATCTTTTTTGTGTCTTTTTCAACAACAACCGCAAACACAAGAATTTAGTTATTTCCCAACTGCGTGTGTCACGGAGGTGGGATCTGATGGAACCCTGTTGTCTGGAAAAGGGTCCCCAGGAATGTTTCACCCCATCAGATGGTGGGAGGTATTCCCTAAAAATGGTCCTGCCCAAATAATTTCCCTTATGAGGGAGTGTGACATTGCTAGTGGGTACCTAGGACCATCAGAAAGGGCTGCACGAAAGCATAGGTGGAGAAGGAAGCCCATGGAAAGCCAGACTACTGTGAGTGGCCACAAAAAGTCATGAAATCCATCTGAGCAATAGCTGCATATAATTACCCCATGGTCTTTTTAACCACAGGAGAGGTTTTATCTAAAGAGAATGCAACCAAAGGAACAGATCATCAGAACTTGTTAGGCCACTGAAATCACCTCTCTCTTTCTGCTGTAACAGTAATCTCCGAATTTCATTATCCAGACACTGAGGATTTCATCCAATTGTCATGCAAGAGACAATGGTGTGATTTCAAGGTCAGACTTGGAGGGCCAACAGGTTCAAGAGTGTAGGGTCCAGAATTCTAAAGACAGTTTTGCCTGCCCCATTGGAAAAGCACTATGCAGCTTCCTGTCCATGGTTATCGCCTGGAGAAAGGACATTCTAGGAGAAAAAAACATGTTCATGAGGGCTGCTTTTTCTTGATCAATTTAGATCATATCTATTTTCAGAGTCATACTTGCAATTTTTGGATAAGATTTTCATGTATCTTATCCACAGCTAGTCAGATATTCATATGACTGCCACCCTTCACCTGCCCCTGTTCTCTGCCATTGACTTCTAAAGTCTGGAAGATTTGGGGTATAAGCAACCTACAGTCTTAGGTCATCAGAATCCCTCTTCACTAAGGGCAAGGACCACAGTGAAGGAGTTGAACTACTTCCATGTTCGCTGTGTGTGTGTGTGTGTGTGTGTGTGTGTGTGTGTGTAAGGGCTTCTTCCTATATCATTTCGCTGAGACCCCAGAGAACCCTGCCACCGTGATTCTCTTCCCCTGTAATTTGGAAGCAGAAACAGAAGTGCGGAGGAGAGAGCTCCTACCGACCTCAATGAGCTCAGGAATAAGCTTCCGAAGCTTGATTTAGAACCGCCGAGATCTGAAGGCACTGGAGCACCGTCCCGAAGGCCTCCAGCAGGCCAGGTTCCATCCCAAGCGTTTTCTCCACATTAACGTGTTCGTTCCTTTCAACAGCTCTACAAGGTACATACTCTTATTAACCCCGGTGTGCAGATGAGGCAACTAAAGAACAGAGAGGTGAAGTAACCTGATCAAAGCCACACAGGAAGTGGCAGGGCCCAGGTTCCAGGCCAGGCCGACTGACCCAGAGGCTGCATGCTTAACCACCAAGGGGACCCACGCAGCCTCTAACCTCTCGTGCTTCTCGCTGCCCGCAGTGTGCTCAGGGGAGGCAGGTGAGAGGAATCAGACCTTCTGCTGACACTGCCTGGGGAACAGTGGGCGAGTAGAAGTAGTTGAGCATGGAGAGGAGTCTGGAGCGGCTCATGGAGGACCATATGACCAGAGGTGGCGTGGGGGGCACGAGGAGGGTGATTTGCGTTCAGTAGGGCTTAGAGCAGGGGGGGTGATGTGAATTACCCGTGGGATGGGTGGCATGACTCCACTTGGAGGCTCCAGAGGCACCTCAAACCTTCCGGGTACAAAAGTAAAGAATTACCTCCCCCCACACCTGCGGCCCCTCTGGCGGTCCCTTCGGAGAATGACAATCAATCTACACAGTCAGCTCGGCCAGAAATGGAGACCCCCTCCCTGTCATGCCCTCTCCAGCCAGGCACTGGGTTCTAGAAAATGCTCTCTTAGGTATTCTTGGCTGTCCATTCTCACTGGTCAGCCTTACTCTAAGCTCTGACCCCCTTTCAGCTGGACGAGCAACAGCACGTTAGGCTGAGCAGACGGGCAGGCAGAGCTGCGGGCTAGCTTCACCGAAGACCAGTTCAGCGTCGTCAAGCCAGGTGCATGGGAATCCAAGGGACAGTTGGATTTTGTGACCATTAAGCCGGTCGCCACCAACTTTGAAGCAATTTTGAGCACATTGTACTGATTCTCAAACGAAAACGTGGCACAGCTTGTAAAGACAGAAGAGATGAGTTTTCTTTTGGGGACTGTGTGATCATTTACATTTTCTGGATGGGATACTCTCAAATTTAAATCCTGACACCGGGGAAGAAGTTTTTGCTTGCACCTGAATATAAGGTCTGCCATGGGCTTTTTTTTTTTTCTTTCTCCTTAATATCAGGTCATCTTTTCTCTCAAATTTATGAGACTGAGGCTTACATAACATATTTCATAAAACTCTGGGTACACTTTCTGCCTTAAGAAATGAGCATGTTAGTATTTATGGATGGGCCAGGGACCAATATAAAGATGAGGAGAGCTGGGTTTACTTCTGGGTAGGAAAAACTACACACTGCCTTGATTCCCTCTTGGTACAGGTGTCCTGTGAAAAGGGCTTTCCTCATCCTGCTATCAAGAGTGACCCGAGCTTCTTGGTCCCACCCTCCACTGGAGAGGGCACATAGAAGAAAATAGGGCCGGGGTGGGCCCAGAGCTCCACTCAGGGGGAGTCTGGATTTTGGTAATGGATTCAGCCACAGTCATACTTGGGTATATTTTGGAAATTCATAACCTCAGCATCTCCCTGAGGCCCAGCACCAAGGCTATGGGCCCGTTCTCCAATTTCTACCAGGTAATAAATGGAAGTGCTTTTGGCCTTTCTCTAGCAATTCTGATGTGGAATTGAAGAGCCTCATGACAATTTTCATCGAAGTGCAGAGGGTAATTCTGGGCCTTCCTCTCCTGTTCCGTGCTAAGCAGGTGCCAGAGCCCAAGGCCGGGCCTGGTGGGCGCGCAGGCGGCTCGGCCCTGGGCCCCCATTCATTCAGCCCGTCTGGAGCCCAGCTCATTATTTGGCTGAGAGCTTTGGAGATGGCACCAGCACGGCAGGTTTTCTAGAATATCACATCCTATCCCGCTTTCATTTTTGCAGATGAAATGGATTTACAGCACAAAGGTTGCTGAACTGTATTGTCGAAATGATTTGCAACAAATAATGAAAGTTATTAAGAGAGTCTCAGGTGCCGATGACTGGCACTGAGCTCGCCCGGCTGGCCTTGGTCTCTTCATCCTCGGCCTGATCATTACATGGCTGGGAAAGACTGGTTATTAACGTCATTATAAGCCTTTTACTTTCAAATCTCCTTTTATTGAAACCCGAGCATTCTCTGTTATTTCTCTTTCTGCTATCGTATAGCCCGACTGTCAGCCCAGCTTTGGCGGGTTCCACGCTTGCCTTTGATGCTGGTAAAATTGGGCAGCTAGCAAGGCTCATCACAGCTCACACTGATTGGGGCTGTGAAATTACTCGGCTCTCGTCATGACTCCGTCTTCATCATCATCATCTTCTTCTTTTCCTTTTGTCTCCAGTGTTCTTATGCAGTCACTGTCCTGAGCCCTTCCACAAGACCTTCCACGCCCCCGCCTCCACTCCTTTTAGCGAACTAATATGTGGGTCCGGGGCCATTGATGAGTGCTTTTACAAAAAGAGCAAGACAAGCTTTTATTGTGAGTGAGCTCCTTCAGATGTTATTTCATCCTACATTTGTTCTCTAACTCCCTGATTTATTGATTTATTCCTCGAGCAATCCGAAGAAAACTGTAAATTCACCTTGGCTTCCATTTCTCTGAGCGCTGCCTTGCTCTCGGCTGTATTTGGTGCCAGTGTACGTGCCAAACGAAGTGATTCCCCCGTTTTGGCACATGCATCCTTTTATCAGCACGGTGGCAACCTCGTTTCCTAAGATCGGTCACGAAGCTGAAGCTTTAATAATCTAAATAGAAGCTTATCATAGAAAAGCAAATATTTACATGTTTGAGTCGTCTAATTTAAAGAAATTAATTAAAAGTAAATGCTGAAGTGATTTAAAACTAAAAAGCCATCACCAAATCAAATGTAATTTACCACTTGCCCCAGGCCAGCTTGTTCTCAAGCTTCGGGATAGACGAGATTCTGGGCTCTATCTTTGCTGCCGTGGACCTCAAGCCTTCAGGCTCGCCGGCCTTTCTGGAACTAGATTTCATTTGCCTGTGAGGGTGTGGGGGGTGCTCTCAGGATGCACTTCCGGGGGCTGGGGAGAGCGGGGGACTCCGACACAGAGGTGGGGCTTGGACTGGGCAGGGCCCCTCTCAGAAATACCATCCAGGTGCCTGGACTTCTCCTGAACCTCAGTGACCTCGTATGTAAAATGGGGAGAGCAGGTTTGCCTTTCCTCCCCTTGCAGAGACTGAATAAGAACAGGCCAATTACGCCAAGAGCTTCAAGACTTGTTGAGTTTGAAGTCGCACTCGGTCGTTTTTATAAGAAAACCGCATTTTCTATAAGGGAGTTTAAGGTAACCGTCCAAAGACCTAGCATGAACCAGTAAATAAATTCATAAGCACATCTAAAATTTATGATGGAGTGTGAACGGACCCTCTGTGTCCCGCTCCACATTAATATGTGTCGGTGTAGGAAACGCTCATTCAGATGTTGCAACTTCTAAGTCATTACAATGAATATATATAAACACACCACATATATTCATGTATATTCACTGTGTATGTTCAATATTCTTGTATAGCATATATACACATACATATGCATATATATATGCGGGGAGAGAGAGAGGCTCACATTTTTAAAAAATTCAGCTAGTTGCTGACATTGGAACATTGAGGGCTTTCACAGAAGAATTCTGCTTTCCTGTTTTTCTTCCCACTCAGGCCTTGCCTTCCTTGAAGACGATACTCAGCTGGAGCTTGGCCCCCTCAGGCTCTCCTCCTGGTCTTTCTCTCCTTGAAGGCTCCCACCTGCCCCTCTGGCTATTAGGGCTGCAGCCCCTGCCCCTCCCAGAATTTCTGCATCGCCCATCCGGGTCACAGCCTCCACCTGACAGGTGTACGTTATCCAAATTCCCCACTTCAAGAGCGAAAGTGCTGTGGGAAGTACCCAGACAAGTTCTCCATCAAGAGTTCTGTGCAAGACAGAGCTGCAGTGTGGAGAAGGGGCCCGGGGTCGGAACTGCAAAGACTGGGTCAGATCCCACGGGGGTTCAGACAAGTCATTTTACTTTCCTAGACCTTATCTTCAACTCCGTAAAATGAATAGCTGCCCCCCCAGTGAGGCACCGGGGGTTACAATTTCAGGGCCCTTCCGGGAAACCACACAGGCTCCAGTCCAAACTGACCTGAGGTCACAGTGCTGCATTTCAGCCTGACCTTTGCTTGTGACCCTGGCTGGACTTCTTCACTTATCTGTGCCTTGGTTTCTCCATCCGTAAAGCAATATGTGCTTTTCTTCTCACAGGAGAGAGGGCCATGATACAGATGAAAGCAAACTGGAGGAAAGTCGGGCTAAAAAGAATCTAAGATCTTAGGTGATGCTGGTGTCTCAAAGGTTTTAGGTATGAAGGGAAGCTTGCCTGGCCTAATTGCATTTCTGGCTTGGAATTTGCGCTTCCCACAAGAGGCACGATGCAGATATCGTCCTGGCCTACAAGGCAAGACTGGGCAAACCCTTGGCAGAGGAATACCAGACCTCAGGTAAAGAAAGGGGAGGTGTGTCCCCTTTCTGAAAAAACCTGGACTCTAACTTACTTCCTTGCTCTGTGCATTTTATGAGGAAAGTCTGTAGTGCACTGTTATCAGGTGGTTAACCAAGTTGATGAGGTGTAAACTAGCCCTTTAATTGTTTTATTTACAACCTACTTAGCCTGCCCTAACATCTCACTGGGGGATTGATTACTTAGTTGATTAAGTTAAGTGAAGTTTAGTGAATTACAGTTTGGTAAAACCAGGAACAGAAAGATACCTGCCAGATTTTAGCAATTTTGCAGCCACTTGTAAGTAAGTGTGGAACACACTTTAAAATAAAGTATCATCACCACCACAACAACAAATGGAGTAAATTGTTAATTACCTTCATCACCACCGTTAGAAAAATAAAAACCTGGAAAATCAAGATGGTGGAAAATAACTAAGTTTAAATCCATTTGTTCCTCTCAGGGTACTATTTCTCGTAGAAAGAAGTAGCTTCAGGGGAAAATTTCATTTGTCAGGGACAGGCACTCAGAATTGCGTTCAGAAGCCAAATGCTTACTTAAGAAATAATCCTCTTACCGTTCCTCTGGAGTTCTAAATCTGGACAGACGAAACTCTAAGGTTAACCTAGCCCTGAGGGTCATCTTCCAAGTTGATTGGTGACCGTGCTCTATGTTTGAACCCCCAAACATCCAGCACCTACAGAAAGGGCTGAGCCCCAATGTCTCTCGTCTGGGATCTTACCAACCAGCTGAGGGGACAAAGAAGCAGATGAAAGACAAGACAGGGCACATATGCTCCACGCTGAGGAAGTACCTTGGGACAGCTGCTGTAGCAAGGGGTTCTGATGAGCCTTTGCATTGCAGAAGTCTGGAAGAAGAGCTGGGTAGGAGCGACAGAGAGACAGGGACGGGGAGAGAGGATGACCTTCTTCGATGACAGGAGGTACCTGAAAACCTGCAGGTGCTGGGCAGAAAATGCTCAGAGGCCAAGAAAGTGTCAAATGTGACCTGTCCCAGCTATCATTTCTTCCTAATCCCTCATATCTGAATCAGATCTGAATCTTGTAAACTTCTCCAGCAACGTCAGTAATGCTAGAAAATTAAGTCATGGTTGATTTAAATGTATATGATAAGATTACATAGGGTCAATAAGGAAAATTTCTTAAGGAAGATCTTGAATATAGTGCAGAATCTATGCTCGCTTAGGGGAAGTTCTGCCTCTATGAATTGCTAACCACTATAACTGATTACCTATTTTCTTATTTGTCCCCCAATAAACTGTGAGCTTTGTGATGGTAAGTACTATTATTGGGTTCATTGTTGATTTCCCAGTGCTTGGCATGTGATACGCCCTCGCTGCAATAGTTAGTACACGAGTGTTCTCTGGTGATTCCTGGGGTGGAAAGAGGATCCTCTTTTCTTTAAACCAAGAAAAAAAAAAACATGCCCTTTTGAAGTTCAGCCTGGTATCTTTCCCGGCAGCTGGCACCTTGCTTGTTGCCTAGTGACCAAACACTCATCTGGACACCACCTTTTGTAAACGGGTTTCCGTGGTGATGGTGGGCTCAACCTCTCTACAGTCAACAAGAGCACTGCTCTGGGAGTCAAAACTCCTGGATTTGAGTTCTGGCTCTGCCACTGGCTTTGAGTGGGAAATGTCCATGTTCATTTTCTCCGCTCGAAAGTGGGGATTATAATGCCAAGCCCTCAGGGTGGTTGGGGGATGATCAATCATTAGAGGTGTGTGGAAAAGCATGGTGTGACTGACAAGGCCCTATTCAGGTATGAGATATTGTAAGTATTAGTATTACCTCTTCACCTTCTCTAGGCCTGAGGTTGTGCCCTGCCCATTAAAATCCTTCAAGGAATGAGGTCCTAGCCCTGAATCTTAACGTCCAGGGCTGGGTGTCTTCATTTGCTACCCTACCGCCTTCCTGATGCCCGTAGAGCCTTTGTCTTCAGTCTTACCATCTTTCAGGCTGTGCTCCTTTCTGCTTGTTGGGATCTTGAATTTTTGTCCAAACTGGATAGACTTCTAGGTGTCTCCTGGCTGCCATCACCAGCCCTCCTGCCTTATCTCCTTCTGCTGGGGCCTCTCCTGATCTCCTCTATCTCCAGGGATGTCTGTGTTCAGGTCTCAGCTAACTTTGAGCTGGGCAGCCCTGACCATCGCACAGATCCCGCTATGAGCATCAAGAGGTGCAGCTGCAGGGGACTTAGGAGCTTATAGTTCTGGACTTTCAGTTAAAGGACATGCGATGTTAGGACAGGTGCTCTGTAATGTAGTCCCAGTTTCTTCATGTATGAAATTGGAATGGTAAGGGTTACCTGCCTCACTGGCTAGTCAGGGGGGGTTATGGTAGAAAAAGCACTGGAAAGCACTTAGCCCTCTACCTGGGTGTGATAAGCAATTGGTAAAGGTTGGCTATTATTGTGGCTTATTATTGTTGTTATTTTTCTCTCTGCTCCAACTTTGTATTGCTTATTCCTGATTCCATAATGTCTTACACGCTGTTCTCAGTCTTCCAGATACTCAAATATGTCTGGAGGCCTTTTTCTCTCTCAAAATCTGCTTTCTCCAGATGGAAATGAGGCAAGTTATCACCACTTTCCCAAAACTCAGGGACTATGTTCGTTAAAAGAAGATACAAAATACACTGAAATATATATTCTCTAAACAGTTGTTCTTTTTTGTGTAGTCTTGGTTTTACTCTTTATGTCTAATCATTACTTATTAGTGTGTCCGCATTGATGCCACCTCTTGGAAAGCTGCTGGAGGACTTGGATTGGGGGCTATACACGTCTCTGAGAAGGATCAACACAAGCACATGCGCAAGCCATAAAGTGAATTATGGACACATGCACCCAAAGCCAAAGGAAGTTGGGCAGCAGCCAAAAGACCATCAAGCATGGTCTTCAAAGAGACGTAATATCCTCCATCTCTCTTGTCTTTTTCTTTAATATCAGATTATCTAGATGGATGAAATACTGTATTGTATTTACTTGAGGAAGCATTCCTGAAGCCTGTGGGTTACATGACAATCAGATCCAGAGGTAGAAAATGGGTGCACTGGTCTGATGGATAATTTTTTAGGGGTTTAGCACTCATTCTTTCTTTTATGAGTGTGTAACAAGAGCTTCTACTTTTCTCTTTCATCCTTGATGCTAATTTCCTTCTTCCTTTGTCATCACAGTTGGGACAGAAGGAAGTTACTGGTTTTTCCTACATTGTATCTGTTCCATCTTCTCCTGGTGATAGTATTCTGTTCTTTTGCGAATTGTTCCATGCCTACTCCCAGTCCACGTGGTTCGGGCAGAGTGACTCTACCCACGACTCCAGAGGTGGCATGTAACTGAGGCCTAGCCATTAGAACATCCCACCCCACTGGTTACAGTGATCATCTCTTGTTAAATACATAATCTGATCTCAGCCACCTGGGACAGTTCTGGGACTTCCATTGGATCCGTTGAAATGTGAGATTCCCTTTCTTGTGGGAGTGGCTGAGAAGACAGGAAGATAAGCTTGGTGCTTTGGGCAGCTGTCTGGACCCCATAGTGGGTGAGTTTGCCTGGGAATGGAGCTAACACAGAAGAAAGCAGAGTCAAGAGATGGGGAGAAGGACACCAGCTCCTGATGGCAGTCTGAGTTTCCAGGTAGCTGGAAATATAACTTTTTGGTTATACTTGCTAGTAGATTTTTTTTTCCCATCTTGTATAGACAGGAGTATCTGAATACTTAATCTAAAGGGAGACCAATGACCAATAATGCTTAACTTGTTGTTTGTGTGTGGAGGAGAGTACCTCATGGTATAAACACAAGTTCTACAGGATAATATACTTTGAAAGGGCAGATGGCCATTCACATTAGAAACCACCTGAGGAGGAAAAAGTTTCCCTGCAGCTCATGTTGCCTCAGCTTGGCACAGTTCCCAACATCTCCAGAGTGGAGAAGGTGAAAAGCAAAAGGTCTAGAATAATTCCCTCTTTAAGCTGCAATAAAGAAGGTGTTAGGTGGGGAAAGCGAAGAACCATGCAGTACAGGAGGGTGCCTGATGGGTTTTTGGTCCTGGACAAACTTCCTCTAGGCTTCGATGCCTGTATCTGTGACTAACGGTCATAACTCAATTATGCAATTAGGTAAGTCTGTTTCTGAGAAAGTGAATAATCCCTAACTCTCATCCTCTACCAATTATCCAGTAGGCAATAACAATGAGTGTGCAAATAATTAGCAATTAGTTGTATAAATCTAACATATGCCAGGAAAATTCCTGCCTGCTCAGACCCATGGGGGTAAATAAAAAGGGAGACACCAAAATGACTTCCCCATTGTCTCCATCCCTTTCACCCTGCTTCTCCTCTTCCTTCCAGCCACAGAAATGTGCAGCCTTTGTTAGTTCCCCATCTCTGTCTGTGTTCTCTGTTCGCATACAGCATGGGAGAGAGGACTGGATCCGTAGTTGCTTTGGGAAAGGAGATCTGGAGAGGGTGGTGAGATTTTCACCTCATCCTATGTCGTATGGATTTTATGAAAAGGGTAATAAGGCTCACAGTGTTCATTTGAATGGCAAAGAGACTATTGCCGTGCCTGGGAATGTGGAAACCTGTTTCTCAGGAGCAGCACAAGGCAGTCAGACTAGCTTGGGTCCTCTCCTGTGCTTTAGAAAGTATGGTGGAGTCAGGCATGCCACGGGTCTCTGAGAGTTGGGAGTTTGCCAGGTACCAGCAAGGGCCACAGCAATGGAAGATCTCCACAGAGCTTAAGCTCTGCCATGACCTAGGAGTAAAGCCCAGAAAAAAAATGGGTCTCTCTTTTCACTTCTTTTCCCCCTAAAATTTACTGAGATATAATTCACATACAAGAAATGTGACCATTTCAAGTGTTCAGTTCCATGAGGATTTATAAATGGACACAATGAACCACCCTCAGAATCAAGGATATGGGTGGCTCTTTATTTTACTTTGTTCAACTGCTCCTTTTTCCTTACCAACTCTTAAACTGAGCATTCCACAACTCCACAGAAGATAGAAAGAAAATCCCACACTTGAAAAATTCATGGCTTGTCTGGAAAAACTCCAATAACTCATGTCCTATAAAAATTGCTGAATGTATTAAAATAAAGTCAAGGTCCGGGCAGGTAATGAAAATGAGAAATTTGAGTTTTGGGAAGCATTCTCTGGGATAAATAGACCATTTAGAACTGAAATTTGGAAAAACGTGCCAGGGCATCTCAATCATAATTATTCTACGACTGTATGTACCACTGTTCGTAGAAAACTTTCTCTTAATGACAAAAATACAAATTACTGAAAAATAATTTGCTGTTAATGAAAGAATTCTCATGCCTCAATTAGAAAGCCTACAAAATTTAATACAAAGAGAGAATTTCCACTTAAACTCAGTATGGCTGAAAAAGGAGAACTGTCCTTCCTGGCATCTTCACAGTGAAATGTCTGGAATTTCCCCCCCTAAGTTGTAAATTCTTTCTTATGTTTGCCTTCCTTTCCCCACCCCCTCTCTGCCTTAAAATTTAGTTGAATGACTGCTATGTGCCAGGTACTATGCAGGGCTGATGATACAGTGGTGACAAGGCAGGACCCTGCCTGTAAGGAGCCTGTGGCCTTTGCTTTCTATATCTTAAATCCACTCCCATTGACATCTCACTTCTAGGAGGTCTGTTCTTCTTCACAAAGCATGGCTAGAAATGGGAAACTGGGAAAAGAGAGAGGAGCAGAGAAAAGGAAAAGAAAAGAAGTGTCATAACTATTTTCCATGTGATGAAGACTAAGAATTCTAATTTTTTTCCCCACCATTCCCTCATTTATTTTCCCACCATTTGTCCTGACTAGGGGTCATGGTAGAAACAGATTCTAAAAGCCCACATCAACAAAAAGCAAAAAAACCCAAGGATAATCCAGTACTTGAGCATTGCCTTAAACACAGAACTCTCTCTCAGTAGCTCTACCTACATTAGGAAAAGAGAAAGCCACGGAGAGAAGTTAAGTCAATGCTAATACAGTGAGGTACCAGAAGCTTCCACTGATTGCTGCCTTTCTTACATGTCAGAAATTTGGAGAAGAAAATATACTGTTTTTGATGACTGTGGTATTATTATTCAGAACATTGGAGTAGTGATAGTCATGATAGTCAGCCACCAAATCTAAATCTGGTTATATTCTTGTGCTGATTGTGAATCCTTTTCTTTTTGTAGCTTCTTCATGAAAACACTAAGAAGTAAACCCAGATCTATACCATAAATATAATTATGATTTATAAAGAAATTAATTAGTAAGAATAGACATTTATGTCTTGACCAGTGACATCTGTGATTTTCCAAGATGCAATGACTCATTCAAATATCACCACTGGTTCTTTGGGACCCATGATTTTTATATTAGCATCTTAGACTAGACTCCACAAGGCACCTGGTACTAAGGTAGGTCTTCTGGTTAACTGTGGTTAAGAATGCAGCTCCTGAGACACCAATGTGACATTTTCTTCTTGAGACCAAAGGCTGAAAGTGAGTGTGTTGATGTAGAAACTCACTGCTCTTGGCTTCTTGGAAGAAAGGTCAAGAAATTGATAATGCAGGCTGTTATCAGAAATTAAAATAGATGAAGGGTACATCCTTATAACTGTGAGTATGTATTTGGTTCTTAGGATTTCCCTCTCTCTGCTTATATTTCCCACCTGTTCTTCTGTGCTCTCTGCTTTATCCACTCGAGCGCTTAGCATAGAAATCATAATTGTTTTAAATTCCCAGTCGGATAATTCTAACATCCCTGCCTGGTCTTGTTCTGCTTGTTCTATCTTTCCAAATTATGATTATTGTTTTGTTTTGTTTTCTGGCTTTTGCCTTTTAGTATGCCTTGTAGTTTCTTCTTGCTAACTAGACATGATGTACTGAGTACAAGGAATATGGTGGTGAGGTGTGGGGGGAGGGAGCATTCTACAGTTCTATGATAAGATCTCAGTCTTTTAGCGAGCCTATGCTTCTGGCTTGTGAAGTTCACAGGTGTTTCTCGGTTTGTTTCTCCCTTAGGTGGAACAGGAAGGCCAGAGTGGCCTGAAGTTGAGTATTTCCCTTCTCCAATATGGAAAGCTAGAACTTGTTGGAATTGGCTATTTCCCTTTCCTCAGGTCAGTTAGGCTCTGACAATACCTTCAGCAGGGTAGGCTTTGTTAACTAGTTCCCCCTGAGGGTATGCCTTGTTAATAAGAATAGAGTACTCTGGTGTATTTCAAAATGGGCCCTTTCCTTCTCTCACTGCTAGAAACACAAAGGCATCCTCCCTCCTATTTGCTGTTGGGATCTGGTTGAGCTCCTAGATGCAAATCTCACAATGCTGTGGGCTTCCCTATGACTGGGTCCACCTGGAGTATATAACTCTCAGAGTTGTCCCCACTGAGCCTCCAGCACTTCATTAATTACAGGTCAGGTTTTTCCTACCCCAGCACTGAGCTTTGCCGTGGTTTCTCTTGAGTGTCTGTTCCTATAAGCCGAAACTCTTTGTATTTGCCTGTCTGTCTCTCTAATCTTTGGGGCAGTGGTTTGCCCTGTGTCCTCACTTCTCTTGCAGATCCAAGAAGAATTGTTGATTTTTCAGTATTTTTAGATTTTTACTTGTTAGGATGGAGTTATGACTTGCAAGGTCCTTTCATGCAGAGCCAGAAACTAGAAGTCTCCCCCTTGTATTTGGTATCGAAGTCTGCAACTTCTTATTCCTTTTCTCCTCCTCTTTTGATTCTTCTCCTCCTTCTCCTCCTCCTTCTCTCCTTCCCCCACCCTTTTAAAATAAGAAAGTACAGGGATATTTGATGAGAAATTTGCAAATCATTTTGCACAACAGCAAACTATCATCCCTTGCCCATCACCTCCAGTGCTACGTTGTCTCCAATAACTAGGCAGCAAATAAGATGGAAAGAGTTAAGTAAAGGAAAATTTTGACTTAAAATACATAAGATGATGAAATCGAAATCATTTTTATCCTTACAGAAAACTCCTAAAGAAATGATATATTTTCCTGTATATTTCAAGTCTACATAGGAGTATTAATTATAGGAAAGAGAACATTTCCATTGTGCCTTTAAACCAAGGAAAGACAGACAAATCACATGGGATGAAGTGTCTGAGATGAAGAAAATTCTTCAGTCATCTCTCACCAACCCTCCTTGGATAGCAGGTGACAAGAGAGAGGACCATAATGGAATAATAGCCTTCCACATAAAAGAATTATGGTAAGTTGACATTAGGTTGAGCTGCAGTCCAATCAAAATGGAAAAAGTTCTGAGCCAAGACTCACAGAGGTTCCGAAAGACGACAACTAATGTGTGTTTTGATATTGTCTTCCTTCTACTCAGCCTGCAGTAATTTGAACTGAGAATTGTTTTTTTATGGAGATTTATTACAATAGCATTGCCATTCAAGAATAGGCAGCCATCATCATAAATAAAGAGCAGACACACAGGGATGTGAAGATCCAAGACAGAATTTGTCAAGGTGGGTAAATCACGAACTTACTTATATCTCAAATAAATACACAGGACTGAAGCCATCACTCATTAGGGGAAAATCTTTTCTTCCATCCTGAAAAAAAAACAAGTCAAGCTGCCCTGATTTGGTTTTCCAACCTTGTCCAAGGAATCCTTGGTCGTCCTAGAAACTGAGGCCGTCCCACCTTATTAGGGCACAGATAGGCCACTCTGATGAAGGAAAGATGTGGATTTCCTTGAGTACCAACTCTGCTGTGGCCTGAGGAGTGATCCTTACAATCAACAGTGCTGAGAAGGCTAGCCTTCTGCAAGAGACCACAAAGCTACTGCAATCTACTACAAAGCCCTTTGCGAAATACGAGGGGAGAAAGACAGCCGACTCCTTGCTCCCTGCATTGGCCTTAAAAGTCCAAGAGGCAGAGCCCAAGTGCCTCCCCATATTTCCTCTGTACATTGAAATCTGTGTAAGTGAATGTGTTTCCATGTCCAGCTTTGTTGTTTCAGCTGTTCTGAGAGCTGGGGATATCCATTACTCCCTGCCCCGAGACGCTGACCTGCACAACAGCTCCAGGTTCCTCTAACCACTCTGCATTTCAATAAATGCCTGCCCCAGTCTTCCTGAGGCCACCACTCCAGCCTGCTCATCCCCACTAAATGATTCATTAGGTTGGATTAACCCTTTAAACACTACTATTTACCAAAGGGTCCCTGGGGCTTCTCACACACTCCATCATTTTTAGCTATTATAAACAGCCAGTCCCAGCAGGGTGGAATCCACTTTAAGGCTACTCAGGTTGACAATGTGGGTTTTGTTAGCCCCAATTTACTTAAAAGCTCAAGACAGCATTTACTTTGTGAGATGGGGCAGACACATTTTCATCTCCCAGCCAGTGCGTTCCAAATATGCCTCTTGCCGTAAACACCTAGGTAATGCACAAAAAGGGCTGCAAGGTGTGGTCATGCCAAGGCCGTGGGGTGACGCAGGGTCTATTTTCATGCCTCCGTTATCCAGGCCTCCTTTTTGGTTGTTGCCATTTTCTGCCTATAATCAGCTGTGTGCACAATGAGTGGTGCCTGCCAAATGGCCATTTGTGGGCGCAATTAGACACCTGTGCCTTCAAACAAGTTGCAAGCACCTAATTGTGTCTGCATGTAGCCACTTGTGGGTGCAATTATCCAGAAATCCAGGTGTGCTTGGCATTATGCACAATTTAAGGGGCAAAGGAAAAAAAGAATGTTTTCCAAAAAAGAAGGCTCAGGTTGAACGTGTGCCCTTCAGACTTTAACTGGGGTGGTTCAGCAGAAGCCACCACCACTCTCTGGGCGTGGAGTCTCTTTGTTTTAGGATCTACAGCAGTGCTCCCCAATAGTAGATAATGCAAGTCACCTATATAATTAAATTTATTCTAGTGGCTACATTAAAAAGTATAATGGGAGAGATGAAACCAATTTTAATAATTCATTTTATTTAACCCAATATATCTAAAATATTATAATTTCAACATGCAATCAATATAAAAAATAATTAATGAGATATTTTTCACTTTTGGGGAGAGGGTTGTACTAAATCTTTGGAACCTGGTTTGGATTTTATAACTTAAAACACATCATAATTTAGGCTCCTCACGTTTTAAGTGCTCGAGAATCATGCTTGGTAGTGGCTACCATATTGGAAAGCACAGGACTACCAAGAATTGTTTTCAGTTGTGTTTAAATGTTTGGAAATTTTTATCCTTTAAGCACTTTCCTGAATATTTATAAAATCAGACTTCAAAGAAAGAACATCTAGAAATGCCATTTAGTGTTTGAGGGTTGCCATTGATTTACATGGCCCTTTGTAATGAGAATTGCTAGTAAAATAAAGTACAATGCTGAAAATCTCTCCCCACTTTGTGTGGTGCAATTATGAGGAACACGGTGGGGCTAGGTTCAGCAGTGACAGGCACAAGCTGTGTAGACAGAGTTAGAAGAGGGGTAGCCAGAAATGAGGGAAGTGGAAATGGGGCAGCTAGGATAGGAAAAGCAAAAGGACCCGAGACTGTGGCAGACCTCTGCATCATCTCTTGTTATATATGGGAATGGCTGTTCCATTTATCTAGATAAGCATGGCTTTAAGAGCATTGGAACAGAAAGTCTGATTCATCTTGGTTGCATTTGGGAATCACTGAATTAAAATTTGGCAAGAACTCAAGAGATTATCTTTCTTTTTAACTATAAAACGGGGCAACTGTAGTACGTACTTGATAGAGTTGTGAGGATTAAATGAGTCGATATGGGTTAAATACTGAGAAGGGCGCCTAGAATGTATGAAGCCGTCAGTATCAGCTGCTGTCATCACCCTCCCCACCAGCAGCGCCATTGTGGTTTTTATCATGATGTCTATTCTCAAGCCATCCCTGAACAGTATGCATAGATACCACACACACAGGAGTGCATGTAAGTAAGTACATACACCCACACAATACACCACACACACACACACACACACACACACACACACACACACACACACACACAGAGTGCGTTGGGGCGAAGAGATGACTAAACTCTCCTTTGGATATTGTTTCCAATGTCTCCTAATCCCTTCAGTCATCACTGTCATGCACTCAGGTGAGTTCTCTGAATGCAGGAATCACATGGGAACATCTCGGATTCTCCGGAGCCTCATTCCTAGTAGATGTCAAGCTCATGACACCGGCGTTGCCTGAAAATTGGTTAAGTGGAGAATTGGTTAAGCCACTCTTGATGCTCTAAGTTTCTTTTCATGAAACGAATCCATGGAGAGCATGTGGAGTGCCTTCTCTTTTGGATATAAACACTCCCTGAATCGAGAACAACAAATTTCATGTACTTATGTAACAATTAAGTACCTTTTTTACAATTAGGTTATATATTTATACACCACATTGCCCACCCCACCCCATGACCCATTCTTTCTTCCTTTCCTGATTCCCTGACAATGGCCGGTTTACCCACCCAGCTGTCCTGAGTTCTGAGCCTTCTATATCAGTTGTCATAGGAACTGCTGGTTAGAATATTTCTTCCTCATTAACCCCTCTCCCTGCTTTTTAAAGCCCCCGAATTAGTCAGCAAGAGACTTGAGTATGCCCAGTTTTCCTCTGGGTCCCATGAATAAACGCCCCATTTAATTTCATCAGAGGCAACACCTCTTTCTTTCTTTCTTTTTTTTAAATTTATTTGACAGAGAGAAACACAGTGAGAGAGGGAACACAAGCAGAGGGAATGGTAGCAGGAGAAGCAGGCTTCCTGCCGAGCAGAGAGCCCGATGTGGGGCTTGATCCCAGGACCCTGGGATCATGACCCAAGCCAAAGGCAGACGCTTAACGTCTGAGCCACCCAGGCGCCCCAACACCCCTTTCTTGAATAGTTCCCTACCTCCTCCTCCTCCCCCTCACTCCTCCCAGACACTTTAAGAAGGTGCCATTTGCCCTTCATTCCATTGTCAAGAATACCTGAGGAAAAGACAATAATCTAAGCTAGTCTACAGAACGTTTTAGGAAAAAAAAAAAAAAATCCCAAAGGAAGCAAAGCCATCAACCTGGAGAGTGGCCAGACGCCCCCTTCAGAACCTCAACAACAGCCTCCAGCTACTTCCTCATCCTTTTCTGATGGAACCTGCTTTTTCTCAAATACAATTATTAGAATAGATGAAACATGACTTCTTATTCAATTTCATATTTTTCTGCTTTAGTTACCAGCACTGCAATAGTATTCTTCAAAGTCATGATTCTTCATCCTGTTTCCTTTCATTATGTCTCGCTTTTGCATTCAGACTCTAGTGTGTGATGCCGGAAGGCAGGAGGGTTCTCCCAAGTCCCTTGTCTGTAGAGAATGCCTGCTCTGGGAAAGGGGTGTCAATGTCCCACAGCAACAATATTTTAGAAGTGGTTTTCGCGTGGACAGCTTTTCAATTATGTAATGGGCTAAACAGGTTTGTGTGGCTGCTAGCTTGGCAGCCTGCTTTCTGCACAGAGCATCCTTTCTAGAAGAAATGCATTTCAAGCTTCAGGACAGTTGGCATAAACACAGACTATAGAAACCCAGCCCATCTGAGACTGAGGGCCGATCACATGAGGGATGGATTTGTGCCAGCTCACCCGTGTCTTCTCATCTAGTTATTTCCAAATGGCAACCAGAGATGAAGCCAGCAGGCCCAGGATCCACGTCTGGGGGCCAGGATCCAGCCTCGCCAGGCTGCGAGGACCAGCTCTAAACCCAATCCGTACAAGCTGCGTCCGAATGAGTGATGCCTGAAAACTACAGTTATGGCTTCTTCCACCATGTTTTCTTCTTAAGAACATAACATCCCTATTTGTAGACCATTCAGTGTCTTTAATTGAAAGTATTAGTTAATTCTCAACCCTATTCAAATGCTTGAAATGTGAGCATTTTCTCAATTCGATACATATTTCCAAAAGGAGGTAGCTATTTTAGATTCAAATTGCAATAAAAACTTAAATTATAAGCAACTTCCAGTATGAAGTAGAAAAATTTAAACGTGTCATGATAATTCTGAAGAAGGCTCCCATACTTATTGTTGTATCCGAGAGAATAGCTTTTTCCAAGGGATTTTTACCACCTTATGCCTTCCCATGATTCAACAAGTGAAGAGTGAAAGAGGAAGGTTTTCTATCTGTCCTCTGATTATCACAGGGAGATCCATTTGTGTTTCAAAGTTCCATTCTTTGTGATGAATTCTTTTACAAACCCTAGTCATGTAGAGTGAGACATTTAACGTCTCCTTTTTTTCTAGGAACTGAGATTTATTCCTTGTATCATTAAAACATAGCCATAAGCCTAGCTTTTGGTACCAAACTGCGACGGAAGTCATTGATGCATGTTTTTAGCTCACCCTCTGGTCATAGACCTTTAGTCCCTCCCATGAAGCAATAACAACACACCCTTTTGTTACAAGGTCTCCACACACATGTCAACCCCATTATTACAGATGTCAAGAAAGAGACAGGAGAAACCTGTTTTATTACGACCATGAATGATAGCGAGAGATTGGACCTTTCAGGGGGCATGCCGATAAAATGGGCGATTCAGAGATGCTGCGTCTTGTACTTGAAAAAAGATCTAAATTTATTACGTTTAATGTTTAATATAAATCATCCAACCTGAATGTGTTATAAAAATGAGCTAAAATGCTGCTTAACAGACATTATTAAAGAGTCTTCAGTATGGAGCCGTTTCTAATTGGTAAAAGTTCACAGATGAACACTTCCTGCAAGTACTCATTTTTAAGAAATATTTCTTCCAGGAAGAAGGCCCTTATTTCAGCATGAGATATAATCCAGGGGACAAATCTCTTTATGAAAGCATCCTCTTTATGTTCACAGAAGGGATCTTGGTGGAATCCATGACTTAAGCTTTACTCCTCGTTTATTTTAATAGGAGACAAAAGCAAGGTGAAAAATCATTAAGACTGTGGTAGTAAACAGTCCAAGCTCGTGGGCCTGGAGTAAAACTTCTGTCATGCAAGGCAGTAAATGTCAAGAGCCAAGCAGCTATTATTAGTCTCCAAAAAAAAAATTAAATAAATAATAAATAAATAATAGTGCTGTTTTTTTTTTTATCATCTTGATTAAAGGATATAAACATGGGTCATTTAAAATTAATCTGTGGAAGAATATGCTGTCATTTCAATTAAAGGACAAAGAATCATTGTAGCGCTGTCCAACCTCGGTAAAAGCCCCACCCTTGACCAGAGAAGTTTTGGCCTCCGAGATGGAGTGGGCCAGTAAACCAACTGTCAGCCACAAAATGTGATTTGCAAAATTGGTTTGAAGTAGCGCTGGCTGGATACCACCTCTGCTGGAGAGTGAAATTAAAACTGTCATCCATTCACAGAAAGTCCCCAAAACTTGGCGGCCTCTGGTGCGGCTGCTCCATGACCACAGCTCCCTTTCCTTTCTGCCCAAAGACACCCCTCTAGGAACTCTACCCCTTAGGCTGGTCTGTTGGAATGCACAAACCAATAACAGAAAGGCACCTCTGGGTCTTAAGGGAACCCTCATCTCAGGGGAGGAAGACAAAAGAGGCCGGGAGAAACTGACTAAGCCATGGTGCCCTTATTCTCCCTTACGTGGGCCACTCAGCTTTTTCTAATTTCTTAACTTCAACATTTTTCTCAGCCTCCCCTTTCTCCCTAAATGCATTTTTATCCCCAAAATGTAGGCTCTGAACCACCGGGTATAAGAATAACAGCTTTCACTGTTTTGAACGAAGAATTCAGGGCCTGCAAAAATAAACAACTGGAATACTCGGAAGAGAAATATGTTTTTTTACAGATTCAAAAATCTGATTTTTGGGGAAAATATTTACTTTTTACACTTTACCGATTTAGTTGTTCATTTGTACTCTTACAGCAAATGAACTTTATTAGAGCATAGCTCATTATAATCAGTTGTAAAAAATAAATATTTGCCACATATTTACCATCTAGCTGGCACTGCAGAGGATATAATAGTTTAGGACATAGTCCTTACCTTCGAAAAGCTCATACTTTCTAGTTGGGGAGATGAGCTAAAAATGCATCCAAAAAAAAAAAAAAAGATAATTTGGGACACCTGGGTGGATCATTTGGTTAAATGACTGCCTTCTACCCAGGTCATGATTCCAGGGTCCTGGGATCAAGAGTCTTGCCTCAGGCTCCTTGCTCAGTGGGGAGCCTGCTTCTCCCTCTACCTGCTGCTCCCCCTGCTTGTACTCTCTCTCTCTGACAAAGTGAATACAAACTTAAAAAAAAAAAGATAATTTGATGGGCTACTTTGATGCAAGAGTGCATGTTAGAATGGCATAGATTTGAACTTACTACAAAGTTAAATTACACAATTGTCATGTAACAGTAAAATGTGGAGGTTGACGTTGTCAGCCTGAAACATGGACTTTGGGCCACTCCATTTGACATCGCCATGTCAATACTGTTTTTTCTTATTCTACTTTTATCATCCATTCTTATGATCCTGGTTTATAGTATTTGATCCCCCTTGTAAGGCTGTATGCTTTATGTTTGAGAGAAGGTACATCTTTGTCTGCTTTAGCTATTTTGCTGATACTTGGACTACAGCTTTCTGTACAGGTGCCAAAGTGATTGTAAGGGTCACAGATGTGTCTGTCCTACCATCTTACATGCCACAGACATGTGCCAGGGGATGGTCTTGCTTTCTGGGGAGATTTTGGTCTTTCAATGCACATGGTGATATAAAGTGGACAAGGGATTTAAAACTTTTACTTTAAATGACATGTAAGGATGAAACTACCGAACATTATTATTTGGCATTTATCTACAATCAACATATGGAAGTTTATTTGCTCTAACACCTGTCAAAGTAAGAAGAGGAAAGGGAGAGGAAGAGAGTCTGTAGGAAACTATAGCTATTAGGGCAGCTACTGGGATGGTTGCAGACACTTGAGATATATTCAAGATCCTATCAAAAAAGATATGTTTGTTTCCATAGTGTTTCTAATCTAAGGGGAAGAAAAAAACTTGGCAAATGTTTTTTATCTTTAAGCTATCCTTGTGAAATATTGAAATATATGTTATCTACTTTACTGTTACTCTTTGTTCTCCCATATGTATTTCCCTCATATGTATATATATAAATAATATATATTTCCTTCATATATATATATACACAATATGTGTGTGTATATATATATGTGTCTGCATGTGTGTGTGTATACATATATATTTCTCATATGTATGTGTGTGTGTGTGTATACATACACATGCAATTTGGCTCAGATGGAATTTAAATTAACGTCAACATGCATTAGCTTTTTCCTTTAAAAATTCACCCATCACCCGCTGTATATCAAATCCTCTGGACTAGTACCTATTTACAATTTCTTACCATTTCCCTGCCACATCACAAGTCTACAAGTCTGCAAAATATTTTTCTCAAACATTTGCTTTTCTTGGCCCCAACTGACATTTTTTGGTTTGTTTATTTGGGTTTGAAACAGCAAACAAGATACTAAAAAATGTATCCTGATGTGGAACCTGCCTTGTTTTCCCTAAAGCCAACCAACATTTAAGGCAGTGGCCAGTGGCTTTTCCCCTTCCCATAATGTTGCTTGTGAGATAGGCCACTAACAGAGGGCATGAACTTTCTTTGTGAAATAGATGAAGCCACAGGCTCTATTTTTAAGTCTGTAAACACTACCTTTTGTAAGGCATCTCTCCCTCCCTCTCTCTCTCTCTCTCTCTTACTTACTCCTCAGTGGCTTCTGTCCCCTTATAGCTCCTTTAGGTGTTGATGGTTCTCTAATTTCTAGCTCCCTCTCCTCATCAACACTGAAAAAAAATAGGATATTATCCTATACATTTCAGCCCAGGAACCCCATTTTTATTTTATTTTATTTTATTTTTAATTTACGTATTTGACAGAGGGAGATCACAAGTAGGCAGAGAGGCAGGCAGAGAGAGAGGGGGAAGCAGGCTCCCCGCAGAGCAGAGAGCCCAATGCGGAGCTCGATCTCAGGACTCTGAGATCATGACCTGAACTGAAGGCAGGGGCTTTAACCCACTGAGCCACCCAGGTGCCCCAGGAACCCCATTTTTAAACTCATTCATGTCACTGTGAAGGGAAAGGCTTTGTCTCCTGTTAAAGTTCAGGACACATGCTGAAAGGATGTGACGTTCCCCCAAATTAGAGCATTCAGTCAGTGGGTTTTTATGGATTTTGGTACATGCTAGAACATGCAGGGGGTGGCTTTACTACCAGGAATGACTAGTGGGTCTCTGAGTAAAACGGATGGCACAAAGGAGTACTGTTGATCTTTTGGGGGGAATTCTTCTAGGACAGCAGTTGTCTGCTCTGGTTGGAGTGTGTGAAGAACAATGAAAATCCATGCTCAGTGGAAGGCTGACGGGGTAGTTTGGGGCCCCTCTACCTGGGCACCTTCTCTTGGAACTGTGATATAGTTGGCACCGGAGTGACACCTTGATTTACAAAAAACATTGAGTTCCATATTTAGTTCTGTTTGTCGTCTGCTTTTGCTAAGTTCTCGCTAGGCAATCTATGAACTCTGCACCCTTTTCATTCTATGCTTTTCACATTCCAAGAGAATGAGGTTCTCATCATGAAGTTGCCACAAGGGTTATTGGTTTAGTAAACTTTGATGTCAACTTTCTTTCTAAGAATGACTTTTGCTGTACAGAGTATAACATTGTAACTGTGGTTTTTGAAATTCAGAAACAATGTTTTAAGGATTTTTTTTTTTTTTTTGCTATTCTGTGGTGAAGTTGTCAACACCTTTTAATACAGAAGAATTTATCTCTTTTCCCCAATATATAATTTCTTCCATATTTTCAGATACTTACATCATCTAAACCAATTTGTTGGCACCTTTCACCCCATACCATAGAGAGAAACCATGGAACAGATTTTAAGTGCTGACAGAGAAAGAGCTGTTAATTTGCCTAGTCTGCAACCTGTGCAATTTTCTAACTTTCTACATGGAGTATAAATTTCCCGATATTCATATCAATGTTTTTATTAACTATTGATGTGCTGAGCTAAAAAAAAAAAAAAAGTGGCTTTTCCAAAGAGGATTACTTTCTATTTCACTCGAACACTATGAATAGTGAGCAATGATATAGCCATAGTTTGGAGACATCTGCATCTTTGAAATCCCTTCCTGAGGCAGAAAAACCCACCAAAATACCCTTCAGAACTTCATTTTAAACTTGCAGTTTAATACATCACAGAATTATGCAGTTTTATACATCACAGTTTCCTTTTAGCATGTACTTTTCAAATCTCATTAGATTACTCCAGTGGATAACTTCTGCTTCTTTGCCAGCTCTTCACCCTCCTAGGGGCCAGGACTGTCACTGCCTTTCCACCAAACCTTGCATCCCATCCTTCCTTATCCACTGAGGAGAATGGCACCTCCCTCCACCCAGCGACCCAAGCCCTGGACTCGAGAGTCACCTTTGCCACCAGCCCTTTCCTCAATGACCATATCTACTCAGCCATCAAGTCATGTCATGTCACCTCCTTAAAAGCACACGCCTTCTTTTCTTGCTGGCCTCCCTCACCTTTTAGTCTCGTTTCAGGCCCGCAGCGTTCTTCATAGGGGATATATCAACAGCTTCACATTGTCTTTCCTTATTCCAGTTTTGTCCTTCCAATTTATCTTCCATAAAATTATCAGGGGACTTTTTCTAAAATGCAAATCTGAGCAAACCATTCCCTTGTGTAAAAGCCTTCAAAGACCAGAGGGTTTCTGGGTAGAGTCAACTGTCTTAGCATGTTGTAAAAGGTGCTTCTAACTATGTGTCTTGCCACTTCCTCCCCTCAAATTCAATGTACGTAAATACGGTATTAGCATTTGATATACTCTATGGCAATTTCCTTTTGTCTGTCCTCCACTCCCTACCTAAACCACCAAAGACTAGACTGTAAAGCCCTGGATACAAGGACCGTGTTTCACTGACGAAGAGTCAAGAGTGTTTCATTGATGAAACATGACATGTTTCATGACGACATCTCTTCGGTGCCCGCTACACAGTATTGCCCAATTAAAAGTCGACTGAATGAGTGAATGAATGAATGAATGAATGAGTGAAGTGTCAACTCTCTTTACTGTCACGATCTCATCCAACCTCAGAACACTAGATGAGATGTTCCTCCACAACTCAGCTCCTCAAACTTCCCACACTCATCTCCGCTGTCACAGTAACACAAGTCATAGGTTCGCTTCCTTCCATCAGATTTCAGCTTGTCTCCATCTTTTCTTTGCTCAGCTTCAGCCAGATTCCCTACAACTTTCCTCCTACACATAAAGTGCACTAAATCTAACCCTAATCTTCTTAAAGAGTTAATGTGCCTCCCTAAATGACTAATTTACTACTAGAAAGTGACTTAGGCACTGGGGAGAATCTGGCTCATTATTTAATAGCCAATAAGGCCAGCTGTTTCATTTCAAGAAATTAATGGTCTTTAAAACCTTTCCATATTGTACCAACTGCTCTTCTCAATGGAGAGCCAAGTGACTTTTATTAGTAAGGTTGATAAAATCCAAACCCTGTTCGCCCCGCTCTAGCCTTCTTCGTAATACCAATAGAGTCTTCTGGGACATCTGGTTATTTTTGCGTTACTCTCTCTGTTGATTTTTTTTTTTTTTTTTGAGAAATTTTCTTTGCTGGGTTTTCTTTGGTTGCTTCCTTGGAGACTGCAAAAGGTGGTTCCACAGCTACACTCCCTGGCCTGATGGTTTGACCCCCGGCCTTCTTGACTTCTCTAGGAATGCTTTTCAGCATGAAGCCTAATTTGGCTGAGACAGCGAGTAGTTTGTTACCTTCAGGTTAGCTCATTCCATCTTTGGCTGCCTGTAATTACTCAAATGTAAAAAACATTCACACGCAGAGGATGTTTTATGTAACCATCTTTCCCTTACTAATATCCCACCATTAGGCAAAAAGGTCAAGAAAAGGCTAGATTAGGCCACAAATCCATATTATGAGACAAAGATACAGCAGCCTTTAAATTTCTAGTTGTTGATTGGTATTTTATTTGAGGATAATCGGCTTTTAAATATAAAAATGAATTGAGGATATTTGTCACTACCAGCAACCTATGTCTCTATTCTTTTCCAGCATAAACTGTTGCTAGTGGTGCCTGAACAACAGTATTACAACACCCTACATACGTTGACCAGAGTCTATCTAGATTATACATGGTGGGGTGGCTATGGGTATTTTACTTCATGTGGGCTTCCCGTGGTTTTATGTTGTATCCATAATAGTGGAATGGATAGTATTTTGTGTTCCAAAGAAGGTTGCTGTTGTTCCTTCTCATAGCGTTTCCTCTCCTCTCTACTCTCAGGGGATGAAACAGAGTGTTACCTTTCAAACGCTGGGAAGATAGGATGTGTAAATCCTGCTTTAGGTAGCGCTGGTGAACACACAAATGTGGCCTCTGAAACATAAACTGGGCCTGTGTTTCACGTTGCTGGTGGGTGTGATGGGGAGGAGGGAAATGGGGGCTCCCAGTTAAGAGTTTGATGCCATTCATCCTGTTTTTGGGGATTTCTATGCTGGGAAGGTTTTATTCTTTCTAAAAGCACACAAAAGGCAGAGTCTAAAATAGAAATATGTGGTGGTGCCTGGGTGGCTTAGTGGGTTAAGCCCCTGCCTTCGGCTTAGGTCATGATCTCAGGGTCCTGGGATCGAGCCCCTCATCGGGCTCTCTGCTCAGCAGAGTCTGCTTCCAGCCCCCCCCCCCCAGCCTCTCTGCCTACTTGCGATCTCTCTCCTCTCTGTCAAATAAATAAAATCTTAAAAAAATAAAAAAATAAAAATAATAAAATAGAAATACGTGTATATATATGTTATGTTGTGGGGGGCTAAAAAGAGACCAAAGTAAGTTTTTTTGCTAGAACTATTACAATCACTCCGATATTACTTCAATGCAGTAAGCTACTGTTTGAGTATTTTTTTTTCATGAATTTTACAAATGAAATATTCTCTATGAAGACATTATTATTTTACTGAAAGAAAAATGCTGGATACATAGAAATCATAAGGGTAGGATTTTTAAAAAATGATCCTTTTAAGAAGAGTTTACAGCAAATCCCTTGCATTCAGTAAGTTTCAAACTTACGGGGTTGTAAAACTTTTCTCACTCACCCCTTCTCTCAGAAATATGCACCAAATAGCACTCATTTAAAAATTGGCATGTCATTTCAGGGAGTTTGAGCGTCCCCTGAAACCAACCAGTGGTTTAATTTAAATATGCCAGATCAAGACCTTTCTCACAGTTCCTTTGAGTTTCGCCAAAGTGATACATGTGCTCTCCCAGGCTACGTTTGTTGCCAGTAGATCTGCATCGTTCTCACAGAGATTCAAAGAGCAACTTCCAATGATATAAATAGTGTCTCTAGGGAGCACACCTGGAGTTCTTATCAAGCAGATCTGGGGAACACAGGCACATGTGTTCTAAGGGATGCAGGGCACATCTGTCAGCTCAACCATCACACTATGTTCATGCCACAGAGGGTCGCCTCAGCTGGCCAAGGGGCAAAGAGAGGAGGACATATGTTGCAAGAGGAAGTGCCACCTTAAGAAAGAAGCCCATCTGGGTGATCCTGACTACTCCCAGGATGCTGAAGACCCAGCGTATTCTGACACAATGAACAACTGCAGTGAGAGCAAGGGGAAAAAAAAAGCCTGGCTGATGCATGTCAGTAAACTGCACAGATATCTTCCACATTATCTGTACAAAGCCACTGAACATGGGTATGTAGACCACCATGTATTTTTTATGATTACAACCGTATCACAGTTGATACTGCTTGAAACTATGCTATGAAAGCCCATCACGGCTAAGGGTGAAATGTGTGTTCAAAGTATTCCTGAAGTAGAAGAAATAATTCAGAAATAAATTAAATCATAGACAACTAAAAGAAAAATAAGCAAATGTTTTTCTGGTCTCATAGTGGAAGATAACTTACTACATATAAAAGCAGAGAATAAATAATAAGCCAAAGTTTGCAGATTTAACTTATAAAAATTGTAAACTCCTATTTACCATAAGTTAAAGTTAAGTTAAAATAATATTAACCTAAGACAAAGTGTTAATGTCCTTAATATATGAAGAGCTCTAGTAAGTCAAGAAGCATTAAACACCTGGACAGAAATGATACAAAAACAGATGAGCTCCCATAGACGGAAAAAAATACCAGTTTCCAATAAACATGTGAGGAAACACTCAACTTCATTACAAATAAAGGGTTTACAAATTAAAACAGTTTGTGATCACAATTGGTAGTTCTTAATCGATCACACCGACACAAGTTAAAGTATTTTATATTCAGTGCTGGTGAGATGTAAGTTGGGACAACCTATTTAGAGGTCAGTCTGGCAATATATATCAAGAACTTTAAAAATATTCACTCTTTGATCTAATAATTACATGTTAGGAATTTATCCTATTTATAGAATACCTTAATTTATAACCTATACATTTTGTTCTCAGGAAGATGAGCTTAAGCACCTTAATTGACTGGATGTGACTGATCCAGTTGTATAGGCTTCCTGGATACAACACTGATATCCACAGAAAGTCTTCTGCTAAGGTGAGACCACAGGTGCAGTATGACTAGAGCACTATGACTAGTTCCTGCATTTGGCCAAGTTGTTGCTATTCTTAACTGGAGCAAAGGTGGCCTGTTGAAATCCATGCAAACCCGACCATGTTTCCAGCTATGATCATAAGTCAAATCACTGCAGACCCTCAAACTGGCATCATACATCAACGGGCATACTTGAGTTGGGCTCCTAAGTACCCAATTCCCATTTTCCTGAGGCTTTCCTATTCTGGCATTCCCAGAAGGGCTGCCATATTTCAGTGAGGTTCTGAACACAGACTCGACAGAAAATGAACTCATCAAAGACTTTCCATCATTTTGATGAATTGTATATTTGAGTGAAACAGAGAAACCGGAAATACATTCTTCTGAGGTTCCGCTCTGGGGCGGTTCTGTCAATTCTATCATTATTCATTGTGTTCCATAGAAGACATGACCAATTCGTACAACACCTCCTTCAAATATAAAACGAATGCATCAAGACTGTCTGGAGCTACTTAATAACCATCTCTTTCCCTCTTGTGAAAGGATGTCAGGACTGATCCCCTTTGACCCTGGGGCTTCCTGCTCACTCTCTGTAGCAGCGCTTCTCTGTCCCACCCCTCTCTCCCCACTTCCGGTCCACTGCAGGACTTACCCCACCTATCTGTGCTTCTTGGCTTGAGGCTTCCTGCCCGGTACCCGTTCTCTAGATAGGCAGAAGTGCTGGGGAGCTGGCTCCTTCAGGAGCAATCCTTAGCCAAGGGCAAATAGGACTCGCAAGATAAATTCTACAACATCCATGCCCTTGGGTGGCACAAGGTGTGAACGCTTTCCATACTATTTGCAGAGGGCCCTAGCAGAACTGATCCCCATTGCCTGCAGCGGTAACCTGAATGCGGAATAGACTGGCTCTCTTCCCTGTTCTTCCTCACTTTCCTTCCAATACTACCTGGGATCGCTTCCCAAATAAAATCACTTGCTCTCAAATCTCTGTCCCAGGGTCTGCTTTTGGGGCAAACGCAGCCTCAGACTTTAGAATGAGGACATTTGTTACTTTTGAGTTGGCATTAGAAAATTATGGGAACGTCCACCATTCCTTGTTATTGCTGTTCTTGCTGCTGCAACAATAGTAAAAGGGATTCCTTGTATCCTTTCTCTAGATTTACGACATCTTCACATGTGCCCCATTTCTTTTTTATTCATTCTCTTTTCTTCCGGTCTGTTCCTTTCTCCTCCACGTGCCCTCTTTCTCTCCATATTTATAAACATGCACATACAGATACTATTAAATATACATATTATTATTTCTGGGACCATTTAAGAGTAAACTGGAGACTTGTACCTTTTTACCCCTAAATATTTCGGTGCATATTTCTGAAAAACAAGAATATTCTGTCTTTTAAGGACGGTGCAGCCACCAAAATGATTTCCGCTGTTTCTTATTATCTCCATGCTTACACTTTATGGGGTCAGAGCTATGCTTAGTCACAGAAGGCCAGATAGCGTTAAGTCACCAATGCTTACTACTTGAGAAAAATAGAATTTCCAGGATGAAATTACATGGACAGTGACAGGTTTAAGCCTTTGCTGTCCATATAAGCAGGGAAGACATGTCGCAATCACAGACTGGAGGCCAGGCTCATGCAATTTGCACTGTGCACCTGCCTCTTTTTGTACTTTCTGAGTAGGAGACTGAGGTTTATGACATCATCACCCTTGATATGCCCCAGGGTCTTCTGTGTTCAAGAGCACACATTGGTCTCACGCCCTGGATTAGCCACAGTGCTTCCTTCCTCATTGAGCTATCTCTGCCGTAGATTCCAAGATCTCCTTCTGGAAGTCGAAAAGGCACTTCTAGGGTATCTCAACTCACACTCATGATCTTCCCCCTGCCTCCCCCCACAAACTTGGTCCTCTCCCAGCACTTCCTCTCTTGGGGAATGGTACCACCACCCATGCCGTTGTGTGGGGGTTCGATCTTGACACCTGGCTTTACTTACCCCCACACCTCCACATGCAATCCATCAGAACATTCTGTCAGTTCTTCCCACCGTCTCCTCCCATCACTGCTGTCATCACCACCATCCCTGGACGCCCCACCATCTCTCGCCTGAGCTACAGCGGTATCCTTTGAACTGGTTTGCTCCTTGCCTCCCTCCAATCTATTCTTCATCCTGCCCCTAAAAACAAAAAATGCTTAAAACACACATCTATGTCCTCCTCCTGCTTAAAGCCCATAACTGGTTTCTAATAAGTGTTTTGATGAATATAAACATACCTAACCACTCATGGTCTGACCTCTCCCTGCTTCTGCTTGGCTCTTGAAGTCTCCGTCCTAGCCTTTTTTCAGTCTCTTAGTTCACTGTGCTGTCTTCTAACACAAAGCCTTTGCACATGTTTTCCCGGCTTGGAATGTTCCTTGTGTCTTCTCTCTAACATCCTTCGGGTCACAGCTTAGGTGTCACTCCCTCCCTTGATTCAGTCCAATTTCCCATATTTTCTGGAATCATGCATCTCTTGTTTTTCGTAAGGGGCCGAGTTGAAACTTTATGTTTTCTTTGTGATTATATAATTGTTATGTTTTCCACTCGATTACCAGCTTCCTAGTCCAGGGACTATGTCTTGTGGGCTTTCTTACTGTATCTTCGAGGCCTACCGAATTTATTAGTCAGCAAATAGGTGTTGAATGGAGGAATAAGCAAGCATAGATGACTTTTTTAAGCTCATCTATTTAGGCTAATAAAATTGCACAGTTAGCTCTGAACAATTCAGGACTAATCTGTTTTTTGTTTTTTTTTAAATCAGATATGAAGGAAGTGACCAGAAAAAGGACAAACTATGGAATTCAAGCTTATGACAAGGTGGTAACATAAGTGACTTGTCTATAATCAATCCACAGAAAGAGGTCTTCCCATTATCTTGGCCATATTATATGCAGCACGTCTGGTAATTACATAGAATATTGGCCAGAAGCTCTGGCTTATATATGGACCTGATTCTGGATATTGGGAAAAAAAATCCTATAAAAGGGTATTGTACGGTCTAGACCATTTAGCATTGTCAAAGGCACCAACATATCAGTAGAAAGTGATCAAGCAAGCACAAACTCCGATCCTATTTTATAGGACTGTTTCCAGAAGAAAAACTTCATTGTGGTAAACTCCTTCTTAAAATAGCTCAATGTGCTTATTTTCCATCTTAAACCTCTGCCGCAACAATTACAGCTCTTTCCAGTACCTTGTAAAACGCAGGCTTTCAGGCACTATCATTTCTGGAAATGGGTGTGCATTTGCTTCAGCTACACACAAGCAATTAGTGGGCAGAAACCTTATCTGAGCAGTCACCACCCTGTCTTTACTTTCAAGCAATGGCCAAGTTTAAAGGCGACTTCTCATGCCCCAGAGCGTCTTGTTGGTGGAGAGGGGCCAGGGAGAATTGCCAGGTTCCTACCTATTTAACATGTCATTCCTTGTTCAACCACAAGGGTCAGTTTTGTGGATTGTTGAATGGGACAGTCCTCTATTGGACCAGCCTGAACCACTTCTATCTAGGCTTAATTGAAGACTTGGAATCTAAGCAAGAACACATTCTGGATGCTGCTCTTTTTGTACCAACCCTTCCCACATTTGTATTGCAAATGTTTGCCTTTGCTAGAAATAATGGAGCTGGACCAAGGTGTTTCCTGGCACAATGACTGAGGTTAGGGGGCCTGTGTCAAATGAAATCCAGGGCACAGATGGGCTCATGTGGCACTTCCGTGGTAACTAACTGCCAAAGCTCTCTTCTCTGGACTTGAAGCAATGTAGTCAACTGATGCCATCCCTCCCCAGTTATCTGGCATTTGCATCGCAGCCATGTCCCCCGAGGAGCGGCCAGGCCTATACTGTGAAAGATGCAACAATACTTTCCTGGCTATGAAAATTGCTCAAGTGGAACCAATTGGTATATTTTTTAAACACGCGCATAACAGAGAACTTGTCTTAACAAAGCGCTGCTTAAAAGATGTTTCAGGGGTGCCTGGGTGGTTCAGTGGGTTAAAGCCTCTGCCTTCAGCTCAGGTCATGATCTCAGGGTCCTGAGATGGAGCCCAGCATCCAGCTCTCTGCTCGGCGGGGAGCCTGCTTCCCCCTCTTTCTCTGCCTGCCTCTCTGCAGACTTGTGATCTCTCTCTCTCTCCGTCAAATAAATAAATAAATAAATAAATAAATAAATAAATAAATAATTAAAAAAAAGATGTTTCAGCTGGAAGGAGGTGGGTGTTTATATATGCTAAGGGAAGCTCTGTGGTTCATGGTTGCCATTCTTTGTAATTTTGAATGCCTCTTAGGGCTTTGTTCATTTTCATGTCTTAGAGTTACATACTGCAGTGATTTAGGATGCATTCAGCATGGTGAGGGGGGCCTCAGTAAGGGGCGGTCATTGAGTGCTTCTCTCTAGCACAAGACAACTTGATTTATGAAGATTTTAGAGGTTTCAGAGGTAGAAGGAGCTAGTCCAAATCCAAAGCCTGCCATTCTTCTATGTGCAACCCTGACCCTATCACTTTGGACTCGAGCCTCCGTTTCTTCATCTACCAATTGGGATAATAATATTTGTTTCAGAATTGTTGCTAGAAACAAACTAGGTTAGATGTGAAGTACCCACCAGAGTTCTTAGCATACAATAAATGCTTAGCGGGTGTTGGCTCCTCCCCGATGCCCCATTACAAGTGCTTCCGTGGAAAGGCAGTGCAGAGAGCGATCTAGGGGCTGGGAACCTGGTCTGGGCACTTGGGGTACACAGCTGCTGTGCCTGTGCAGTTCTAGGTGGATTCATTTTCATCCTTATTTATGCTCCCGATAGGAACAGAATAAATGCCATAAGGAAAATGTGACTATCTTGTTTTTACTCAGGGAAAACAGTGATATAAGACAACAAATGATATCCTTCGAAAGCAATTTTCTTTTTTCCCATAAATTCCCTATTATTTGTCTTATTGTATTTTATTACTTTTCCACCACCTGCAGATTTCCACATTTCCCATGTTCTTCGGAGCTCCAACAAACAATGAATGTATTTCTAACATGGTCCCAGATATCTTCCTTCCCATGAACTCAGGTTACTCAAGAAAAAAGCTGCTGTATTCCACCCTCTCCCTAACTTGTCAGTGTTAGTGGGCGGGTAAAGTGAAAGAAAAAAGATCTTGAAAACCAGAAAGAAACTGAGTTTGAATTCTGATTTTGATCCTACCACTTCAAGGACGGATTTGTTTCCTTTTCCAAAATGAGCATCCTAATGACATCCCACCCAGTTGGATGGTGAGCAGGAAGGGAGACAACCCCCAGAAAGTACATGGCGCACGGTAGATGTTGCAAACAGACATCGCCCCTTCCGCCTTCGCCTTCGTTGTTCTTGGTTTGATTTCCTTTGCGAATGAATACAACCGGCTTGCTTAGGCATAAACGTGGCAACTTTGAAACCATCTGCAGGCAGATTTTGTTGAATAAAAGTGGAAACTAAACCTAGTGACTTTTATTTATGCCTGCTGAAGACATCATGCGTCCATGCTTTGGGGGAGGCACTTGCTTTTTATCCAAGATGGCTGCACAGTTGAATGATGTGATGCCATTGTAGAGAACCGTAAAACACAGCCCTCACACACACACACATGAACCAGATATGGTAACAGATTCATACACTTGGTTTAGTCAGAGCGTCTCTGCCCGCAGTAGGTTGACGCCAGGACAAACTCAGGAACTTGGGCCAGGGGACGGCAGCAAATTGCTGGGGAGCTGCAAACCACAGAGGGAGGCAGGTGCAGAGTGAGAGCATCACACGAAGCCCCTCGGCGGGGTCAGGAAGCTCAACACAGTCATCCAGGGCCATGAGCTTCTGGCGGCAGATGGTGGAGTGACAGCAATATGATAGGAAAACAGCAAGAATAAGCAAAGAGAAAATTATGAGAAGAATTATGAGAAGAATTATGAGAAATTATGTAATATGAGAAATTACAGACAGAGCAACGCTCTCCGCAGAGGAACTGCCTAGGCACAAAAGAAACCTTTTATTTCGGCTGGAGAAGCGGGAAATACAGGCTAAAATTCCAACAGGGGTAGGAGGGAAAGCACGGAAGTCCATTTACCAAGCTTCAAATGTTTCAAGTTCAAGGGAAGATCAGATTTGGCACTGTTGATATCGCAGGCACACCCTCCTCGTCTAAAAGGGGTATTGAACGAACAGATGTGTCATAGCGCAGAATTTTCTAGGGACAATAAGGGAAAAGTAAAGACCTGTGGAATTTAATATATGTGGCCCATTGAGATTCAGTGAAAACTATTTTGGGGACATCAATACTGTAATGGGCCTTAACAGGTTTTAAATCACTAATCGTCTAACTAAACTCATAATGGAGGCCTTCCCCTGAATAATTAATATTAAATATTCTAACTGGCATCAAGGATATATTGGCTACGAGGAAATGATGAAAAGTTTGATTAAAATGGACTTTTATCGGAGGAACGAAGTGACAGAAAAATGATACAGCAGCAGCATTAACCCCCTGAACTCCGCTGCTCAGCATCCTGAGGCCGTCTTCCACGCAAGGGCTTTTTGCATTTTTTTCAGGAAGTTTGAGTTGACAATGGAGGCATCTTCATCTCACAAAGAACTAAATCGCCACTAATTCGTCATTTTGTCCTCTGCACGGAGTGAGATGCGGTCAGAGGAACCCAACAGGCAACGACTCCGCACGGTAGGAGGAGCAGAGACTAGATTTTCAGCACCCGGAGCCAGAGGAGAGGGGACGTTTAACCTGGGGGTGTAACAGGGCTTTCCTAATTTTCAAAAGGCATTATTACATTCTCTCATATGTGGGTGCAGGAGGTATGATCTAGACAAGTTCTTTAGCTCATCATAGCTTTCCTCCAAAGTCAGGGCAGTGATCGCAGATGTGAACACTGAAAGGTGGCCTTTCGTGCACAGAAAGGCAGTTCAGATAAAGTGGTGCCACCAGGAAGGTGGCAGAAAGACTGGCCATGATTAGCCGTATCTAGATGACGTGCAACAGGTCCCCCGTCTAGTGCCTTGGGGAGAAGGAGTTGCTGGAATGGCCTCAAACCCGGGCTGGACATCTGACTGCTGCCCTGTCCACTGGGAGCAGTGTGGATACGCTTCATGAAGCCTCTTATATGACAAACTGGCTTTGTGGCCAGTACTTAAGAAAGCAAAGAGAAAAGTACTTAAGCAGGCAACGTGGATGCTTTGTCCACTTCCACGGGGCCCAGATGGCCGAAGCCCCCCCCAACACCAGACACGTGCTCACACACATATACTCAATGTGTCGATCGCTCACGTTTTCACTACACTCACTCAATCCCTAGCTTGGCTGCAGCAGAGACCAGTCCCGTGGCCTTGGTGGAAATCTTTGCAGAACTCGAATGTCATGGCCATCTGCTTGGCAAGTGCTATAAAACAATGCAAGGCTGGCAAAGGAAAATTGAGTAGCTGTGAGCAGAGCAGAAGCTCACTCGAAGAGAACCAGAGCAATGAGGGAGGGACAAGGTCTTCAAGCAGCCAGCTAGATGACAGTCGCAGGCACAGTGGCTGCCCAGCTAAGAGGCTGTCAGGGACAATACAATATAGTAGGCAGGGTGCGGGTCGCAAGCTTCAAAATTAGCTGCATGCTTGTGATTGAGTCTTTCTGGGTGGGCAAAAGCATATGCAGACAAGAAAGCTGAAACCGACAAAATGAACCAACTGAAATGTTAAAGCGGAAGTATGTTCTTATGGCATGTTCTTCTGATCTGAACACAATCCTGCCCAACACGAAAACACTGGGAACACACTTAGGAAGCAAGTTTATTTTGGGTTCCTGGGAAGCAAGCATAAGCTGTTTGCTCCTTCTGAAGTTGCTCTTTCTACCCGAAATCAGTTCTAGTATGTTGCTTCTCATTACGCAGCCAAGTTGAAGCTGCTGGAGACGAACGGAGACACATTTTTCTCTCTCCCTCAAGTAATTTATGTAATACGGGTTAGAGCAACGTCAGGACTGGGAGCCAAGTACAGCCGGAGCAGGCCTCTGTCCCGCATCAATCTCGGAAAATGGAGTCTCTCCCTCTTCGGGAATGTTCATGCAGCTTTCTACCCAAAAATGCCTCATCATTTTTCTTTCCTTCTGGGTAGACATAATTCTTAATCTTAAAGAACCGAAGTACTAATTTGCAGATACTGCTTTTTCAACTCTCGGGAGGGTACTAACAAAACAGGATTAGACAAAGTATATTGCTTAATGTTCATCTAGCAATTATGCATTGAATTGTTCATATTTCAAGGGAAGGACCCAAGGAGATGGGAAAAGAATTGATTTTATGACAGCGTTACAGAGATGGTTGAAAGGCATTACCTAACCTGTATATTAGTAATGTTCTGTGTCATATACAAAGATGAATAAGATATAGGCCCTGTCCTCAAAGGTACACACAGTTGAGGGATAAAGACCAGAAGGTGAGTAAATGATACAAGGGAGTGTGAGAAAGACAGTCTGATTCTTTTTTTTTTTTTTTTTTGGTAAACTTTATGCTTTTTAACTATTTGGGCTTAGGCTGCATGTATCATGACTCTTTACCTTTAAATATGTCAGTCAGTATATAATTCTACAGAACAAGGATATTCTCTCTCTTTTCTTTTTTAAGATTTTGTTTTTAAGTGATCTCTATACCCAATGTGGAGTTTGAACTTACAACCCCAAGATCAAGAGGTGCATGTTCTACTGACTGAGCCAGCCAGGTGCCCCCACAGAGTTCAGTTCTGACTCTGAGCTGGATAACCTTGGTTCCAGAGGTAGAATGTACAAACCTGCAGCCAGACTGCTTGGGTTCAAATCTCACCTCTGCCATTTCTAGCTGTTGAACTTGAGCAACTGTACTTGTGCTCTTGCCTATGAAATGGGGATAATTACAGGGCTGCTCTAGACTCACAGGGTTGCTGTGAACATTACATAAGTCAGGAGATATTAAGCATTTAGAACAGTGCCTGGCACCTAGTAAATGCTCATTTAGAGTTGACTATTTAGAAGTCTGGACTTTATAGATTCTGGGGAAAAGAGACATTCTCATGAAAAATTACTGTTAACCTGGAAAACAGAGTCCTGAAACATATGGTCAAGAAAACTCCAAAGAAATTCTTTCCCATCACTTAGTTACATAAAGACAAATCTATTTTCATCTTTATGCCAATGTACTAAAAATATGTTATATACAGGGTCCTGTGTTAGGTCTTGGTGATGAGTGTAAGACATAGTGGATATAAAACAATATCCCTTATTTTGAGGAATTTATAATCCAGAGGGGCGGAAAGAGGGCCTCATAATCTAATCCAGGGGGTTGTCGGTGGCAATAAAAGGTGCCAAACAAATGTCATGGAAGTTAAAAGTAAGAAGAGCTAAACAAACATGACATTGAGGTCTTGGATTTGGGCATGGGAACTTTGAACTATCCTGGATGTAGAAGGACAGAGCTGTCAAGCAGACGATTGTAGCTGGGGTCACATGAAGAGTGAGGTAGGAAGGTTAGCCAGGTTCCATTTGAAATTAACATCAGTGTGGTGGGAACTGAATCTGTAGGAATGAAGGCAGCTGCTCAGAGAGAATCTACACAGGGTGGGGGTGGGGCGGGATGGGGGTGGAGGATGGGGGAGAGCTCAGGGCAGAACCAGCTGGAGGCGCCTGTGTCAGCAGTCTGGGGCAAGAGGCTACTGTCCCAGTGGGTGGTGTGGAAATAGACCTGATAGGGATGAACCACTCTACTTAAGGTAGGAAATGTGGGACCTAGAGAAAGGAGGAGGGTGGAGGGGAGGTCTTTGATTCCTCTGATGGACCGGAGTCCAGAGCGTGGGGTCATCCTGCCACCTGAGCCTCGTATGAAACTCCCTATCCACAAGGATTACTGTCTCCCAGCAAGTCCATCAATACAGCCTGGTACTCAGATCATATTGGTTCACTACGTCCTCTTGCCCTTGACCATCTGGACCACAGGTCCTTCCCCAGAGTTGGCTAATCCTTTAGTCTTGGTTATACCCCCAGCGTATTGCCATGCAGGTATTATCTCTGCCCTTGTCCACGCTGCGGGCTCTCAAAGAACTGTGCATCTGATCTATGCATTTGCAGTGGAGGCAGTGGGTAGGGGAAAGCAACCGCCAAGGGACTCCAAGATGCAACAGACAGAGGACGGGTTGATGGCACAGGATCCCCGAGAAGCCAGCAGGAATAAGCTCTGTTGTATGGATTTGACTCACCCAAGAAACACGTCTTCCCCAGAGATAAAATTAAAAACACCTAACACCATGGAAAAAAAAATCCCTAAAATCTGTCAGGCAGGTTCTTCACTTAGGGTTTTGCTTGTGTTACTGTACTTACTACTCACACCAGCACCATACAGAGACCCTAAGCCCATCCCCATTTGCAGATGAACAAACGGAGACTAGGGCAGTAAGATCCCTTGTGCAAGGTCACACAGGGGATGAGCGACAGAGCTGGGGCTGTAATTAGGGCCCAACTCCAAGTCCATGCCCTCGTGGTCTCTCCTCGGGAAGTGCGGTCAGTGAGGACAGCGAGTCCGAACTGTGGGGAGCAGAAGTAGAGGAGCTCATGTTGAGCGTCTCAAGGTCATAAAGGAGAGGAAGTGAGGTCATCTCTAGAGACTGGGCTTGGGGGGTTTAGTCATCTTCACAGAATTTAACGGGAGTAGAATGGGGTTGGAATGGCCACTGTGGGATAGTCAAGGGAGTCGACAGCACGACGAAGAGGAATTCTGGACAGCAGCGGGGCCCCAGCTGGGGCTGCATCATGTTCATTCTGTAGTGGAACCAAGGAAGGCATTTTTATGAGTTTTTCCAGCAAAAACTTTCACCGCCCACACGTATAGGACCACGGAAGAGATGTTTCTGCTCACTCTTTAGGACTCAACACTTGATTACAAGCCCAGAAGAGCAAGATCACGTGTGGAGGCACCAGCCATCTGCAGAGAAAGGGTAATGGGATCCCCTGGGGCCAGGGATGGGCCAGGTGGGAACAATGGCGGCTCAGGAAGGGAGGGGAGCGGTTCTCCGCTGGAGGGACTGACCACAAGGAGGCCTGTGAAAACAGAGCAGGGATGGAAGGCCGAAGTGAAAAAGCAGCTGCTTGCAAAAATACATACACTGATGTTCACACATTAGAGCAGCCCAGGAAACCACCGATTCCCTACTCACTTAGAGTGAGTCATCGTTTGCGTCAGGCAAGAAGAGGGGACTGCTGATTTCACTGTGTTTACTACCAGAGAACACGGGGGGCTGGACAGGGTGGTAAAACATCTGTCCTGGTAAAAGTCTGGCTGTTTGCTAACAATGTTGTATTACAAGGGTGCTCTGCTTTCCAAAACACCACCCTCAGGAGACAAGAAATAAAGTCATTTTTCTTCCGAGGCAGAAGATTTAACATTGCTTAACAATAGTACTTAACAGCCTTAGCTCTTAGCCTTAGGCAACATCCTAACTACCAAGTGCTAGGAACTGTCTTTTTCCTGGGCTGGCTGGGGCTCAGGCTTTACTTAGGGAAGTGTCAGCCTGGAAGCAGGTTGCAGGAGGCTACTTTAAGATGGCTGACTTCCATGAGAGCAGAGCAGGGTGCCCCTTGACCTGGGCTACTAGCTCCCTCCTTACCTGGGGGAGGGGGTGTGGGAGGGGCGTGTGTGCATTTTCTTTTTGCGTGTCAATGGTTCCAAATTGGGCATATAAATCAGCATTACTGAGTTGACTTCAAAACTCCTGTGACTCTCTCCACAAACCACATGGGAACTCAATCAGTCAGGAGCATATTTAGTCCACTGTAAGGTTGGCCACCAACTTCCCATAGAATAGAATTATTCCTATTTTTTTAAGATTTATTTTATTTATTTGAGAGAGAGAGAGAGAGAGTGTGCAAGCATGAGCAGGGGGAAAGGGCAGAGGGAGAGGAAGAGGGAGAGAAGCAGACTCCCCAATGAGCATGGAGCCAGGCATGGGTCTCCATCTCAGGACCCTGAGATCATGACCTGAGCCGAAATCAAGAGTTCATCGGACTTGGTAGGAATGCAAGTTGGTGCAGCCACTTTGGAAAACAGTGTGGAGATTCCTGAAGAAATTAAAAATAGAGCTACCCTATGACCCTGCCATTGCACTACTGGGTATTTACCCCAAAGATACAGATGCAGTGAAAAGAAAGGCCACATGTACCCCAATGTTCATAGCAGCAATGG
The DNA here is from genome assembly GCA_028646535.1 of Procyon lotor. Classification (NCBI taxonomy): domain Eukaryota; kingdom Metazoa; phylum Chordata; class Mammalia; order Carnivora; family Procyonidae; genus Procyon; species Procyon lotor. Next base: position 24,605,207 of record CM053605.1, read on the forward strand.
CCACAATCGCCAAACTGTGGATAGAGCCAAGAGGCCCTTCAACAGATGAATGGATAAAGAAGATATGGCCCATATATACAATGGAATATTATGCCTCCATCAGAAAGGATGAATATCCAACTTTTGTATCGACGTGGACAGGACTGGAAGAGATTATGCTGAATGAAATAAGTCAAGCAGAGGGGGTCAATTATCATATGGTCTCACTTATATGTGGAGCATAAGGAAAAACATGGAGGACATTGGGAGAAGGAAAGGAAGGGTGAATTGGGGGAAATCGGCGGAGGAGACAAAACATGAGATACCGTGGACTCTGAGAAACAAACTGAAGGTTTTGGAGGGGAGGGGGTTGGGCCTTGGGTGAGCCTGGTGGTGGGTATTAAGGAGGGCATGTATTGCATGGAGCACTGGGCATGGTGCATGAACAATGAATCTTGGAACACTGAAAAAAAAAAGACTTGAACACTTAACTGACTAAGCCACTGAGGTGCCCCTGAATTATTTCTATTTTTAATTAAAAATTTAACTCCATAAATATCATAAAGCTCCCTGCTTCTGTGACAAAGAGGGGACAAGGTGCCTACAGAAATGCGCTCAGCTCATTCTCCTGGCAAAGCGACAGAGCCACGGAGCTGCTGTGATTTGATCTTGAGAACAGTAAGATCTCCAGGGTGGGGGAGACTAGAAAACCAGGGTTAATGTCACTGGCACATTGGTGAGGGTGCTCCACATCTCCCCTTGAGATGCAGAGAAGGAACTTTGAGGCGGAACTCCTCCATTTGAAAACTAGTGCTAGGGACCTCCCGTGCATTTGGATGAGTCCCATTTATGGTCAGTTGTGGCGACTTCTGGTTGCCAGGTAGCCACAAAGTCTGTTTGCTCCTGCACCTAATCACTCCTACCACCATGCGTGCGTGTGAGTGCACTGTTGGTCAAAACTGGTTTTGGTCTGCGATGCTTCCCTTCCAGCTACAGTTATATTCTTGGGGCCGGCAGGATTTTTGTCAATTCATGCATTGTGAAGATAGCTCCGGAGCCACAAATTGCATAAATGTATTGCCTTTGTCAGAAAACTCCCTCTGCACTGTTTAATCCTAAAATAGACGTGTGGAGAGAGTCAGCCATGATTGAGCATTTCAGGGCTTATTAGTAAAAATAAATAGGAGTTGGAAATTCAGAGGACTTTCTGTGAACAATTACTAAAGTAAACATTTGTTGCTCTGTCATAACAAACTGATTTGCTGTCGCCTGTCCGATAGAGCAGAGTCTCAAGGATGGACTGGTACTGTGTCTCCGGTTTCCAGATTCTCAGGGCTTGATACGGAGTAGATGATTAATAGATATATGGGGAATGAATGAGTGAAATTTATAGAGTTTTCAATGTTATTTCTGAGCTTTTGATTCGTACCAAAAAAAAATCCGTTTCCGCAGTCTGGTGCAAGTTGGCCAGGAAGACATTAAACTGTTTCCAGTTTTTTCTTTTTTTCTTCCCTCTCATAAGAACATACTACTTTCCATCTGCCTTAACCACAATTTCCATACACTTCAACACTGAGAGCCAGAAATGTTATATTTAAAGCAAATTTTGGAGATGACTCCCATTTTTTTTTTTTAAATGAAAACAAAATACTAGGCCAGGGAAAAATCAGGAGAGGAGAGAAATCAAGAACGAGAAAAGACTATGAGACAACATACAAAAAAAAAAAAAAAAAAGAAAAGAAAACAGGGAGATAAGTAAGATAGAGTTGTATAGAGGCTTTTAAAATACCGTAGTCAAGAGTATCCTGCCCAATCAGTGTTAACAATTGGTTCTCCACTAGATCTGAGATTTTATTACTTTTGAAAATCAACATACTATTTATAAGAGCAGATGGTCACTTAGGCTATGCCTGTTGCGATATCAGGATGGTATTTTTGTAAATTCACACACAGAATTATAGCCAATGTGAAACTCAACACGGTCACTCCTTCTGGGATAATACTTCAACAATTCCACTTTGATGAAAAAGCTCTATTTAGGATCCTCCCCACCCCCACCCCCCTTTTTAAAAGGAGATATTCCGTAACATTTCAGTTTTCCGGCTGGCATTAACCTTTCTTTGTTTGTCCACCCCCCTCACTCCCCGTCCCCCACCCCCGAACTCAACGATTTCTCACACACCCAATTCGCTCCCATAGTAGCTGCACTAGACGTAATCTTGGAAAGTTTTCTCCTTTGTCATGTGCTACTGATAGCAGACCAAAATTATTCTTCATCTCAGCGATAAGAGCACAGGCCTTTGAGAATTGTATCTCATTTTCAGGGGTGTCTAGTTACAGCATAAGTGGATCGCGTTAGGCCAGAATCACTGAGCGAACTTTTCCCACGCGATTGTTTCCTTCCCTCACTGTGTCTGTGCCTCTCAGCAATATTTGCTGACTGCCTAGCGAACCCGGACAGATTCTAAATCAAGCAAAGAACATCTTCCCAGGTTCACATTTCTCTCCTGCTTTTTAACACCCACACGAAGCTCCAATGTTAAGGTTGGCTCACCCTTTCTTGTAGGTAACTGCTAGGACAGAGGATTTACTATTTTATTGTTCCTCAGCTTGGTGCAGGATGTTCAATGCTATTTTTATAGCAATGGCTTAGGATTTCTATTCTGTATCCAATATTGTTGCTGACATGTTCAATTGCGATGAGATACTATTTTCTTCCCTTAAAAAATAACCCACAAGTGTTTTGATTATTAGCACAGTTGTGAAGATAGCACGAGTGTTGTTGCAGACAGCAGTGAGGAAAATTATAACATAGTCCCCATTTCAAAGCCAGATTTCTATTTCATGTAGATTTCTCTAAAGACTTTATTTGTTGGTAAGCTGGTGATAGGAGACCCCTGAGTGATCTACCTGGGTAAGGATGCGTACTGTCTCTCCATCCCCTCAAAGCGGATGTTGTGTGCATTCCCATCTGGACCCTTTCCAGACACCTGTGGAGAGAAAAGTAATTAGAGATGAAGATCCATTATACACCCTGGTTACTGACAATGCATTGCAAAATTATAATCAGTGCCCAAATGCTGCTGCTGCCTGCCAAAAATCAACCATGGAAAAGCAAGCAAGATCTCAGTATTGCTACAGGAATTGATGATCAAGCCACGAATATGACATAGAACAACAAAGTCACTTCCTTCAAAAAGGGTCATTGTCAAATGGACCCCTTCCTGTCACCAAGCTGAGGAGATTCTGTAGGCGGTAGGACCAATCCTTTTTTTCCTTTTACATAGGCTTTAGTTTTTACAAGAGTTCGAGCCTTACAGAAAAATCGAGAAATGGTACAGAGTCCCCGGAACTTAGTTTCCCTATTACCAACATCTCACATAAGTATGGTACATTTCTTACAATGAATGAATCACTATTGATACACTACTATTAACTAGAGCCCACAGTTGATTTGGATTTTTACCCAATCCCCTATTACATGTAGTCATCATGTCTCTTTGGGCTCTTCTTGGCTGAGACAAGAACTATATATACATATATACATATACATATATATATAAATTTTATTTATTTGAGAGAGAGTAGGCGCACAAATGGGAGAGGAACAGAGGGAGAAACAGACTTCCTGAGCAGAGAGCCTGATGTGGGGCTCGATCCCAGGACCCTGGGCTCAAGACCCGAGCTGAAGACAGATGCCCAACCTACTGAGCCCCCCAGGTGCCCCGGGACAAACAACAGACAGACTACTCCACAGCTTCCAAGGAGCCCTCCCTCACCCAAATGTCACTTAGTTTCCTCCCTTAGGAACTACCACGGAGAAGTGACTGCTTCTTTTCTATCTAGGGTTGATCTTTAGTATTTTTTCCTCCTTCCTTCCTGTGTTCACCTCTCTTCCGGTTTCCCCCATCAGCCTCTGAGACACTGGAGAGCAGTGCCTGGCCCCAGTATGTTCTCAATAAAGTGTGGATGTAAAGACTTTATAACACAGTCCTTCTGCATCTATCATAGCGATCCAAAACAAGATGAAGGCATCTAGGTATTTAAAAGTACTTGTTGAGGGGCGCCTGGGTGGCTCAGTCGTTGGGCGGCTGCCTTCGGCCCAGGTCAGATCCCAGGACCCTGGGATCGAGCCCCGCATCGGGCTCTCTGCTCGTCAGGAAGCCTGCTTCTCCCGCTACCATTCCCTCTGCTTGTGTTCCCTCTCTCGCTGTGTTTCTCTCTGTCAAATAAATAAAATCTTTAAAAAAAAAAAA
>CM053605.1:24609541-24637131 GCA_028646535.1 Procyon lotor
AAAAGTACTTGTTGACTTGTCAATTCATCACCTGTTCATGTCAACACATGTGGTTTTGTGGCTCGCTTGTGTGCTGGCTCTTATGCTGGGCTAGCCCTCACGGAACGGGCACAGAATGGGTAGACAGAACACCTGGACCATTATAAGGGGGGAGGGAGAGTTTGCTGGTAAGCACGGGAAGTAATGGTGCCAAGTCAGTAGAGGAAATTTTTCTAGGTAGTATTCAACTTGCAAGTTATTTTCTTCCCGCTAAAAGTTCTAGCTCTCTATGAAACCCAGCTTGGGTGGCGTGTGTAGGGAGAGTTTCTTGGGAGAGTTGTTGCAAAGCAAGTATACATGCTTGTTTAGAGTAAGAAAGACTATTCCCAGTGTCAAATTATTAGAGGAGGCTCCTCAGAGTGTGTCCTGCAAACCTTCTTTATATTTCACCAATCCACGGAACAGGAATGGCCAGAGTTGTTTGAGAGGGCAACAGCCCAGTGAATTACCGAGGTAAGGATGAAGACTGCACATATAGACTTAGAAGCAACTGCAGGGAGACTGAGAATTCTCTGCATTAGGATAAAAGCCCTGATTTAAACCACTGATCTTTCTAACAAAGATCAGAGACAAGGATGGTATCAGACAAACAGGGGATAAAGAAATGGTACAGAAAGAGATGGGAAGGATACAATTACTGTCCTCAGCCACTTCTATCTAAGGTTTGTTTTGTTTTTGATCTATTGGTTATAGAGGAAGAATTAGCATGAATACCAGGACTATTTAATTGTGATTATTGGGCATTATGTGTATGTATCCCTAGTATGGCTCTAGACATTTACATGTAATCTTTTTCTGGTGACCACAAAACTCCAAGTTAATACTTCTAGCACTGTTATCCAGAACTGGCCTGGCCCCCTGGTGACTGTCCACATTCTGATGTCTCTAGGAGGCAGCAGCCAAGTGCCTCTTCTTCTGATGAGCCACCAGCATAAAAGATTATACAAAATGTAGGATGGCCCTTATCTTAAGGAAGTTTTAGCGTTGTTGGGGAAACAAGCATCAGAAATGAAATAATTGAAGAATGATGTAGGACACCATCTGATCCCATGCCATTCAGGATGTTACTAACAGTATAGGTGACACTGGAAGGTGTCAGGAACAACTTCCTGGAAGTAGCACAACATAGACCAAAAAGATGGATGGCATGCTTCTATATCAAAAATTATCCTGTTCTTCACCAACTGTGCAGATATTTATTATATTTATATCATGCATATATCATGCTTCTCAATTAACATGAAAAGATCATTAATGCAGTCATGGACTTAGTGATTACTGAGCAGCTACTGTATCCCAATGCCACTCTAGGCACTATATGTAAAGGGATGAACAAGGGCTGGATTTCTTCATCACGTTGAACACAGAGGAGACAGGCCTGCAAACAATTACACTACAATGAGATCACTGCTGGAGTGTCAGCATGAGAGAGGAGGCAGTAAGAGTCTGAAGAAACAGATACGAAAGTCCACCTGGCAGAGTTGAAGACAGCTTCATATGGGTGTTGAAGCTTCACTGAAAACTTGAATATGAATGAGGAGAAGTTTTTGGGGGGAGAAGGTGTAGGAGTAGCAGGAGAAGGCATTCTAAATAGAGAGAACAAAAATGAAACAATACGGAGGCATTTAAAAAAGAAAAGCACTGGTTTTCAGGGAAAGTTGAGTGTTAGGCTAAAGGATGAAACAGATCCTATTAAGGAAAAGGATATTAGTAATAGCAACACCACCACTATTAATTACGGCTATAACCATCATTGCCCTTTTTTCTTAATGAGCTTCAGTTTTTTAGAGCACATCCAGGCTCACAGCAAAATTGAGAGGAAGCTGCAGAGAGTTCCTATCCCACTACCCCATGCACTCTGCCATTATCACCACCCCCCTACATTTGTTACAATTGATGAACTTACATGGTCATCGCACAAAGTCCAGAGTTTACATTAGGACTCGCTGTTGGGGATGTATATTCTATTGGGTTTGAACAAACGTATGACGTGTATCCATCATTATAGTAGCATATAGAATATATTCATTGCCCTAAAAATTCTCTATGTTCTGCCTACTCATTCCTCCTTCTCCCCAAACCCATGGCAACCACTGGTTTTTTTTTTACTGTTTCCATAGCTTTGGCTTTTCCAGAATGTCATGTAGTTGGAATCTTAGAGTCTGTAGCCTTTTTTTATATTATTTCCTTTTACTTAGTAATATATATTTAAGTTCCATCCATGTTTTTTTGTGCTTGATAACTCATTTCTTTTTAGTGCTGAGTAATATTGTTATTGGTGGCTTCCAACTTTTGGCAATAAATAAAGTTACTATAAACATTGTGTGCAAATTTTTGTGTGAAGATAAGTTTTCAATGCCCTTTATGTAAATACCAAATAGTGTGGTTGCTGGGTTGTATGGTCAGAGTATGAAACGACTGAGTTATCTTCAAAGTGGCAGTACCATTTTGCATCCCTACTAGTGATGAATAAAAGTTTGTGTTGCTCCACATCCTCACCAGCATTTGGGGCTGTCAGTGTTCCAGATTTTGGCCATTCTAGTAGGTGTGTGGTGATATCTTATTGCTATTTTAATTTATAGTTTCCTGATGACCTATGATGTGGAGCATCTTTTCATATGCTTATTTGCCATCCATATATCTTCTTTCATGGAGTTTCTGTTAAGGTATCTTTGGTTCATATTTTAATTGGTTTGTTTCTTTACTTATTGTGGGGTTTTAAGAATTCTTTGTAGTTTGAGACAATAGTCCTTCATCATATGTGTCTTTTGGAAACATTATTTTCCTGTCTGTGGCTTATCTTTTCATTCTCTTGACAGTGTTTATTACAGAGTAGAACTTTTTAGTTTTAATGAAGTCCAAGTGACCAATTCTTTCTTTCATGGATCTTGCCTTTCATGTCATATCTAAAAAGTCATTACCAAAACCGAGATCATTTAGATTTATTTTCTATGTTACTTCCAGTAGTTTTATAGTTTTGCATTTTAAATTTGGGTTGGTGATTCACGTTGAGTTAATTTTTGTCAATGGTATAAGGTCCATGTCTAGATTCATTTTTTTTTTTTTTACATGTTGGATGTCCAGTTGTTTCAGCGCCATTTGAAAAGACAATCCATGCTTCATTGTATCATCTTTATACCTTTGTCAGAGACTGAAATAAATATTTATTTGGGTTTATTTCTGGGCTTTCTATTCTGTTTCATTGATCTATTTGTCTGTTCTTTCACCAATACCACACTGTCTTGATTTCTGTAGCTCAAGTTGAAGTTAGGTAGTGTTAGTCCTCCAACTTTGTATTCCTTCAACGTTACATTGGTTATTCTAGGTCTTTTGCTTCTCCATATGAGCTTCAGAATCAGTTTGTTAAGATTCTTTAGGATCAAGAAAATAACTTGCAAAGATTTTGGCAGGCAGCATATTGAATCTATAGATCAAGTTGGGAAGAACTGACATCTTGATAATATTAAGTCTTCTTATCCATGAATAGGAACTAGCCCTCCATTTATTTGTTTTTTCTTTGATCACTACTACAATTTAAAACTTATTTGGTATTTATTGTCAAGCAAAATGCTAAATGTTTTATTTTCATCAGCCCAGGCAATCTTCTCAATAACCCCAATGGTTGCCCCATTTTTCAAATGAGAAAACTAATAGTTGCTCAAGATCATATAGCTAGTGCATAGAAAATCTAAGACAAAGATCAGGTCTGTTTGACTTCAGAATCCAAGTTCAGGAGATATAGCTATGTGCCACATCTTGGAGGAGCTTATATGCCATGACAAGGAAATTGGTTTTACCCTCAGGTGATGGTGAAGTCATTGAGAATGACTACTTGATAAGTGATGGGACATATTTATAGGTTAGAGAGATTACTCTTGCCATAGTGTGGAGGTTCCAGTGATAGTTCGAGCTACAAATGATGAAGGCCTTACCTAGGGGATATACAAAAGGATAAAGGCCCGTACATTGTTAGAGCTTGGAGTGAGGCCACTGGCTTGCCAATGAACTCACAGGTGTAGTTATTAGTGTGCTACATGAGGGGTAAGTCTTTTGCTGAAGAAACAGATACGAAAGTCCACAAGGGTCTCTGGGCCAATGTGGAGTTTGATAGTAATTCTTGCTATAATTCAAATGTGTCAGAGCTTTAAGGAAAAATGAAAATTTTCAAATGGCCTATGTTTTCTCCTGCTTTTCTCCATATTTCTTAACTGCCTGGGCCTCTCAGGTATTACTGGGCCTTTCTGTTTTCAGAGAAACTTGATGAATCCTGCAGAAGGGGAGCTCATTCAGTTTATCTGATGTGGTAGATACTGGCCTGGGAATTTCTGCGCATGCGTGCCACCATTTCCCGTGAACACCTGTGGGAGTTCGTGCCTGATCTCCACTTCTAAAGAGATCTTGAAGAGAATGAAAAGGATAAGCAGGCCGCTGCTGAAATGACTGTGACCAAGGAGGAATTTCAGGGTGAATGGATTCCCCTGAATCTAGATGAATTCTAGATGCTTCTAGATGCACTGCTATTCTGCCTGAGGTTGCAGACTGGTCTGAAGGTGAGCAGGGGCCCTCTGTGCCTAGTCAGAAGTTCCCTGCTGAGGACTGGAGCGCTCAGCCGGCCACAGAACATAGGTCCGCAGCTTCCACTGCTCAGGCCACTGAATGGGTAGGAACAACCACTGTGTGGTCTTAAGCTGCTCTTCCACAAAGGCAAACAAAATGGAAATAAGGTTGATGGAAAATAAATAATTTCTTTAAAAAAAAAGGCAAGGGAGTGATATAAGAATGTTAGGGGGACAGGTTCAGTAGGACTGACTGAGGATTAATAGGAAGGATGTGCCTAGAATAATGTACAACAACTAGGTGGGCTTGGTAACCATCACCAAGATGGGAATAAGGGAGGACCGGATTTAGGGGCGAGGGCGGCAGTGGGGGGAGGGGATACTTAGATATATTGAGCTCGAATGGGATATCCGATGGTGATGTCTAACAGATAATTGAGTGTAAAAGTTTGCAACATCAAAACCAGGGACTAGAGATGGAGAATTAGGAAATATCCAGCCTATGGATGGTACCTACAACCTTGGGAAAGAATTAGAATGCCCAAAGGCAATCTGTAGACACAGAATAGAAGAAAAGACACACAATGCAAACAGAGAAGAATACCAATAGTACTCTTTGGAACACTGTCATTTTAGGGGCAGACAAACCCAAGTGGAACCCAGGAAGAAATGTGAGGAGGCGCAGACTGGCAGTTGGTCTGGAAGAGAACTAGGAGAGAGCGTTATTGTAGAAATCAAGAGAAAAGCATTCCATGAACGACGGTGTGGCCAACAGTGTCAAAAGTAGTCAAGAACTGTGGTCAGAGAAGTTCTGAGGTCAATATGGTGTGTTGGTGTGCTTTACCCAAACCTCCCTCCTTGCAGAGTGTCTCCCTGAACTACAGGGCTTGGAAAGACTAGACTTGGGAAGACTAGACTGGCCTTTCCCAGAAGGCCCCCTGGTAGTCGGTGGGGCCACTGAGGAAGTGGTCAAACTTCCACTGTTGATTCTGACAGCAATGACTAAAGATGTGTTTGGTTTCCTTGGCAGTTTTAGCAGATGTGTCCTTGCAAATTTCTGGGGTGCAGCGTAGCTTTTGTAGCTAGCTTTGGAGATAGCAGCACTACAGGTGGCTTCCTGATTGTGGCACTTTCCTAATTATGGTGGCACTGTTGTGTGGCTCTGGAGCCCAAAGCTTTCTTATAGAAGCAGCAGCAGCTCCCTTGGTTCCCCTGGTTCTGTAGAGTGGCCCGAGAAATCATTCCTGAAAGCTTAGCCAAGATTAGGTTTCTTTAGCTGCTCTTAAGATTCTGTAAGCCCATTAGTACGGCATAATAAATTTGTTCCTGCTTAAACCAGCTAGAGTGGATATCGTTCTCTGCAACTGAACAGGGACTAACGTAAGTTCCGCAGAAGTGTCTGTGGAGACTGGCAATGAGATGGTGATTGGTGCCTTATTGAGCATGATTTCAGTGGATTGATGGGGAGAGAAGGCAGGACTCCATGGTATTGAAAATCTTTTTCACTTTCCCCCCAAAAAGAAATGAAAACCCCAAACAACCAAAACCAAACATTGGTTGCACTGCCTTATGTTATCATGCTGCAGAAATAAGATTAATAATTTCAAGCAAATAAATACTTGCTAGCGTCTCCTAAGGTACAGAGACACGAAAAGGTCCTCTCCCTCGGGGACATGGTGTTAGTTAATGGAAATGATGGGAATAAATTTGTGTTCCTTTATTGAAAAAACACATTGAATTGATTTTTCTCCCTAAATCATCAAAAGATGACCTCTGTCAACATTTTTAATATATACATATTTAAATGGCATATAGCCCCCCCCATTATTTATTGTTGGCATTTTGCTGTGCTACCGGATATATTTCACAAACATAAATTTTAAAAGCTATGTAACATCCCATTTATGAATAAATCATAATTTATCTAATCTCCTCCTATAACTTGATCAACTTTTGCATCCCAATCAGAAATAGTGGCAATATGGATTATTGTGTTGGGTACCAAGATTCTTGCAAATAGCTGTGAATCGAGGGTAGGAATCTGCAGGTAGAGGATCGCCAAAGAGAAACTAATTATAAGTTGTGGCGAGGTCCTTAGGAAGTCAGGCCACTTTAGGAGGGAGTGCGGGGAAAGAGAAGAGGCACAGGCATTTATAAGCTCATTTCTCATTTTGCTCAGTGCACATTAAGACTCAAAAATGTTCCTGCTTCCAGCACTCCTTATTAGGTAATTTCCCTCATCATAAAAAAATAAGGTCAGCGGCTTTGATCCAATTAATTTTTTTAAAGAAGCCCTTTATCTCACTTGGTATCATGCAGGTTTTTTTTTTTTTTTAATGTAATGACCTAAATATACATCTGATAGAAATAATTTTGACTTAATCCATAAGAGAAACCTAGTCTTTTCCAAAACAATGTAATGTTAGACCTTATGCTTGGATTTGGGGCATATTTATTTTTTTTTCTATTAATAAAGCTCAGGAAGAGAAGCTTCAGAGAGCTTATTCAGAACAACTTGAGAGGCTCTGGCTTGGCGTGCCTTGTGGGGCGGTCCCGTGTGGCTGGCTTATGACAGCTTAGGATGGTCCATCAGGAGGGTCTCCTGTACGGGGAATGTTGAATTAAGATGCTTTTAGTTCATGGGAGTTCTCCCAATTTCATTCACTCAATGCCTGCTGCTGGCTGGGATGTTAAGAGCCTTGTTAATATAAAGCTATTAGTCTTCTCTCTACAAAAGCAAGGAGCTTGCTGGTTACATTCAGAGTTCCTTAAATTAGTATGTATTTCTAGCCCAGCATTGCTGGAATCAGCAGTTTCACAAAGCAATATACTAAAGAGGCCATTTAACCCCCGATTTCTCCCATTTGCAGATTAATGGCAGAGGAGAAGATTTAATGCTCTTTCAAAGATGTTTTAACAATTCATTACAAATAAAAGAATAAATCACACAAGATTTTCTGCAAATGTCTGATGATGAAAAGTGGAAACAATTCAAAATTAACTTGTTTCCCAGTTCCCACCGGTTGGGACACATTTTTGCCAATGTTGTAATTTACATCCCTTAAGTCAATTTTCCTGAGGAAATTTAAAAGCCGCTGTGACGGAAACACACTGCAAAGTTACAATCCGGCTGATTCACCTCCACACAACATCCTCATTTACAAATAGGTCCTACTCGGATCCATTACACGAAACTGTGTTCCGTGCTGCCAGACCCATCATAAGATTAAGATGCAAAGTATAAAAATTCAGATGCCATTTTAGGAAACACGCCTTTCATTTCAAGTTGGTAACATGACAGCTATTTTTGAGCAGTTTCCAGAAGCTTTCTTTTAATTACATTCCTCTTACTTAGCTATAGGTCTGGCTCAAAGATTTCTGAAGGAATCAACATGATGAAAATGTCTAAAAAAGTTAGGAACTTGTCTTTGAGCATCTTCTCATATGAAGACATTCTGCTGAAATGCTACATATTTGGAGCGAGACTCACCATACTTCATTTAAACAAAAAGAAACTAATCAAAATAGGTTGTAAATGATTTCTTTTTGGCAATGTGAAGTATATTATGCTGGAGATATGTATTTAGAAATATGCTATCTAGAGAAGCAAAAGTACACACACTCTTTCAAACCATTATTTCTGAAGTGTTTATTTTCTCTAATTTAATTTCAGTAATTTTGTCAAATAACTGGGTATTCAGTTTATAGACTAGTTTAGAACATCTGCTAGTTTAGAAAATACAGCAAATAAAAATATTTTAAAAATAACTCTTGGGGACGCCTTTTAACCATTCTGTGTCTATATTTTCCTTCCTTGAAAAATGCTGGAGTGAAAATAAATCCTTAAAGTCCCTTCTAAACTTTTGTACATTTATGAAAGTTAACTTACATATAGTTTCCACCTCATTAATATGGTAACTCTACGTCTGTAACATAATTATTTTAAAGCTGAATGACAAAGATAGCAAAGTAATCTGCAACATTATAAAATTATAACACATTTATTGGGATTTCAGCATTCAATCTGACGCTAGCGTGACCCAAGTACTAACCATATGTACACCGGGCCCTGGCATCTTGATAACCTGAATTAACTCTCTTCGGAGTGTCTTCAGAGAAAATAAAATCAGACATCGCTTGCCCAGCTCTGTTTGTGTCTGGGCCTAAGATACAGTTACCATAGAAACTATGATTATGGATACAATTTTACAAATTTGGCTTCATCTATCAGATGCACTTTGCATGTGAGTGTGTGTGTGCGTGTGTGTGCACATGTGCATATGTGACTTGCCAGGGAGCGTGAAGAGCACACTCCGGCTCTACATCTTTAATTAAAGAGCCAGACACCATCTCATTTCCTTTCCCCATCTGTCTACCTACGAATAGAGATATTGCAGCACTGACTGAAATCTAAACTTGTACTTGAGAAAAGATGATTTCTGAAAAAGAAGGGAGAGAAGGTATTAGGAAAAGCATACTCTAATAAATCTGTTTACCTGTCGTATATTTTCCAGGAATGGAGTAAGCGGGAATTTAGTGGAGTCCCAGTCAGAAACATTAATCACCAGATGCTAGTATCCAGTATTTATTGAGTTTGGTTTTGACTCATTACTTGGATGTAATATGCGAGTTATTTATGCCTCAGCTGTTTTACTTTTATTTATTTCATTTTTTTAACAAAGATTTTATTTATTTATTTATTTATTTTTGTTTATTATTGTTTTATTTATTTTTGTTATTTTTTTGTTTATTTATTTGTTTATTATAGAGTGTGAGGGGGCGGGGTGGAGGGAGAGGGAGAGAGAGAATCTCAAGCAGACTCCACACTGAGCACAGAACCTGAGGTGGACCTCCATCCCACCACCCTGAGATCATGACCTGGGCCGAAGTCAAGAGTCAGACACTCAATCAACTGAACCGGGTGCCCCTGTTTTATTTTTTTTTATGCTCTGTGACAGTCAGTGTTCTTTACACATTCTAAAAGAAAAAAGCTGACCCTCAAAATATGCCAAAACTTAAAATGATGTAACAGTTTATTCGTATCATTTCTTATGGGTTCATAATACCTCTTTTAACTAACAGATCTTATAAAGGATATTAAGTGACGAAAGCACAAAAGCTCTCTAGGATACTTAATATGTACTTGCATTTAGAAAGACCAAACAATGGAAACATAAAGTTTGAAAATGTCAAACTTTTCAGAATGTTTTCTTTTCCTAGTTCAGTCTGTGGGCAGGTTCCAGTCACTTCTATTCCTAGAAAAAAGTGACTAGAAGGAAATGACTTTCGCTGGCACTATGTGATGAGTATCATGAGCTAGAATTAACGCTGTCATTTCCACTTCTGCCTCACTTTACACACGAGAGGAGAGTTCAGATAAAGTTAAAGCAACTTGCCAAAGGTTCATACAGTGGCAAGGCAAGATGGGAACTCAGTCTCACTGTCAATGCCACCTTATGTGTTGGCAGTGATCATTCCAATTACTGTAGCTCTATTTCCTGAGCAAAGAACAAATACATAAGACTTGAACATTCAGATGAGCTTACGGTGGCAGTGGGGTGGGCTATGGGAAACTGTGACCGTCTGCAAGCATTCTGTATGAGGTCATGGTCATCACAGCCAGACCACTAAACTCCAAATGCCTGGCTGAAGTTATTACCTATAGCTGGAGGCAGTGATATATGTTAACTTTTGGTACACCAAAAGTAACTTTTAGTAAAAAGTTGTTTTATAAACAAGAATAGGCTGCATAATATACAGCTTTTTTTCAGTATTATGCATAGTGTCAGTCTACTAATTTGGTTTACACAAGATGAGTGAGCTTCATTGGAATTGGGACAATTTCACTTTCTTGAACCATTGCATTCTCAAAACCTGACATATCACCTTGTTCATGAATATTTACTGAGTCAATAAAATAGCACATCTACTCAGTGGCACTTAACAGAGAGAATCAGCTTCCATAGGGCTCGCTATCCTTTTGAACAAGACCTCTTAAATATAACATGTATCACCACTACTTTTTAAAGGAGATTCTATGGCATCTGTCCTATGGTTAAGTCTTAATAAGACTGCCATTCTCAAGCAGTTCTGTATACATAGCTCTGATTTTTCCCTTTCCCTTAGAAATAATTTTTAAAACATACATTCTAACAGTTGAGATTTAAACTTGGATCTGGTGTAGAAATAAAAACTGTTAGGATCCCCAGTTGTGTAATTGCTCAGAATGAGGGAAGATTCCTAAGAGCTGAAAATAATAGTAGCGTAGTAGGAGAACCTTCCATGGTAGGATAGACAGCTGGGTCTGCTGGGCACAGCTACTACTGATCAAAAGAGTTAACCTCACTGTGTAGCACCACTGGAATCACAAAGTAACCTGATTCATGCTACCATTAATGCTGAAATCATACACACGTTAGTCTGAAATGTGTATTAACCAAATTAGTTTGCAACTGACTATTGTACCAGCAGAGTTCAAGTTCTAGAAAGATGAATGAAGAGAAGGAGGAAAAAGAGAATTAAACAGATGACATTCTGAAAATCAATGATCTTGCATCAAAACCTGGTTTGAAAAACCAAACCAAATCCCCATGTCCATTTAATGGCTTTCTTTCTTTCTTTCTTTCTTTCTTTCTTTCTTTCTTTCTTTCTTTCTTTCTTTCTTTCTTTCTTTCTTTCTTCCTTCCTTCCTTCCTTCCTTCCTTCCTTCCTTCCTTCCTTCCTTTCTTTCTTTCTTTCTTTCTTTCTTTCTTTCTTTCTCTTTCTTTCTTTTAGATTTATTGATTGATTTATTTATTTGAGAGAGACAGAGAGAGAGAGAGAATGAGAGAGAGGTGGGGAGGGAGAAGCAGACTTCCTGCTGATCAGAGAGCCCGACATAGTGCTTGATCCCAGGACCCTGAGACCCTGAGCCAAAGGCAGATGCTTATCTGACTGAGCCACCCAGGTGCCCCATTTAATGATTTTCTATTAACTAGCAGATAAAAGTTTTCAGTGACCTATAGCAACCAAACTTTCCAGCTTTATCTCATCCTTCTTCCACATGTTCAATGACTTGATCCCACTGGATATTTTATAGTGCCTGAACATGCACTTTTGTGCCTGGGCCAGAATGTTCTCTCCTGCAGTTTTGGTAACTCTTCCCGTGGTCAGGTCAGTGCCCTAAACATACCAGGGGCTCTCTAAAGGCTTATCGTGTGAATGAAGAAAGCAACAAATGTTGCTCTGACTGGTTGTATTTACTGCTGTGAGGGGACAAGAACAGGCAAAAGTAGGAGTAGGTAAGAAAAACAGATTCTGTAGACAGTGGTGAGAACATCAAAACAGTGGTGAACAGACAAGGGAGCCTTGAAAGGGGTGTCAATGGAAAGAGAAATAAAGACCCTGAGAAACAGAGAAGTGTTGCAAAAGAGAAAGGGAATGATGGAATGAAAATAAGTGAGGCTATTGCAATCTGTTCTAATTCTTAGTATACACATAGTTCCTGTTCTTAGTAGCTCTCCATTAGTCAAACTCTTGGATCTTTCAGAATGCTCCCTACCTTTACCAGGTTGGTAATACAACTTTGTTCTTCTAATGGAATGTATATATAGCATCTTGCTCTCAAAGTCTTTAAAATGTGATTTTTTTCAAGTCAACATTTAAAGTTGGATTTGATATAATCATTTAACTGGGCATTGATTCATCTACACAGAACTCATTACTGAAGTCTTCAATTTCACCAACAAAATCCCCTTCCAAATCATCTTTTAGCAAGAAGCTGCAAGTCCAAGTGCTCTGAAAACTTTGCCAAATAAAAAGCTTTTAGGTTTCTAGTGCTGGCTGGACACAAACCCGTGGAAGAGTGTTGAAGAATAATGCATGCCTGCCAACTGCCAGATATGATTGCTTTTCGCATAATTAATGTCATTCTTGCTGTTCGAGTACCATTCCCATCCTCTAATAATTTCCATTAATAGAGGAAGTTTCTGCAATAATTTTTGCATCCTGAACAACCACCGTGGCTTCTATAGACCTTTTAATCAAAATAATGGCAATGAGTGAAAAGGGGATGGTTAGGGATATTACTATAACCCTGGGTTGCATTTGCTTCATCATTGTTTTCAATCTCCAAAAACCGTCCAAAGAGCTCATCGTGTTATTATGTCAATTAGAACTTGGTGCTTTGATTTCAATAGCACTGAACTATATGAATTTATACTATGAAGGGAAAAGTGTATAAAGCAAGGGTATTGGGCAATCCATCTACCCCCAAAAATGTGAAAAGAGAGTGTTTTATAAAAAGCAACAACAAAAGATGAGCAGATGCAAATAGAAGCTCAAGTCCTGTAAAATATGATAATTATATAATACTTCAAGCCGAAGCTTCCAGTAGCGGAAGTGACAGACCAGCTGCAAATCATACCCCCTAAACCTGCCAATTCACACTGTTTTTTATTATGATGTTGCAAAATCAAGAACTCTGCTCAGGATATAAAATTATGCAAATATACCAAGAGCAACAACAACAACAAAAATCAGCCCAAGTTTCTTACATGAGCCAAGAAATGGATGCAGAATAACCGCACAGCAGTCGTCTCCCGTACCAGGGAGGGACACCAGAGCGGTGGCTAACGGGTTCTAGAAACCCTGCCCTGGACTTACCCTCTAAGCTGAATACTGATATGCGAATGAGAAAGTTTGGGCGGAAGGAGACCAGTGCTGAGAGTCTCCCTTCTGCTCCTGAGCAGTTTTGCAAGTCCAAGCCTCCTTCTTCTCTGCCTACGATGCCTTGAAAACACCTCCCCTGAGTCACATCTAACCTCGCTGGGCCTCGTCTGTGAAGTCCACCCAGGGGGGAGCTCATGACGTCACCTGAGTGGGAAGCGCTTGCTCTGGACAGTGACCTGGGGGTGAGGAGGTGGCTTCAGGTCTGGAGACTGGGTTCAGCAACCTGATTAAAGCTCGTGAGTCAGGTCCCTACGCTCCTGAGGAGACAGTGCAGAAACAAAGCTTGTGCATGGGTTTCAATAGCCATTGTGAAAATAAAGAACAGCTGATCATCGATTGTAACAGCTGTGCTTCCACTTGGTGGAAAATCTGTTGGGGACGCAGGCGAGGACAGGGCCATGAGCATGGGTTGGCTTGGGGGCTTGGACGCATGCGCACCCAACCATGCAGCCAGCAGGATGCACACAGGCTTACTCCAGAGGCTGGCCCCTAAGGGGTCCACACCAATTTGCAAACTATCTGTCATTTCTAAAATGTGCTCACTGTCTCGTTCCTACATACATGTAGGATGAAATATATGTTGTCACACAGGATACTCATAAAAATGTTACGATGATCAAAGTCTGTGCTCCTCCATCATCTGACACATCCATGCCAGTCCTTGACCAGGAAAAAGCAGGTGTTATAAATTCCTTGTAAGCCAATTTTGTTCAAAGAGAGAAGCACAATGGGAAGATGATCCTAAAGGGCACCACCGTTCCTACAGTGCTCTGGGTCCCTCCCTCCTAACCAGAAACTGAGTTGCATGCTGAGTTCTTTTTTTTTTTTTTTTAAGATTTATTTATTTATTTGACAGTGAGAGAGAGATCACAAACAGGCGGAGAGGCAGGCAGAGAGAGAAGGGGAAGCAGGCTCCCTGCTGGGCAGAGAGCCCGATGCAAGGCTTGATCCTTGGACCCTGAGATTGTGACCTGAGCCGAAGGCAGAGGCGTTAACCCACTGAGCCACCCAGGCGCCCCTGCATGCAGAGTTCTAACCAGACCTGGAGCAGCATGGTCTCTGGCCTGCACACACAGATGGCACTGAGGTTAGGAGCGCTTACTCCAGACAAGGCTGGCTGGGCTCAATTCTCATCACCCACCCACTGGGTAACCTTGAGCAAGGTCACTTCTGAGCCTCGGTCTTCTCACCTCATTAATCTCAGTTTTCATTATGAATGTGGTTAATCATGGTACCTACCTCGGATGGTTGTGGTGTGGATTAAATGGTCTGATGCATGTAAACTACAAAGTATGTATCACACATGTAGAGTGTACTTATATGTCCAGTAAATCTGAGTTGTTGCTAATGCTGCTGCAGTTATATGGAATCTGATCTTTCTTTTAGTGCGGAAAATGCCTGGAGAGGATTTTTCCGCTGTTCTGTAGAGTTTATTTCTATGAATTTCTGCCCAGCCCTGGCTAAGCCAATGGAAGCTTCTTCAGTGATACTGTTCCAAAAACAGTCTTGAGGAAGAGAGTGAAGAGAGAAAAAAGGAAGAGGGTGGGGGGTGAGGGGAGAGGGAGAGAGAAGAAGAGAAAGGGAAGGGGGGAAGGGTCACTGGAGGGGGAGAGGGCACATGTATGCATGTGTATATATTTGTGATGTATGGATATGGATATGGACTTATGCAGACATATATATGTGCTGCCGAAGCGAGCACAACTTATGCAGACATATACACACACAATCATCTTACTGCGGTTCACAGAAACTATTCAATGCCTAGAATGAAGCTTAAATTCCCAAACATGACATCCACAGCTTTCCCAGTCTACTGTGGTCATCATCATTGTCATCCTCCTCCCACTCCTCATCTTTGCAGCCCCGTTTGCTGCCACTTCACCCTGCATACACCTTCCCAACCACTGCCCCTTTCCTGACCCCCATGCACCTGCTCACCTTCTTGTCCCACTCAGCTCTGCCTTTGCCCTTCCCATCACCACCCTGGGAAACTCCTCCAACAGAACTATTCACTTCCTATTTTCTGAGAGCCTAGAGTGTGTCTTTTACATATTTACTTAGAGTGTTATAACGATCTTTTATAATGGTGTTTATTAACATTTGTTGTTCAGCATGTTTCATGCTCAGTAAATGCTGGATGATTAAAAGAATGAACCATTTAAATGAAAAAAGTAATCTTGAAGGTGAGATGTAACACAGGCAAGCAGAGAAACACATGATCCTAAACTAACCAGAGAAGATAAACTTGAATTAACCTACCTGGCCTACCTCAAGAGGCTATTCACAACTGAATACAGTGCTCCAATTCATGGGGAACATGAATTCCACTACATGGAGTGAAGTCAAGAAACAATCTTCACTGTGATTTAGGCATTTGACAGTACAGATGTGAAGTGTGCATTTTATTACATTATTGAACCATTTGGGATCAAACATAAGTACCAGTACCCCTACAGACTGAGTGGGGAGCGTAGAAGAGCTGGGTCCCTTCCCAGGGCAGAAGGGGCTCTGTGCACAGATAGCAAGTGAGCCGACCTTCTCCTGCTGACCTCAGTCATTCTGTTAGAAGTCATACCAACCCTTTTGGTGGCTCTTCCTAAATAAGTGCAATCCCAGGTTTCAAAGCTGCATTGTGATAGAAGGCCCTAGATGCGTTTCTTTGAGAGATGCCAAGATTCAGAGTGTGAAGGGAAGCGTCATGGAGCAGGAAGTCAGCGGACAGGAGAAAGAAAAAAAAAAGAAAAAGAAAAAGAAAAGAAACGAAACTAACACTCGACATGATTCTCTCTCTAGGTGAAGAAACAAAATTCCAACTTTGGCAGCTAAGCATTTGAAATGCTAGTTGAATGCCATTTAGATGACTTCCCATATTTCTGAAGAAAAATGTTTACCTACTTAATTAAGGGAGCACTCACTGTGCCCCAGTACAGTATGAAGGTTGAGCAGAAATCAGCACTTATTTGTAACCTATAACTGTTTCTATGGGCTCAATTGGGGAATTGTGAGGTGATTTATAAACTTCAGTTTAATTCTTCTAACATTCCTCAGATGTAGGCAAAAGGATAAACAGGGATCTTGACTCATCAATGTAATGAAATTAAGAAAGTGAAAATTTAGGATGAATTTTACAAGGAACTTACTATGGTGTAATCCATTAGGATGAAGGATAATTTCCCAAGGGGGGTTGATCTGTATGTTAGAAAATGTATAACGCCCATTCATAATGTATTTGTGACAGATGTAATGCCATGTCCATCTATAAATCAGATTTGCCTTCTGTGCAAAGCCCCGGAGTCCTTCCTACTGAAGTCTATCCTCATGGGCACTGACCTGAGAGGATTTAAAATCCAAAGGGCCCAATTACTAAAAATCCTCCATCATATAATTGGACTTTGGTATGGAAAATAACACTAGTATTAATCCAAGTCACTTGGAAAGAAGTAGAGAGAGTTTCATCTCCTGATTCTGTCAATTGGTCCAACATAGTCTAGGGACTGGATCTCTTTGAGCGTCTTCCCCAAGGACCATGAGAAACTCACTTTTACTCTGCAGACAGCAAAACTACATAAATTATGCTAGCAATCCACAGATGAGTTACTGACCATATGAGGAACACTGAAAGTAAGCTTTGGAAGTTCACAGGGGAAACATCATTTTCAATTCGAGGGTCATCCACTGGGAGCAACTCATCCAAACAAAGAATGAGTAGAATCACTTGTCCTTAGAACAGAGACCAGAGACCATAACTCAAAGAGCAGCAAAATGTGAGTGGGAGCAGAACTCAATGCTTTGGAAAGACTAGGCATGGAACCCTTTTCATGCCATTCCTGAAAACACAGGAACATGTGGTTTGAAAGTTAACCAAGTCGTTTTTTTTAAAAACTCAAAATTCAGTTCAGCATGCAACATTTTCAGTGGTGCACAACGTGATTACCAGCCACCACACTTGGTCTAGCTAGCCATTCTTAATGGGAATTCAAGTACCAGCCCATAGTAAATACTTTTAAAAATCACCAATTGCCCAGATATTCATGAAGAGTAAACTGCAAAAAGCTCCAAAAATGAGAACAATCTTATTAAAGGTTTTTAGGTCCACTCCAATGTTCATTAGGCTTGCTGCCAAGTGTTTATTAGATTCACCCTGATTGGTCCTCAATGTACCCTTGTGGTTTAACACAATACAGCACCGTGGGGCATGCTTACCATCAGAAGGGATAATATACCAGGAAATGCAATTTGGGCTAAAATTCTCTACAGCAAAGGCCCCAAAGGAAAATGACCCAACATGGCAATGTGTTTCTAATGGCTAATTTCTGAGTCATGGAACTTAGGGATCCTTGAAACATGGGAGCCTGGCTTGCTTGAGGAGTTATAGCAAAGAAAGGGGGGGCAGAGCTACCTGGTACAAAAGAGGTAATTGTAGAGGTGCTGGAGTGGACTCACCTATCTCTAGGGATGGGAAACCTTTCATTGGGTAATGTCTTCAATCTCTTGTTCTTTTCTTTTATTTATTTGTCAGAGAGAGAGAGAGAGAGAACGCACAAGCAGGGGGAACAGCAGAGGCAGAGGGAGAAGCAGGCTCCTCGTTGAGCAGGGAGCCTGATGTGGGACTCAATCCCAGGACCTTGGGATCATGACCCAAGGGGAAGGCAGATCCCCAACCAACTGAGCCCCTCTTTGTCTTTTAAATACCGTGAATTAAAGAGACCCATTAAATCAGGTCCTGTATCAGTATTTTCAGAGACTTCTGAAGGAAATATATTTCTTCTTATGCTACACATATCCCAATAATAATAGTAGTATTGTATGACCTTAATGCTAATATTCAATTTGAACAGAATATTCACTTACAAGTTGCAATGAACCACACTGGCCAGGCTTTGTGTAACAAATTAGAGTTGCAAGCTATTGTTAGTACGTATCTCAAAGGGTAGCTTAGTTCTGAACTATCCTATGACATCTTTAGGCATGGAAAAATTACCCCAGTAAGGAGTCTTAGACCATGACTCTGCCCCTTTTTCTACCTGTGGATGGGGGACAATTCTGAGGGACACTTACACAAGAATGGAGCACACATGAAAGGAAAGGCAGGGCTTAGATGTGTGTGATGCACTTGCTCAGTGACTGTAACTGTGGCTGTGACTACTTCCTCTTTCCATCACCCACGGAATTTAGAGGTGGCTGCATTCCATGGTACTGCTTGTAGTAACATCAGAAGGAAGCGGAGCAAATGTGATTACTGGGGTGATATGTCTGCATGTTAGCCATGGAGATAGGAAATAATGCATGGCAGAGCTCTGTTCTCTTCTGCACGCACCCTCTGCAGAGTGGAAAACTCATGTGTCACAATTATGAACAAATCTATCTGTGGAATGGCCTCTGGCATAGAGAGTCTGGAGCGAAGTCATAGGTCCTTGCTCCTGAAAATCATTTGCCTTGGTTGGGCCTTAGAAAGAACGGAGCAAGCTACACCCACTGCCAATCCTTTATACTCTTTCCTAAGCAAGAGTATGATGTATTCTTTGTTCATCTTAGAAATCAGAAATAACAGTTATCAAGAAGGATGGTTAAATAGCAGACTTAATAATTTTGCTCCTAAAGATTCATGCGGTTTGGAAGGAGTTACCTCTCTGCTTTGTTCCCTCCCCACCCTGCTTGTTCCCACTGCTCCGGCCATACTGCCTTCCTTGCTGTTGCTTCCCCTTGCCTAGCAGGTTGCTCACGGCTTTTCTACTCACACTGCCCTCTTCCCTGGCAGGTGCTCCTGCCATGATGACTGGTCATGGCTTTCGTCCCACACTTTGTCCGTGTCCCTGCTTAAGTGTCTCCTCTTCAGAGAAGCTTTCCCTGACCACCATATATCAAACAGCACACTTGGACCAGCTACTTGTCCTAGCCCCCGAGCACAGCTGTATATTTCTTTGCAGAAACCATCATGGCGTGATACTGACACTTCACTTATTTATTGTCTCTCTCTTCTCAAAAACATAAGCTCCATGAGGACAGGGATTTTGTTTGCTCTCCTCATTGCCTAAACCAGTGCTTGGAAGACATTCAATAAATCAATATTTGTGGGGCGCCTGGGTGGTTCATTCAGTTAAGTGTCTGACTCCTGGTTTTGGGTCAAGCTGTGATCTCAAAGTCCTGGGACAGAGCCACGTGTGGGGCTCTGCACTCAGTTTGGAGTCAGCTGGAGATCATCTCCCTCTCATTCTCCCTCTGCTCCTCCCACTGCTGCTCACTTGCGTGCACACACTCTCCAATAAATAATAAAAAAAAAATCTTTAAATCAATATTTGCTTAAGTGAACTAGTTAACAATCACTTTTCTACACATTCTTCTCTTGTTATCTTCCCTTTTTTTGGGTTCTCTTTTCATTTTTTTCTTTTTTCCTTCTCTTTCCAAACAATAAATGCATATAGTATCTCAATGTAAGAAGTCTTCGTAAACGCCTTTTAGATGTCTGTTAGAAGTGCCTGGTTGTCTAGTGATTCTTTTTTTGTCCTTAGAACATTCATCATTGAAATCTTTGTCTTTTTCTAATTTTAGTATTTGTTTTCTTAAATTTGAAAATGATCCTGGTCACCTGGGAATGATTTAATTAATGGTTACGTTTTGTTATTGATTGTTAAATTGGGTGATGAATGATCTTTTTTTTTTTTTTAAGATTTTATTTATTTATTTATTTGACACAGAGAGAGAGACCACAAGTAGGCAGAGAAACAGGCAGGGGTCATGGGGTAGGGAAGCAGGCTCCCTGCAGAGCAGAGAACCCGGTGCGGGGCTCAATCCCAAGACCCTGAGATCATGACCTGAGCTGAGGGCAGAGGCTTTAACCCACTGAGCCACCCAGGCACCCCTGAATGATCTTTTTTAAAGTGTATATTCTTGAGTTAACCTGAAAAAAAAAGTCTCTTGGCCATAAAGATAATTCTTACGTATGATAAAAGGTGACAGGGGTAAAGTAGTGTGACAAGTCAGGAAGGTGATAAAAATGGGTTTTATTTCCAACATTCACTATTTTGAATTAACCTATGAAAACTTTCACACACGAAGATCTAGCAACTAGGAGAATAAAATAAGCCACTTAAAGCTCTGTTTAGGGCATCGACTTCATTTATTTATCTTCTGTCATCAAAGTATAAAACAGCATATCCAGGCACTGGAGTGTTCCTCACACTTCAGTCTCAGTGCTGAATTGTTTTATTTATGATTGTTACTTTCCCTCCGCCTTCCTTTGGGAGAAGAGAATACAAAAATTAAAATGTACAAATTCAAAATATCCACATCTTAAAGAGAATATGTCTAATATTTTCCTTGAGTGAAAAAAGAGGGATGGACATATTTTGCTTTCCTTTCTTTGCAGTGAAAGTTGAAACAGTGATTTTGTGTTATTATAACACTCATCATTTCTCCCTCTAATTTGGATGGTTTTTAATAAAGCTCCATTGATTCCACTGAAAGGAATTCCTCCTGGCAAAAGCAGAACACACACACTGATTGCTAAATATGCAGCAATTATCATATTCAGCAGCACACTTTAATATCTTATTTATAGATGTATCTATCTGTAATTTGCTTTAATTAAGTTGCATTGATTTTAATGACAGGAGCGAGCCTCAGACAAGGGGCTGGTGTCATACGCTCCTGTGAGTCTTGGTCTATCAATCACTCTCTAAGATGTGGTCCTGTACCTCCACGGCCTTCTTTAGGCTCCTGGCAAGCCAACCCCATGTGAGATTTCAGAGAAAGTCTCAAAGCGTTGACATGTCATAATTTCTCCTACTGATCAGAAGATGGTAAGAATGGAAAGGGAGCTTGGTGGAATGAAAGTGGCAACTGAGTTTTAAAATGGCCTCCCTCACGTACAGCGTCCTCACCAGTGCCAACTCACTTTATTTCCACAACCACTTTCAGGTGGGGCTAGCAACAGCATTTTGCCACTCCAGTAACTCAGCCTTTTTTTTTTTTCCTCCCTGCATTTCCAGTAACACCAGACAGCTCTCAGAAGGATCCTGGGACCTGAGGTATTTTTGAATTCTTGATTATTTTCCACACCCACTCCTGGTGAAAGTTCTGGAAAAACTGGAAGCGGGAACTTACAACAGTTGGCCTTTCACAACCCCCATGCTCCAAAGAGAAGGGACGCGCTGGCTCAACACAACACAAAGAAACATGAAGATAGCGAGTATATTTTTAAAGGCTCTAAAATATTATTCATCATGACCAGAAACGATTTCTCTTTCTTTTTTAATGGATGAAGAAGTAAGCACTGTGTCTATAAATCTTTGCACCTCAGAAGGTGCCAACATTAATTTTGTATAAATTATCCATGTTAGAATGCCAAGGCATGATCACAAAGGAAAACTCAGAAGACAGTTATGCCAGTGCATTCACAGATTCTGGTCACCATTTTTCACTCACTGATTATTGCTACAAGTGTTGATTAATAGTGGTGCTCATGCTGCTAGAATGCATTTCCCTGGAGGCGAAGAAAACATTCAAGAAAAAAAAAAAAAAACAGAAAGAAGGAAAGATAATAATCAACCCATCCTTCCGCTTCTTCGTAATAACCCCGCGGAGGGTGTGCAAATCATGGCTCCTGATGATCTCTGTTAGCAGCTTCTGAGCCATTTCACTAAAAGATCATCCATATGCATCAGATCACCGATTTGTCAATCAGTTTATAAGGCAATTAAATGCTCCCTGATCTCCCCTCCTTCCCCCTTTGGGAAAGTATAAAGTGATATAAACAGCAGGGCTCCGAGAGCGGTGTTAGGATACCTCACACCCGGTCCCTCTCCTGTGTCTTTGTGCCCTGTCTGGATTCTGGGAGAAAGCTTCCATGAAAATAATGTGCAAGACTGGAATTTACCAAGGCTGATTAGCTTAGGACTTATTTTTCTCTCATCAGTAATGCCATACCTCTTATCCACGGAGGGAAACTAATGAATTGGATCTAGAGAGCAAGAACATTTCTTAATAAATGCAATATGACAGGAGATAGGAAAAACGCAGATGAGACTACCGCAGGGGAGGATGGCACGACCAGGCGGTGCTCCTCCAGACCCTGCTCAGACCTTAGCTGGATGAGTGATGGATCTTGAAGGCTATCAGTTCCTCTTTGTCCAGTTCAATATGATCATTTCCTGCCTCATGTGTCTCTCTCTGGGTGGCTTCTCTCGTCTTTTCTGTGATGTGTTTTTGTTCTTCTAACTCTTAATTGTCTCTAATGAGGAGCAGACAAGGGACGGCTACATTCGCAGTTTCCCCTCTCGATTTAAGTGGGAAGACTAATTAGTATAAATTATGGCAAAAGAACTCGAGTCCCATAAGTTGGAAGAAGAAAAGCAAGGGGATTTACAATATTATATCTTCTTGCACCGAATATGTGATTTATATAATCTTCCACGTGGAATCAGGTTTAAGTTCATTTTGGCTTTTCCGTAAATTCTTTTTTGCCAGTCATGGTCAACATCAATATTGAAATCTCACCTTTGGATCATTAACCCTTCTACTTTGACATCTCATCCTTTACCCACCTCCATCCTGGCACTTTGCTAGTGATCCTGTACTCTATAATTACTTTATGATTCTTTTCCAGGTGACTCATGCCTCTGACTTATAGCCTTTCTTTCTTCCTGACTTCACCCAACATGGGTCTCTGTGTGGCCAACTGGGAAGAAATTTTTCTTTGCTCTGTCTCTCAGTGGAAGTACGGGAAACACCTTGTTGGAGATTATGGAAGAAAGGAAGTCAACTCAGCTCCCATCCCTCTAGCCACTCACAGGTCAGGGACTTTTGGGGCCACCATGAATCCCTATCTTGACTCTAGCTCTCATTCTCCGGGAAACTGCAATAGGTCTTAAGGAGTTAAATGTGTCCTTTTGTAAGGAGGAAAGAGAAGTTCAGAGATTAAAACAAAAACAAACAAACAAATAAAAAACCCCTTACCTAAATCTGGTGGGACACTTTCAAACTTTGGGTCATATGATCTGGGTTCAAAGCTAATGATGTGATTGTCAGCAATCATGTAACTTTTCTGGGCCTCAGTTTTTTCATTGTAAAAATGGGTTCCTGTCTTTGTTGAAGTGCTTAGATGTAATGAGCATGATAATGTTTTATCATTAATATATTGAGTTAATATATTGATAACATCAAAAATATATTGAGTATGTAAAGTACCAAATGTGTGTGTGTGTGTGTATATATATATATATATATATATATATATATATATATGAGATATTACCATGAAGACAGCCCATTGAACACGCAAAAAAAGACCCCACGAGAGCGCGTTGTTGCTTAGGTGATCACAATGCTGCCTTATTCTCACTCTAATATCTTGTGTTATTTGGTTATCTCTACATGCCCGAATGCAGATATAATCCATACACCAAGACTACCTAGCAAGTGGAGGGAACAAAAGAAAAAGGCTACCCTAGATGGGTGGCCTCAGAGGCCAGCACGCCCTTGCCATCTCAGTCCAGTGCTTCCACTTGGAGTTCCTCAGAGGGGACAGTGCTGTATGAAGATAGCAAATCTCTTGACGGTTCAATTAACAGAGTCTCAATCCTTAGCCATGGCACTAACCAGAGCACACTGCATTCCAGAAGCAAGCAGACAAAGCAGAAGAGGGGGATATAAAAACAAGGAGAAAGTAATAAATTGATAAAATGTCTAAACCATTTTATAGCAACTACAAAATCCGTATTTTTGCGACAACCAAATAGCCTACTGGAAAGTGGCATTACGCGTGAATGAAATCAATGCCTTTAGGATGCTCATGTCTACTCCTCATCCCAAAGTTCTCAAATCCTGTTATCCCTCTTGTGGGTGGGTGTGGGTAGCAAAATACCCATCTCAAGCATATTAGGATATCTTTTCTCCCAAACTCCACTAGCAACTTAAATGTGGATGAGAACTTGGTTTAATATTTAACAAGTTGCAGCTGTAAGGTTAGATGTGTACAGCAATTTCTTTCCATATGCTCTCGCATACCATTCTTTTGCATCTTGTGCTGGAAATGTGCATACCCTACGGACAACATTTCTTAGTCTTCACAGCGCTGTTGGGTGGCACCTTCTTTGCCTGCTTATACCAAGTTGGCAGTTGGTAGAGTTTCTCTGTGATCTGGTATTATCTTTCATTCATGCTACCAGATGGATACCAGATGGGTAATTGTAGCCAGTGCCTCAGCCCTGAGTCCACACCACAGCCCATGGGCATGGACCTGTCAGTGAGCTGACTCAGAAATGCTGCTTCAAAGAAATACTCCTTAAAACTGTATGCATCTGTTCCCCCACGCTAATGACCCTCAAATAAAAAAAATAATAATAAGGAAAGAAAGAAAGAAAAAAATCTTGTAGACAAGGTTTTCTTGAACTAGATGTTACATCTGGAAGAAGGGAAAATAACCATAAAGAGCTTGTGGATGTCAAACTCATCTCTAGCTAATGGCACCTCTAAAAAGCCACCAACTCAACTAGCCACGTCAGTAGAGAAAGTGAAGGATAATCAATATAGTCCTTGTTGGTGATATCTGCACAATATAGACTCTCAATTCCAGAAGAGCAGCTTCTACATGACATGTTCTGAGGTAAAAAATGAGAAGAAAAGAAAGAGAAATCTAAGGGCTTTGAAAGGCCTCAGTGATTCCCAGGGAAGAACACGGAGTAGAGATAAAAAGAAATGCACAAAATGGGAAAGACCTATAGTAAAAACTCATCCCTAATCTATTTCTCTTAAACTGATGCCTCGGTTGTCACTTATGACAAATTACATTTAAAAAAATATCCTGACAGATCATCTGGTTGTTTCAAGTGTGTATTTCAGCAGTTCATTATGAAAGTTTATTTTCTAAATTAACTACAAATAAAGTGAAATCTTCCAACCATTCACTCACACAATGCTGTCAGTGATTTTTTTTTTTTCAGCAGACATCAAAGCATATCCCCTATCCATGCCTGGCTCTCTTCATGCAGAAGTTATCATAAACAGGTTATGTGTTCCCTTAGGTTACTATGGAAACACTTTCTTTTCAGGTCATCCACATACAAAGGTAACATTTGCATTAAAATACGTTGGAAGTTAATTTTTTTGAACACTCAAGTGGGGTCATGCCACCACATCCAGATCTATTATTTTAAAATCCATGAACATACATCGATTTAATCTATAAAAAGACTTGAACGAGGTGCTCACCTTACAGGTGTAATTGCCAGCATGTCCGGTAGCTACTTGGGCCATTGTAAAAGACACTAACCAAATTAACTTTTGTTGCAAAAGAAAAGATGACAGTAACTCACTAGCTGGCATTCCTCATTATGTTAATGTGTTGAATATTTAAGTTTGTGTGATTTTTGACACAGAGAGAAAAGGCTGGAGATGAGAACACAGGTGTCAAAGGTCTTTGTCTTTAGAGATTACTGGATGACCGTTCCTCAGTTTACCCAGTTGGGTCATCAAGATTTCAATTTGGCAAACATTTGTCTAAGGGCAGCAAAGTGCTCAGGCTGGGCACAGTGTAGACTTAAAACATGCAGAAGCTCTCAACTAAGTTGTGTGATGGCACCAGAGAGGATGTGATTAAGTTTTACTTCCTGGTGGCAGACAAGGAGTGGCAGAGAAGCCCCAACAGAAAAAGGGTGATGTGGTTGGAGCAGCCTAGGAAGACTACACAAAGGAGATTATTGTGGTGGTGTAGATACACAACATGTGGGCATACACTAACACATGGCATAATCCTGGGGGTTAATGGGACTTCTATGTAACCCATCTTCTGGATCACTCATGTAGACCACTCGTTGGTGATCACAGATGGATATTTATGAGGAACTCTGTCCAAGTAAGAATTTCTGTGCACTGTGGACCATGAGGAATTTCTCCTCAAAAGCAACCAACCCATCTCTGACGGCATCGTGCAGTCATCAGCGACTTTAGAAAGGTAGTGAGATGAAGCCTATACTCTAGAGAAGAGGGAAGTAGACCTCACCTCCATCGAAACTTGTGTTTTACTCCTAAGATGCTTACAGAAGTGTCTTGATCTTCCTCCTTTTCCCAAGAGAGACCCAGAGACAGGGTGCACAATTCAACAAGCATTTATCGAGTATATCTTCTCCACAAGAACAACATAATGAGATGCCAGAAGAGGCAAGAAGGAGGTAGAGGGGGAGGTTGCAATAGGCTTTGATAAAGGGTATGTGTTGCTACCATCCTTCCACACTGAAGCAGAGGCAGGAGGGGGTCTCAGGGCTGATCTCCATAAGGTTTTCTATGGGAGAAAAGTGAGTAGCCCTATCTTTAACTTCCTTGGTCAGTTATCGCCAGTTTGGTGGCTGTAGCCAATCAAAACTGAAACATTAATGACTTGTTTTACCAGTGTCCCCAAACCATTGTCCACCCATATGAAAGAAGTAAGAGCTAGGCTCTTTTGTCCTTTACTGACTTTGGTTACATACTACAGAATCAAAAGCTTTACTGTAGTTAAAATGTTTTCCCATCTTTTTCCTGTTGGAGGCCAGATAGTCTTCTAGAGAAAGATGGTAGGATGTACTGACAGAATTTGTGCTAACCAATGCTCCTTGTCTCTCTACAATGTGTGTTTGTGAGTGTATGTGTGTGTTTATGTTTCCAAATAGATGCTTTAATTATCTGCTCCGTTACCTTTGTATCAAGCATATTTATCAATAAGAAATGAATGCCATCCTGGGAACTGATGTGTTCAAGGTAACTTTCATTGCAGTGATACTTGCATGTCTGAGGATCGGTCTGCACTTGTGCTGTCTTACTTATAGCTACATATCTCTCATTTGACTTCTCCACCATCTTGAAAGCCAAATAGAGCCTCAGTGGCCACTTGTGTCCCTGAATGGAATTTACCTGGAGAGGGATGTGGACATATGAGTACAAGAAATATTTACAATTATTTTTCAGTCACAACTCATTATTGATGAAGATTGGTCTCCCTCACTCCACACTACCCCCAGACACTGTCTCTCAACAGCTGTGAATAAAGGCAGCAATGTTGTCCCAAAGGATATCCTTGGGGTGTTGCATATCTCCGGACTTTTAAACTAGACAAAACTACAATCATCATTAAAGATAAAGCAGTAAGCACAAGTTCAGTGGTACTCTTGGAAACTCAAAATTTTTCCATGTCGATCAATGGAGCATCTTGTAGGATTTTCCTCACTAGAGTTAAAAAGGTAGTAAAATGGAATGTGGCACCTGTCAAGTTTGTTTCCTAGTTAAAAATGGGAATATGGCTAGCCAGTAAGT
>CM053605.1:24637231-24687488 GCA_028646535.1 Procyon lotor
TTTTTTAAAAGATTTTATTTATTTGATAGAAAGAAAGAGATCACAAGTAGGCAGAGAGGCAGGCAGAGGGAGAGGGGGAAAGCAGGCTCCCTGCCAAGCAGAGAGCCTGATGTGGGGCTCAATCCCAGGACCCTGAGATCGTGACCCAAGCTGAAGGCAGAGGATTAACCCACTGAGCCACCCAGGTACCCCACAATTACCAACATTTAAGGACAGGAGGCCATCAAAGTTAAGCACTTTTTATAGAACTCTGCCTTGCAATATTGGAATGAACTTTGCATCCGCCACCACTTATAGCTTTGAGGTCAATGTGTCACCACCAGGTAGAAGGGTAGCAACTGAATGGGACAGACTAGTGACAGCCTCCTAAGGGTACAGGAGCACACACGCACAAGCCTACAACCAACACCCAAGTGTAGCTAGGAGTACAAAGTGGGACAGAGATAAGAAGAAGGGTCTTGAGAGGAAAGGAGAGATTAAACCAAACTGTGAAACAAAATCTATGTTCAAGATTGTCCACGACAGGGGCGCCTGGGTGGCTCAGTGGGTTAGGGCCTCTGCCTTCTGCTCAGGTCGTGGTCTCGGGGTCCTGGGATCAAACCCCGCATTGGGCTCTCTGCTCAGCGGGGAGCCTGCTTCTCCCCTCTCTCTCTGCCTGCCTCTCTGCCTACTTGTGATCTCTCTCTCTCACATCAAATAAATAAAATCTTTAAAAAGAAAAAAAAAAAAAAGATTGTCCATGACAGGATGGCAAGCACTTGGGATCAAATTGAAATGGGTGACCAATCCAGGGCAGGAAATTTCAGTAGGAACTCCATCTCTAAGGTTCTAGGGGTACCAGAGGTATCAGCCTTCATGGCAATGTAACCCTCATGAGGAGGTGGAGCCCCAGACCATGAGAGACAAGAGGTCATAAAAACCAAATAGGACTGGCTTGATTCTAAGAAAACTTTTGAAAAAGGATCCCACAGATTTTCCTTCACTTTCCCAGGATGGGCACAGATCATAAACCCATAGGAACCCAAGTAATCCTATTTGCCGGGGTAAAGGACCTGGGGGCAAGGAGTCAGCCCTGCTCTTTTTGAAATTCTTATTAAGATGAAGTTGTCACCAAAATGAAGAGTGAATATCAGTTTTGGAACTGATGTGAGAAAAAACAAGCCTTCAGTAATGCTGGAACTCATGTGTACTACTGTAAACCCATAGCAAGAATTTTCTGCTCTATTATAAATATGATTCTGTTATTAGATCATCATCCATACTACAGACCTCAGACTAGGAATTAATAAAGTCATGTAATCATGACTTTATTAATGATTTTAATGTAATAAAATCAGTGTATCTGTTGATGACAAGAACTTTACTTTTCACTTTAAATAATTATAATAATGCAGCTTGACAGAGGCAATAAGATTTTTATATATTCAGAGGCAACTGCATATATATAGCCCTTCATATTACATTTCAATTATTTTTTACATCTTCCATGTAAACAAGAAAACCCACAACTCCACCCTCTGAATTTCCGTGGCCCTTTCTGCTTAGCCCTACTGAAGTCGCCCTGATGGGTGACCAGAAAGCCGGCTCTCTGGCTGCATTTTGCAGTCTTTCCTTGGAATGGCAAGGGAACCAATCTCGAAGTTTTACACCATGTCTCACTTTTGTAGGACCATTTAAAAAAAAAATTAGGAGTTAGTGTGTGTGTGTGTGGGGAAAGCCATCACATTTTCCAGTCATCCCACTAGATACGCATTGTTTTACTGTGTGTGAATAAGTATAAGCCGCAGCTAGGAAAATGGCCTTTGTGATGCAATAAAACTGTCCCAGAGTTTGCTATGATTCATCATGAAGAAATTCCTTCTCAAAGGGAAGCTAAGCGTTAAAATGCGTATTGAATTCTGGACTCGGTGACAATGTGAGTGAGTGCAGGCCATTTACTGCTGCTCTCCCAGATTCCACTGAAATGGTCCAGCATCTACAGTAGGTGAAATGCAAACCAGAACTAGGTATTGACACTACAAAGGTGCCACAGACCAAGCTGAAAGGGGGACATGGTGCCCGCTCACAACCAATCTTGCTGGGGAGCTGGCGAAGGAAGCTGCAACACCCCTTGTCCATGATTTCAGAGAAACCAACTGAGAAACCAAGCAGAAGCCAAGTTCTCTGTCAGGTATTGCATGGGATTTGGGTTCCCTCCCTGTCTTTCCAAGTTGCCAAACTTCTAAATGGGAGGTGTCGCTTTACATCAACCAGGCTATTGTGGAGATATGAGAGGACTTCTCCACAGTCAGCTATGAGGAGATGAGAACCAAGGAGACTTCCACCATCTTGTCTGAGGAACATCTATGCTTTCAAGTAAGGAAACAGAAAGAAATCAACACAAAACTGTTAACAGAAAGGACTCAGTAAGAACCTGGCAAAATGAATGAAAAGAGACCAACAGCTAGAATAATTCGGGTGAAAATTTTGAATATCATGAATAAAGAGAGAATCCCAGAAGATCCAGATAGGGAAAACAGGTCACTTACAAAGAAGAAAAATCAGGTCAGCCTCAGAGTTCTTCTTCCTTGATATTAAAAACCAAAAGACAATGGAATGTCTAGGGAAAAACTCTTGGGAAGAAGGTATGTCATTCATTTAACAAATATTTATTATATGCCTCAAAGCACCAGGCATTGTTGTAAGTGTTGAGATTTATACATGAAGGATACTATCAGATCTCAAGGATTTAGAAATATACTAACTCCCTATCCTTTCTGAAGTGAAATTACTCAAAAAGTTAAGCCTGTTAACAGTGAGATGAATCAAGATAAAGAACTCAGTACTGGAGATGTTATAGCAAAGAGGGGCTGGCATTAGACACAAAATGTAATCCCTGGATGATACAAAACATGCCACATAAAAAATATTAAAAGAGTAGACACACATTCTTCTTTAAAGACTGGATCTAAAACAGCACAGGTTAAAAGTGTGAGGGAAAGTTGTGATGACATATAACCGTGTCACTTTGTTCCTTTTACATGGAAGGAACTCAACAGAGATGATTTCATTTTTGATGTTGATAGAGAAAACAGGATAAAGAATGTTTTTATAAAGTCCGCATGAGGGAAATTACTAAACAAAATAATCAAAGAGACTGTAGCACATGGGGAATAAAATAGGAAACGGAAAAAGGTGTATAAAACAGAAAGTCTAAACCAAAATGACAGAAAGAATAAGGATGACAGTTATGATAAGAGACATAAATGAGCAAAACACTGCTTTGGAAGAAAAAGTCTCAGAATGAATCAAACAATACATTTCAACCTTTTCTGAGAGATAGACCTAAAAAATGATGCTGAAAGTCTCAGAAACAAAATGTACATGGGGACTTTAACCTCATGTTCGTCTGTCTTTGACAGATCAAGGAAATGATAAATAAGCATATAGAGTATTGGAAACAACATAATTAATACTATTTTACCAATGGTAGAACACATATTTCTCACACATAAACATCTGAGATATACATGGGAATAGCTCTTAATGTAAAAGCTTACATTGCTGATGTTTTCTTTTTGTTCTTTCCCTGAAAAGCTGTCATTAAATTTATACTCTGTATAATGACTATGCTGACTTGCATTTTTTTTTTTAAAGATTTTATTTATTTGACAGTGAGAAACACAGCGAGAGAGGGAGCACAAGCAGAGGGAATGGTAGCGGGAGAAGCAGGCTTCCTGCCAAGCAGGGAGCCCGATGCGGGGCTCGATCCCAGGACCCTGGGATCATGACCTGAGCCGAAGGCAGACGCTTAATGACTGAGCCACCCAGACGCCCCCTGACTTGCATTTAAGGAAATATAGTGATACACGTGTGTTATATACTAGAATGCAAGTACCACAAGGCAGGGATTTTTGTCCATTTTGCTCTCTCCTACATCCTCAGCACCTTACCAGAGTTTGGAATGCAATAGGCACTCAATAAATATTTATTCAATAATAAACATTTTTAGAAAAATCATTAGTTTTAATTTACTTCAGTTAAAACTTTAAATGACAAAGTTACATACATTAT
Organism: Procyon lotor; assembly: GCA_028646535.1. Classification (NCBI taxonomy): domain Eukaryota; kingdom Metazoa; phylum Chordata; class Mammalia; order Carnivora; family Procyonidae; genus Procyon; species Procyon lotor. The sequence goes on from CM053605.1 coordinate 24,641,285, forward strand.
GTCAATTTTCTTTTTTTTTTTTTTTTTTTAAAGATTTTATTTATTTGACAGAGAGAAACACAGCGAGAGAGGGAACACAAGCAGAGGGAATGGTAGCGGGAGAAGCAGGCTTCCTGCAGAGCAGAGAGCCCGATGCGGGGCTCGATCCCGGGTCCCCGGGATCTGACCTGGGCCGAAGGCAGACGCCCAACGACTGAGCCACCCAGGCGCCCCATTATGTCAATTTTCAATAAATGCCCCAAGTAGCAGAATTCACTATCCTTGACTACAAAATATTAAAATCGTACCTTGATAATAAAATTTTAGAGAGAAAAAGGCTCAATCCTTAAAAATTAAAATAATGACTATATAAATCATTCTTGGTCAAAGAGGAAATAAAATCTTAAATTTCAAAATACATAGAAAAAAAGAAGAAGATTAAGATATTAACATTTCTGGAAGTATATCAAACTAAATTCAAAACCAAGCTCATTGTCTTAAACTATATTGTCATTGAACATTATTAAAAAGTAACTGAAGGGGCCCCCCCGGGTGGCTCAGTGGCTTAAAGCCTCTGTCTTTGGCTCAGGGCATGATCTCAGGGTCCTGGGATGGAGCCCTGCATCGGCTCTCTGCTCAGCAGGGAGTCTGCTTCCCCCACCCCCCTGCCTGCCTCTCTGCCTATTTGTGATCTCTCTCTCTCTCTCTGTCAAATAAATAAATAAATAAAATCTTAAAAAAAAAATGTAACTGAAATAAATAAGCTAAATAATTTCAAAAGCTTGCTTTATTCCTTCTTAAAAGAAGTGATAAGTTAATGAGGTAAAAATAAATATATTAGAACAGGTATAGAATTATTAAATATATTAAGTGACAAAAAGCATAAAATAAACTAACAGGTTGGAAGTCTCAATGAAATAAATGATGTAATGGAAAAATGTAGCAAATTTCCAAAATTCAGTAAAAGAGGAAACATCTCCTTTCCCAAAGATTTCCATCTATTGGAAAAGTTGAAAAAGGTGTCAAAGAATTACCCATAAAAGAGCATCAGGCTAGATGGTTCTACGGATGAGTTGTTTTAAATCTTGATAAAGAGATAATTCCTAGACTAAAGAAGTTGATCTAACATATAGTAATAGATGAAAAGCTACTCAAAACAAAGGTTATGTAACTCTTCATTGTAAAATTGAAGTTAGGGGGCAAAAAATCTTTAGATATCAACTTGCCTAATAAATGGATGTACAAAATCACAAATGAAATACTTGCAATCCATACCCAGCTTTATCTTCAAAGAAAAAACAGCACGTGAGTGTAGATTTATTTTTTCAGAATTGCAAGGGTCATTCAATATTAGAAACCCTATTAATATAAATCATCTCATTAATAGAAAAAGAAGAAAAATCATATAACCATCTTGATAGATGTTTAAATGCCATTCGAAAAAACTAACAAAAATCTCTGGTTTGTTTACACAAAAAGTAAAGCTTCTTTTTTTCCTGAAGTATCATAAAGTTAAGAGACTACTGAAGTCAGAAAAAGATTCTGAATGCTGTCTGACAGTAAAGGCTTCATAATCCTTCTATATCAAGAACATTTACAATCTAGGGGCGCCTGGGTGTCTCAGTGGGTTAAAGCCTCTGCCTTTGGCTCAGGTCATGATCTCAGGGTCCTGGGCTCGAGCCCCGCATCGGGCTCTCTGTTCAGCGGGGAGCCTGCTTCCCTCTCTCTCTCTCTGCCTGCCTCTCTGCCTACTTGTGATCTCTCTGTCAAATAAATAAATAAATAAAATCTTTAAAAAAAAAAAAGAACATTTACAATCTAGAAGCAAAGAAGGCAAACACTGTAATAGAAAAAAAGGAAAATTGATAAAAAAGAAATATATATGACCAATAAACACATGAAATGCTAAATCTCAGTTGTAATTTAATGAAAACAAAATAATTGATATGAGCTATCAAACTGGTAAAAATTATGAAAAATGAAAACACTCAGTTTTAATAGGTCTGGTATGAAACCTATACAAAATAGACCATCAAGATCTGTTAAATACATTTAAAAATATGCTGCTGGGGAGAATATAAACTTATCAGCTTTTCTAGGGGCATGTTGGGTAATTTGTAGCAATTAAAATTTTTTTCATAGCCCTATGTTAATTAATATCTTATACTGATTTATGATAACAAAATAATAACATAAGAATGAAAAGATTTATCTAGATGATTATTTATCTATAATTATTACCTCATTACTTACAGGAAGTGATGAAAATAACTTAAACATCCAACAATGAAAGCGTGATTAATGAATTAGTGGGTTAAATGTTACATTCACATTTTTGCAGATTATTTAATGGCAGGAGAAATGCTCACAATATAATAGAAAGTGAAAGAAGTAGCTTAAGTAACAGCATATCCAGTGGGGTCTCAATTTAATTACTACATGTGATATGCATGCATGTGTATGTGTCTCTATAAAATATGCCAAAGCATAAAGTGTTCATTTATTGCATGGTTGATGATAGATGATTTACATTTCTGCTTTAACACTTTTACCGATTATGTAAATTATTACAATGAGAATGTATTACATTTATAATAAAAAGGTTTAATGTAAAAGGAAAAAAATAATAATTTCAGGAAAACAAGAAAGACTAGAGTATGGCAAATATATTCAGCTGCTCTTCAAAATATTTTTGTCTATATACTTGTAACTTTGCTTCAGATGTTTATTTAATAGCTATATAAACCACTGACTGCTAAACTAAAATTAATGAAAATATGTGCAAATTGTGTACCTATTTCCTATATATTAATATATATGTACACATTACATCAATATATGGATATAATCAAGAAAAGTAAAGTCTATGCCATTCATAATGTTTCAGATGGGATGTATTCAACATTATCTATTCAAAGAAATGATTAAACCCTCTCATCTCAAACAAAAAATCGCATGTGAAATCTTATAAATGAAATGGTAAACCAACCAGATATGGAACTTCAAGTCTAAACTACAGGTTTTTGACCTTTTAAAATCATAATCTGTAGGAATATAGTTTGCATTATGAGTTTGCAGATATGTGTATGTGTGCACAGATTGGATATAAAACAAGAACTTCACCAACCAACATTCATCTTTACTACCTGCCATGGCCTCTGATAGAGCCCATTCTCTTCAAAATCTTAAAGATGTCAATTGTGACTAAATGGTTTTATGATCATCTAATAAGTTGTGACACACAGTTTGAAAAACTACCCTCTAGGGCAGGTCTCACTCCATAATTGGGACAGACGTGATGCACAAGTGCTCACATCCTCAAAACGAGAGCTTGGGCCTAAAGAGAAGTATCATCATGAAACATAATAAAAGCTGCTTCATATTTGCTTAGAAATTACAAAGGGCAATCAGAATAGCTTATATGGAGGCCGAATGCCCTAAATGCAGGCAAAAGGGAAGCCCAAACACACAGGGGAAACTTTGTGGAGATAAAAGCAAATCTACTGTGTTCATTGGTTAGTCCCTCTTTCCTATGCATGCTTATCAATTTTTTTTCCCCGGTACAATTATTTCTAAATATCTCATTACATTTGAAATTATGTTTCCTGTCTGCCTTTCCCATCGGACATGAACTCCTTATTCACTTTTGAATCCATAGAGTCAAGTAAATTTCTGGCACAAAGACAGAAAGAAATTTGCTACCAAATTAAGGTCTGAGGAATTAATTGATAAACGAATAAATGAAGAAACCTTATGCTTTGAAATTTTGTTCTTCAATCTTGGGGCCAGAATGGCACAACATAAGTGAAAATGGGTTTACTCTTTTCCTTAATTACTTACAGGACATTAACAGCTTTTCTTTTTATTTTGGAGATAAGATCCTCAATGAAGTTAAGGATGCTTTAAGAGCTTCTCATTGAGCAATCTCACTCCGATTTCTGATAAATTAAATCTATGAATCATGAATCATAAATCTATGAATCTATGAATCAATTAAGTGGAAAATTTTAGTTCTTTTCTATTTGCTCGTCAACTTTTTATTCCTCTGTCATCATGTATTTGAGGATTAGTTTTTAACTTTACATATATACATCTATATATGAAGAGAAAGGAGCAGGTTATTCACTTTCTGAAATTGGGAAATTTAAAAAATAGTTCTAGAACCACACATAAACCACCAACTCCTAAAATCTCATAGCATTTTCCCCCCAATCATTGATTTAAGTATCACACTAAAAGATTTATCCTGGCCATCATTCACATGAATTGTGAGACCATGAGTGCTTCCTCTGGAATGTGAACCTCTGATTCCCTTATAACCACATACACATCCCTGCTGCAGTGCTGCCTGGCAATTTTAACCTGGGAAGTTACTGTAAAGGGAACTGCATGGAAAACAGGAAACGTGGTCCATACTAAAGAGATGAAGAAAGGAAAAGTAGCTGATACATATAAAAAACTATAATTAAAATAGCGCTGCTATTCAGAAACAATCTGGAACTCTGGCAATTTGTGATGTAGGGAAAACAAAACTGAAAAATGGAGATTTCTCCACATCGTTTGGGGGTATCCATTATCATAGAGTGAACCAGAAGGCTCATTGGAGGAAAACCATCAGATCATGACAGGGAATGTCTTTCTCATACATTTCCTACTGTTTCTCTAAAAGGAGAAATTTGAAAACAATGTCTTTCGGCATGCACCCCGCCCCCGCACACACAACCATGCGCACACACACCGACACACAAACACACACAAGCACACACACACCCTAGCCAGGTTTCCTTTCTTTGTCGTTAAGCGTTGATGCAAATGTTGGGCTTGATGTACATTTAGAATAAATTGCTAAGTGTTCTGTGAATGAATAAAGCAACAAAGGAATAAATGATAGCGGAAACTCTATTTCTCTCATGTATTGCTTTGGTTTTGCTGTCTAGGGAATGAAGCTATGTCTCAATGAAAGATGACACAGAATGAGCTAAATCATTTGAAGAAAGCTTCATGGAGATAAAACCCAAGAACTCCATTACTTTACAAAATTCTTATTTTGAAGCTAGAAAAGAAACTATTTCTCAATTGTTTATAATAACAATGTTATACCAGTTCTTCTTAGATCATTTACTTGAAGAAATGGAAAGTTTTCCTGTGCGTGGATGAAATCACTGGTATCAACTTTTGCACTTTCTCACAGACACTCTGAAAATCAGCACCGTGATTTCAAGCCTCAGAACGAAGCACAAAGATATGAATGAATTTCACAGGAGAACTGTAAAGTCACAGACTCTGATATGTGTCATTACAATTGTATTCAGAAGTAGTCATTCTTCTTGTGGAGAACGGCAATTTCAGTACTGCTGTGATTATTATCATTTTAGGGTTCTTTTTTATTCAAGTGTTCTTCGTATTTCAGAAGAGAGAGTTCTGTGAGTTTTCTTTTTCCCCTAACACCACATTCCAACACTATTTAATAAGAACCACATGATGTTAAGCTCCTGAATAACTCTGGGTCAAAATTTTTCTTAAACTGAAAGAACAAGATGGCCGCCGCAGCTACCTGATTGGCTAATTACCCCGGAAGCTGTGTGAGGGGAATATTTTGGGTTCCAGGATCTGAACACAAACATGGTTCACGTGGGCTTTTAACTGTCATCCAGGTTAAGTGATACGTGTGTTATGAATGCCAGTTAAGTGGAGTTCCATATCTTCCACTCCAAACATCTTCATTTTTAAAAATTTAGTACCCAAACAATTTCAGGATTTTTGAGCTCTGCTAAAATAAAACGTATCCAACTGATTTTTAAACAGCTTTGAGAACCGTTTAGGAAATCTGGAATTCATAGGAGTTTCTGCTATGGTTTTTCCTATATTACATAAAATGGTCATTTCTCCCATTGCAGTAGAAGAAAAGAATGTGATTATTGTAGAAGTTGGAATTTCGGGTTTTAACCATGATCCAACACAAACGGCTGTGGTTTGGGGGAACTTAACCTATTCTAAACTCGACATCCTGAGCTGGAATTAATTGTTCATTAGAAGGCAGAAAGAGTTCTTTTTTTCACTCTAATGTAAGCAGAGCATAGGGTTATTTGACATATTATGGAAAAATAACGTGGTTTTGAACTTTCTTTTTCTGCTTCTTGGTACTCAGGGTTGGGTTTAAGCCAGAGATAGGCTAGCTTATTTGATTATAGCAAAAAAGAATGATTTCATTTTGACTTTTACAGAAAACTCATACTATTTACTATTGGGTTAAAAATGTCAGAGTGCTAATTAAAGAATAGTTCCACAGAGGCAAGTCTGTATGGTGCTTATAAACAAATACTCAAGAGTTTCCCTTTCTTTCAAACATCTCAGCTAAATAAAGTATCTAAACAACTGCCACAGCAATGCTCTTTTCCTTCTGTTTCCACCAGGAGTTGTTAGCACAGGTTAGATCAGCTTTGCTAATGGTTGCGTGATTATGGTACAGAGTCTTAAAACCTTAATTTTCTCATCTGTAAAATAGGACTAAAAATACCTACCTCCTGGATTTGTTGCCTGGAATAATTTATATCAGGTGTTCACACACATCTGTTAGAATCAGTACTGAGTAGGTGATGTCACTTTCGTCATTAATTGGGCTGTAGCATAATTTATTGAGTAAATAATTTGCATATATTCTCTTTGTATTCCCCTCTGCCTCCTATTTTTTAAGTCATTAAATAGACCTTGGTATTTCTTTGCTTCAGGGTTTTTGCAGAGCTAAAAGCAGAAGCCTCTTTCTTCTGGTCTTTGGTCTTTGATTTTAGCATAAGCTCATTAAAGAGATTAGGTGTGCCCCCAGGGTCAGGGATGAAAGGAGTTCACTTTTGAAGAAAAAGTTTGTGTGTGGGAGAGAGGGAAATAGTTATTGACCTTTTGACCAGTGGACTTTGCCAAAAGTGTCTTACAAGGAGGCCTGACAGTCCCCACCTGAAGGGACTGTGGGTACCTCAGTGGTAACCAGAGTGTGCAGGACCGGAAGACTTCCCTCTCAAATGCTTGGTGTGTTGTATAATATCCCAGGACTCTGGAATAACAGAAGAGGTTCAGCTCCAGTAATGACTGAGATAGAATGGTTGTTTGCCTAATGGAATATGATATCTAAAAACCTCAGTATTTGCACCATTTAGAAAATCCTCACATTTGTTCAACACTTACAACATGCCAGATATTATTCTAAGTGCTTTACATGAAATAATCATTTAATTGCCACAATACTTACATGAGATCTGTGATTATCCTAGTTTGAAAAAAGACTGAGAGGTTAAATAACAGCCCAAATGTATCTAGTCAGTAAGTGACCTAGCCTGGATGTGAACATAAGCAATCCGATTCACGTGCTCTCACACGTGATGCTAAAATGCTTCTCACATCTGCTATATTAGTAGGTGTAAAATTCAGGACATCCGTGGGTTTAGAAAGACTGGATGAGAAGACAGGTGTAGTTTATAGTAGCTGTCTTCAGGACAGAGTTTTAGTCACAATGTGCACCATGTTAGTTGCAGCAAATGGCCATGGGCCACAGCCATACAGGGCAGACTAAGAAAACACTTCCTTTTGGGGAGGCGAGGGCCGGTTCATAGGAGAAATCAGTGCCACTCTCAGGATCAGCTCAGTGCCCACAGGGAGCCAGTCAGATTGGGAAATCTGGGGACTTGGCTCCACACATTAAAGTGCTGAAGAAACTGTAGGCTGTGGGGTGACACCAAGGCATCAGCCATGGGCCCTTGCCCCTCTAGGTCATGAAGAGACAGTTGCCAGTGGTAGAGCCCATTAACCTTCTCCCCACACTTGCCTTACAGTGTCTAATTTTGCACTTCATTAGGGTGAATCAAATATCTCCTTTAAAAGGAGAAGTCTTTTAAGGAATATTAAGAGCCTTATAGGTTAGATTATTTGCACCCCTCACTCCTCAAAAGTGTAGCTGAGAGGAAATTTCTGAGAGAAAGGGAACTTTGAAGGAAGGAGGAGGGGATGGGGCAGAGAGAGAACTTTAGATTCCTGAATACTCTGGGGGAAAAGGTGGGTTTAAGTAGGGTGCCATGATGCAGAGGTGGGGGTGGTTAAAGTTCAGGAAACCTGGGGAGACATTCCTAAAGGCTGGCAGATCATAAGGGGCTAGAGAACATCTCAAAGTTATATCCAGGAAAGAGGAAAGACAGGAATTTCCTTCTTTTCCCCCTGGCTCAGGTGGCCCCCAGCTCCTAGACTCCTTGGTTATTGTCTGATTAGCACCAGGTTATTGGATTGTAGTGGGCTTTTGCAGACTGGTTGGGGACCCTCACAACCATTTTCCCCCCATGGGAAAACCATTCCCAGTGCCAAATTGCCAATTTCTAAATGGTTTCTGAAACACAGTTTATTTCTACGTTGGGGATTGCCTATAAACATGTTGCCTTCTTTCGAAATGATTTACATTATGTTTAAAAGCTAGAAATTCACTCATTTGATCCCCCATATAGCTAATATGTCAACACATTCTCATGAAAGCTGCACTGAAATATAAAGGACTGAAACTATCAACGAAAAAAAAATCTTCAGTTTATTTTGTCCTTCTTTTCTTCAAATTTTCACTATTTCCTGAAATCAAAGTGAGCAAGTTCCAGCTTCTCAGCTGGTGTTTGATGCTTCACCAACATCAAGTTGATCAAACCTCATGCCCTTCTGATATCTACCTAATTCATAAACAGAATGTGTGTTCTTCTCTTTTCTCTGCCTTAGTACCTCTCCCACTCCTCTGTTCAACTGTTTTAGCAAATCAGGGAAAACACTAATCTGTTGCTGGAGGGACACACTGGGAAGGAACTGTTTATAGAGCTAATGAGGGCTCGTCAACTGAGAAGGGGGTTGGTCATCCTATGGTAGAAGCTAAATTACGATAGTTACTAGATGCACACATTTGATGGTTCTAAACCTTCATCTCACTCTATCTTTTGAAGATTTTTAGAATATATCCTTTCCTTAAAAATTATGATATAATTGGCATATAACATTTATTAGTTTTAGGTATACGATATAAGGATTTGACATATGTATATAGAATATATTCTTACCACAAAACAACAATCCTCGAGGCTGTACAGAGAGCAATTCCATCCAAAGAAAGTCACTTTTAGTCCTTTCAAAGAATTCTGTTGCTTCCCTCCAGGGCAAATTCCTAGGTCTGGGGTGAATCAAAATGTCACTTGCCTATCTAAATAAGTAGCCAGAGGTCTGGTAATTTCTCATGAATAACGCAGTAAAACCATCAGGGTGCCTGGGATAGCTTAAAGATCTGGGACCAGCAGACAAAAATAAATCTTTCTCCTTTAACCAATAATGGCAGCAAGTTTAAGATTGATAATAGGTCTGCTTTTTCTAATGATAAAGAGGAAAATACATGAAGGGAAAGGTCTTTTCTTTTTCTTTCCTTAAAACTCAAGATGAAGAGAGTTTATACTGTTATTAAAATCAAAAGTTATAGTAGACAACTCTGAATCACGTCCAATATCCATTTACCCTTTCCCTGTTAATATGCACTTGATCTTTCTATGGGGACTAACTCTTCATCTAGATTCATTCATGGGATTTGTGCAGGCCAGATCCTACTTTCTGGTTCCAGGGTGACCTCGTGACCTAGTTCTGGCCAGTAAAAGTACTGCATCTTTCTCCCCAAGGGAGTTCAGAAGTGGGCATGTGACCCAGGCTGAGTCAAGAAGCCATTCAGCATTTCATTGAACATCAGTTTTAAGACTTCCTAGATGTACTGAGGCGTGAGGCAATCTCCTTTTATCAAGGTGTTGGGTTGGAGCTGCTACTAGTTGTCTCACTACCATATGAGGAAACTCCCTGAGAATGGTGCCTACAAAGAGAATAACGATGGAGCTGGATCCAGCCCTGCCTGAAGTCAGCCACGCCTATGGATTTTAAAGTTATATAGGCCAATAAAATTTCCTTTTTTGCTTAGGCCAGTTCGAGTCAGATTTGGCTTCTTTTGTGACTTAAGAGCCATTGACTAATCTAGAATTTTTCATCAGTGTCCTTAGTTTTGTTTTGTTTTTTTCAGATGTCTTTAAGGTGCAAAGAGGGAAAATATAGACAACCCAGTTCTGGTGTTGGATCATTGACAGCAGGAGCTCATTTCTCTTATCCCTCATATTTAGAAAATAACCTTCTGATAGTTTTTACACTTGTGTGGCTATTACCCATTCCATCTTAAGTCCCTTTCATAAGATGGTTAGCATGATTTCTGCATTTTGGTGTTTCTTTCCTCTGACTGCAGAATCCACCAGATGCATCTTTCTTTTTTTCTCTTTTTTTAAGGATTTTATTTATTTATTTGACAGAGAGAGGTCATAAGTAGGCAGAGAGGCAGGCAGAGATAGAGGGGGAAGCAGGCTCCCTGCCGAGCAGAGCCCCATGTGGGGCTCAATCCCAGGATCCCGAGATCATGACCTTAGCCGAAGGCAAAGGCTTTAACCCACTGAGCCACCCAGGTGCCCCCAAATGCATCTTTCTTATCTAGACAGCTGCCAACCATGTTTCTTCAGGTTGGCTCCTAGGCCATCTTCATAATAGGTGAGTGAATCTTTCAGAGTGTTTTCATTTGTTCGCCCAACCATCACCTGAACCAATCCCCTTGGTTTGGTTCACAAGATGGACACACAAGATACACAACCATGTAATTCTACAACAGTGGAAATTCAGTACCTCCTTCCCATCTATGTGTCTACAAACCCCTTTCATTGATACAAATTCTAATTTAGCTAGAGAGTTAAAAGGAGGAGGAAGCATACGGTATATGCCATGCAGCTCTTGATAAAAGACAATAATAAAGGTACTGATATTTTTAGAAAACTTTGGAGCCATCCCATTTCTGAAATTGCTTATAGGTTCTTCGTGCTGCTGTTAAATAAGCAGATCATTTTTATCTGCCAATAAAAAATACCCCAGTCTGTTGTCAGAGGACTGTGATCGTCTTAACAAGTTTTACAGAAAATAACATACCAGGAGATAACAGGTATTACGTTTTCTTTTGGCAAATATTAACACTTCGCAGCTAGCATATCTTGCTTACTTAATTGGGCCTATAAAAACTCGCCAGGCCATTTCACTTCCCACCACTGAAATTCTCTCAACTTGTTCTTTACAGCTTTTCAGAGCCTCCCTGGGAAAACAGCTACAAAACAGGCTGGCTGAAAAGATTTTTAAGGTCTCATGTCCATATTTACAAACCTTGCAATCTGTGTGTGTTCATTTATTTTAACACAAATGAAGTGAATAAATCAGAGGCTCCTTTGGGAAAAAGAAAACCACCGAATCTACAAGAAAAGGAACCGAATCTGTCTGCTGAGGCAACTCCTAAACGATCTCTATCGAGTCCCCCGCAGCCCTGGCCACATGCCCTGTCTTCAGTGGAATGAACTGCCGTTGCTGAGCTCGTGGAGAAGCGAAAACCTCTCTCTACCACAGAATTTCCCACATATGTTATTGTCCTTTTTCTTCCAAGGTAAAGATAATACTCTATTCTTGGATTGGCACCTGGCCTATGTTAAAATTCGATCAGAGCCATAGAGAAAAGAGAGGGAGAAGCAAGGGCTGTGGGAGCAAGTGAGAACCCAAGAGAGCAGTGGTAAAAGCCTTCAGCTCGGAGCCACCGGATACAGAACTGCCTAGAAGACAGCCTGGGAAAATCAGAAAGTCCAAGGCAGGCCAAGGATAGAATTATTAGTCCCACCGACAGCAATATATTTAAAAAAATATTCACGGACCTTAATAACCTTTCTAGTGATTGCTTTACTAATTGTGGCTTTGGAAACTTCTGTAAGCCTACTTTTATTCTGTCTGGTCAACTAGAAGTAGTTCTGAGGTAACTTATCTTCCTAATTTCCTTCTCCATAGTTCAGAAGCTTCCCAGTCTAGTGTGACTCCAGAGAATATTTGTAGGCCTCTACATCTGAGGTACTAGGCCAGGGAAATTCTGAGTCCATGAAAGCCATTTTTGATGATGCTAGTCCATATAATGATTCTGTTAGAGAAATTGAACTACTTTGCTTAACTGCAGTGATTGGAACAATGTCCTATTTTTAGAATTGTGGGTCAGAAACCTTGATAACTATATGGACAAGCACCTAGCAGCCCTCCCTTGGGCCCCACCCCTCTCTTTCATGTGCTAGTGACCCAATTTTAACAAGTACCTCCGTGATGCCGAAGACCAGACCGATTAGGAACCACAGTCTCAAGAAAAGCTGCCTTGTTAGGTCTGGCTGATAGGCACGTATGAAATGTTGACCTTCTAAACTTTCTCTCCTAGATCTATCTGAAAGTAGCAAGACAAGAGTAATTTCTCAGGCCTGCACTGGACAAGAGATACTCGTGTTTTTCCTTGGCTTGTGGAGAGGCAGGGAAAGGATGCCAAGATTCTCATCCCTGGTTTGGAGTCTCTCAGGCGATCACAAAGAGCACTAGTCTTTTATGACGCTGCACTTTGCAAGCATCCCTTTGGGAAGCCTTAGTCCCCACTCATCTCAGAAACATAAAATCAGTCACTTTTGGCAACGCTCAATATGCTTGAGCATGAGAAACGCAAATTAAAATAGGGATACTTCTTTACTCCCTAGATTGTCTGGTTCCACATTTGCTTGGAATAAGAACAGGATCATTAAAATAGAGAGGACCTGAGTGTATAGGTTACCTATTTCAGGTTTGCTAAGAGTCAGGGAAGACCTGAAGTCTCATGAAGTTTAAACATTTTCAACCTTTCCGCCTGGTGGAAGGCGGAGATCACATAAAATAAGGTCAAAACAACCAGGATTGCTTCATCTAAAATGACTTCTCTTTCTTTGCTCATAGTTGTTCGTGGTGATGTTGGGATGGAGGACTTTTCCATGTCCTGGACCTGGTGGTCTATTTTGGTTATGGTGGAAACAACTTCCCTTTTTTATTGCTTGTTTGTTTGATCGAGGGAGCAGAGCCTTATGTATACAGTCTGTCGTCCAATTTAATTCGTTGCTCTCAATTAAGTTTAAAATGAAGTGAATTGTTATCTAAATTGTTATTCTGGGGAAATCTTTCTCTTCCGTTATTGAGAGTCTAAGCGACCAGTTGCCCCATCACTATAAATGCCATTCTGTTTAGTCCTAACATCTGTAATAAAACCAACAAAAAGCTATGTGTTCTGACCTTTAGTTACAAAATGCCTATCTCTGGAAGAGGCCAGAGCCATTTGGTTGGAGGCTGCCAATCCTTCTCACGCATTTCTGATTAAACACCACCGTACCAGGAAGAGTCTACCAAGCCGAGGAGTGTCAGGGGCTCTGCACGCAGGCGGTGGGTAACACGGCTGTTTTCTTTCAAATACTAGCATCAAAGTGCAAGGTGCTGCGCCCGAGAAGCCACAGCACTGAAGTGAGAAACAGAAGGAATCCTCTTGGTTGCTGGACCCTGCTCTCCCAACCCTGACCTTGTGAGCATGAATATGAGTGTGGAAATCAGGAAAGGAAACTTTGCTTTAATAGATTCGTCCTTCACAAGAGCTGGTGTCTTTAATGGCCACCAGGGATAAGAGAGTTCCTTATGTGGTTCTCAAAGCAGCACTAAAAACGGTAGCAGGAGGCAGTAACCATCAAAGAGGGTGAGCGAGAGCTGGCCTAACGGCAAGGACATCACTATCACCACGGACAGCTCTGCTCCAATAATGTGAGTAACGAGAGCTGAGATTTATTGGACACCAACTCAGTGGCAGGCACCTGCTCTAAGTATGTGATGCGTACTTTAATCCAATTCTAAGCGCTCTCCTCTGATATTTTTGTGGATGCTCAAAAGTTAAGTGTGTTTTGTCGTTATAGCCGTGCCTTCTTGAAAATGACAAGAGAATGAATCATGCCTCCTGGAAAAACCCACAGAAGCTCTCTTTAGAGGTCACAGTATTCTTTTCTGCTCGCAAATGTTGAAGGATTTGGCAAAGAGAACCCTCTAATACAAAGCTGTTCTCATCTCAGAGTAAACGTCTCTTAGCATACTGGTGAGATCGACAAGATGGGAATTATTCAGATGCCATATACACATGACTGATATTTCTGAAGATGACCATTCTGAAATTTACTTCTAATATCCTTTCCCAAAGGAAAGATGGTTTGCGTCGCATGGTCTGTTAATGCTTGCCCAGATTCTGAAACCCAAGAGATGGGAGGCAAGGATTAAGGCTCAGTAGATTCCTTGTCCTCTTTAAAATATCGACCATCTGCTCCACCCTAACACGTTGGTATACAAGTCCAACCGAGAGTAAATATGAAAGCAATTAAAATAAACTACTGTGCATTAGTGTGGTTTGATTTATGTAAACAACTTCTGTGGGACAAGATGGCTGTGGTTTGGGTAATGTGCGTATCTGTGAAACTCAAGTAACCTAAATATAACTTGGTATGTATAGAACATTCTTAGCCACGTTCTTCTGCTAGAACTATCTCAGCTGAAATGAATTCAATGATTAGAATGAGGCCCAGGCTTACCCAGTGAAGGTCATAATCTAGCCTCGCTCTTCCCTCGTCGTCCTCATATAAGGTGAATCCTTCCCTCCGGGCCTGATAGTATTCTTTCCGCAACTTCTGGATGCGGTCTGTGCTCCCACTTGCAGGCCGGCCACTGCGGGACATAATCAAACAAACACGGTCACATAGCACACATCATCCTGGGAAGTCATTTTTTGATCTTATTAAAGGAGCTGACAGCTAAATTGGGAAGATTCAATAATGTAATTCAAATATGCTAGGAAAACCGTAAAATCAGTAATAAAAGTGAGCAAGAAATGGTCTTTCTGTAAATACTTTAGTTCCAAGGGTCAAAACACCTGACTTGGGATTAATAAATGCCTTTTGAGTGAAAAGGTACGATAAGGTCCTGACCTTTAGAGCAATTAAAAGAGCCATCCCTTTTTTTCTTACAATCATCTCCACAGAATTTGGCTAAATTTTAAGGTAGTTATTTCATTTTCTCCAATAAGAAGTTGCCAAATTGAGACCAGTCGTTGAACCTGAAGATAGGACGTGGCATGGAGTTGGTGTGCACCAGTCTTCGTGTCAGTGACACTGATGGATTGCTGAAGTGGGGGGTAGCATACATGTGAGCATACAGGCCCACAGGGAACAGAGAAAGCAAAGAAGGCAGAAGCCACATCAAGAAGTAAAAAGAAAAATTTAAAAAACAGGTGATAGTAGAATATTCCATCTTCGCTACTTGTCCAAGATTCTCCTCTCTCTACTTGAGTCACTTCCTTCTCTCTGGAATCACAGTTTCTCCAGTGACTGATCCATGCAACCCCAAACTGGTCAGCAAGTGGCTCCCTTTTAGATTGTATATGTCATGATCATTTCAACAGAACAGACATCATGGGATACAATTCAGGGCCAGGAAATAAGAGGAGAATGGTAGCCACATTTCAACAACCATTTGACTTCTCTGGTTCATCTGAGACATAACTGAGTGTCTTATTGTGCCAGAGCTTATGTTAAGATCTAGAAAAGTGAAGACCAACAGTTCACCGTCCGTGTCTGCTAAAAGCACATGGTCTGCGAGGGAGGGGACTAAAAGGCATACAGAAGGCTATCATCCACGTGCTACAACAGCAGTCTAATAAGGGACCGTGGGGGCAAAGACTGCTTAAACTGTCGGGGAGAGCAGGGCCGTGGATGAATATTATGGAAAGCTCCACAGGGGAGGTGACACCTTAGTCTAGAAGGATATATAGGGGCTCAACAGCTAGACAAGTGAGATGAGGACATTTCAGGTAGAGGGAAGGGCGATATGAAGGACAGAAATGGGAAAACACCTTGCTTTGGGGGAACGGACACAAGTAAGTCCATGCGGGCAAGCAGTCATCTTCGACTTCTTCTGTCCTGGCTCACACACATCTCTGGCAACACATGCTCCCTTCCCTTTCTGACTCAGGGAGCAGATTAGAATACAAATGAGTGCTGGTGACTTTAGGGATATTTTGAATTTACTCTAATCAATGACAGAAATTTATCACCTGCAAATTTGGGTACTTGAACTCAATTCATAGCAACACATCATAGGGACACTAGTGTTTGATGGGAAGGTGAGAACCACTGCTCTGGAAGGCAGGGAGGATGGAAGCAGGCAGCGAGGAGGGACAGGTGAGACTGAGAAGGGGACCAAGGGACCCACTGTGAAGAGCTGTGCATGCCAGAAGGTTCCCACGTATTTCCGTGGAGTTGTGAGTTTAAATGAGACTCCACGTAAAGGAGATATGTGAAAGCGACAGAAAGAAGTAATCTACTATTTGGTGAAACAATTTTGAAACTAGACCTGTAAACTGTAAAAAAAAAAAAAAAAAAAGGTGAGTGAACATCTTTTGGAGGAAAAGCATTCTTCCCTAACTAGATCGTAAGTTAATGGGTGATGTCTTACATCTTCTCTACAAAGTTAGCATAGGGTTCAGGGCTTCCTACACATTCCACAGACACTCAGCAGCCCCTGCCTTTTCTTAAGAAAAGACAAACCCTTGGGGATCACATATCTTTATTTTTCTCCAATATGTATTTAAAAACACTCGGGACAATTTCATTTCTGTACTAGGCTTTTCTTAAAGTAAAAGTTTTTCCAACAAAAAAGCAGAATGAGACCTATAAATACAAAGAACATTCTGGTGATTGCCGGAGGAGAGGAAGTGGAGAGAGGGGCAAAATGGGTGAAGGGGACTGGGAGGTAGAGGCTTCCAGTTATGGAGTGAAGAAGTCATGGAGATGAATGGCACAGCATAGGGAACATAGTCCACGGTACTGGAATAGAATTGCATGGTGACAGATGGGAGCCACACTTGTGGGGAGTACAGCACGACACGGAGTTGCTGAATCACTCTGCTGGACACCTGAAACTAAGGTAACACTCTGTGTTAGCTATGCTCAAATTAAAAAAAAAAAAATTAAGAAGTTTTTGAGCATTTGAAAAAGGTGAAAATAAGAAAAAAAAAAATGGAAGGTCTGATATGCTTTTCTGAACCACGGGACGGCAGGTGAGGCAGCCCAGCTCTCAGAGGGCCATCTCCCCTTCCTCTTGAGTACCCTAAGCTGCCTATGGCGCCCGCGTGCAGTGCTCAGGCTTCTGCTGATGACGTGAATGTGTGAGCCAGGCTCAAACTCACCAGATGAGTTCAATCAACACGGTGCAAACATTGCATACATAATCTATTAGTTTACCCAAAGAAACTGAAGCACTGAATTCAAGCGGAATGAAGTCATCAGTAATAAAGGAAAAAAAAAATGATAAGGCACTGTTTTAAAACTCCCCACAATTTTCCTACATTTGTGGTGGAAAAAAAAATCATACTCAGACTATAAACTATTCTTCCATATGCCTATAAATACATAAATTTAAAAATATGGGTCTGATCAAATTTTAGTTCTCAAATAGAGGGAACAGGGCAAGAATACAAAATCAGCTGTTTAGGATTCAGAAAATCCCCTATGGCTGACAAGAACATGACTATTTACCCAAAAAAGAAATCTGGCCTCACAGAAAAAACAGGGAAAAAGTCTAAAAAGTCATGGACCATCTAAGTGCAAGACATGCTGTATCTTCTCCCTTGCATGAATATTTTAAAGAAGATGTGGGACACGGTGCAAACCTTTCATAAGGACCCCAGACTACATCTCACCCTTATCTCTTTTTTTTTTCCTCTCCAGCCCTCATCCTGCCCTTAGTAACTATATCAGATTTTTCCCCTTAATTATATTAAGTGTTTGATATAATAAAATTAGGACGAGCAAATTCTGATTCCATTTTCAGCTCTTTTCTGCAGATAATACACACTTACCATTAAGTCAATAAAAATGATACGCATGGCTATTGTGACCGAAGCAGTTAATTGATCCCATTCTGTGTTGAAGATGTAGAAATTTGAAGAGGAACATAAAAACACCCTTGTCGTAACAGCAGCAATAATTGTAATAGCTATTATTTATGGAACACTTATATATCAAACACATTGATACAGGCTCTTACTCCCTCCACTTCCTGCCCAGAGCAGACCTAAGTAATCAATTACAGCATTCTTTCCTGATGAACCCAGACATGACCTTAGAACCCTTCTCACCCCAGAACTTCAGAAAGCCAGCACCAATCGACCAAAAGATGCCCCAGAAGCTTCTGAAGTTTCATCAGATAATGATGTCACTCAAATAGCCTTGCAACCATATAAAATCAAAGTATCAATAACCCCATCTCTAAGTTCCTACTTTGAAAATTGGGCTTTCTGTATTATTTGTTCACTGGATGAAGTAAAGTTTGGCCATTCTTACAAAAATTCCCATTCTACCTGTATTCGTACACTTTGGATGTGCTAAAATTTTCTGTAAAATTAATTCAAGCAGTATAAGAAAACAGATTTATATTGTAATGACTTCTTGAAAATGATACTCCTTATGCCTTTAAAGGGAGATATAGTTAAAGAGGCTCTTCTTATTATTACACTTCTGACCTGGACAGAGTTCAAAGTTGTAAAGGAGTTCAGAAACCACATCCTTTTCATCATAGTAGTATATTCCCATATGCAGTAAACCTATAGTAACACATTTCCATATACAGTAAACATCTCAATAAGGCATTATCTGCTCCTTTAAAATCTAACCTTGTTCTTCTTATTCTTTATATTCTCCTAGTTTGCAGTGACCTCAATTGAAGTACATTTTATTTATTTATTTTTAAAGATTTTATTAATTTGAGAGAGAGAATGAGTGATGGGGAGTGGGAGAGAGAGAAAAAAAGAGAGAGAGAGAGAGAAGCAGACTCTCCACTGAGCAGGGAGCCCAATGTGGGGCTTGATCCCAGCCAGGACCCCAAGATCATGACCTGAGCTGAAGGCAGATATGCCACGATCTCCTCCCATCACTGCTGCAGGCTGGAGAAAACAAACTAACATGTATTAAGCTCCTATGATGCCCTAAGTATAAAGTACTTATGCTTTACATACTTCATCTCATTTAATCTTCAAATTTGTGAAGATAACGTAGTTAGTGACATTTCTTAGATGCTGGCACTGAGGCTCAAAGAAGTTAAGTAGCATAGTCGGTGAATGTGGACCAGGCATCGTGTGACTTCAGGAATAGTGTGATTTCTACCACACCATGCTGCCTTGCAAGAAAGGCATTAAAATGCAGCAGGCATTTTGTAGCAGAAGTTCACAGGCATTTCAAGGCAGAGGGAATTTAGCAGAGCACATTTATAGCCATACCTTTTGATATTCTTTTATTTGCACAGAACTTTGCAATAAAAATAGAGATCGAAGTAGCTAAAGTAATAGAAATACACCCAATGAAGTCTGTATTCATTAAAGAATGACATTGGAACAATCGCAGACTGAGATTTCCGGGTAATTAATATTACATCTCTAACAGGCTTATGTGGGAAAGTGGTATAAAAATGAATGGGGTGCAAAAGAGAATCAACATAAGACAGAGATCCCACGTGAAAGCGAAACTCTGGAGCAAGACCAGGACTGAGAGGCATCAAGGGCTGCTCCTGGTAAAACTCACCACTGACTGCATGAAGGGGAGTCGATCGCTGGCAGTGAACCATTGCTGGACTTGTGAATTAATCTGCGATGACTTTATGTGTGTAAGCGGGCACGCATGTAAATACGTGCACCCTATGAGTAAATTGTGTATAAGTAATTCTAAAGAGCTGTGTCATTTTCACAGCGCCTGAAGACATGTGGTTCCCCATTTTAAAGAAGATGTGTTTGACTACAGTGAGTACAGCCCTCATTCGTAGGTATCTGCCTGCGGTCCAGAACTGGTGACGTGGTTAAGGAAACAGCCTTTATTAGATGGAACCTTAACAGGAAGGTTCCTCCCTCGATGTGATAATCCTTACAAACTCACTGAATGAAACGATTTAAATTAGATGAACGCGTGTGAACAATAAGCAGTCGCCTACAGAGTGTTTTTGAGTTTGGGGTTTGATAGAGTCTTTAATTGTGTAGGAAGTTACTATAAAATATCATTTGGATGCTTACCATAACAAATTTTAATTATATAGAGATGGTGTTAATCTTTCATACTTACGAAAGGGTAGAACTTTGAAAGTTTTCTGAAAAAAGGTTAGCCTCCTAAAAGATACGGTGCAAAGGGAAACACTTTTGCACCCTTTAAGAATGCCAGGATGCTGTTCTTTTTCCATTCTTGCCCCCCTCCCCCGCCATGGGAAGGGTTGCTCATTTTGTCTATTTGCATTTAAGGACCGAAAAATCATCACAGTTTTCAACCTCACATTTAGTAGTGCCACAGTTCTGCCTGAGAAAACAGGGCATATGTGTATTTTTTTCCAAGTGTGAACAGAGCCCCCAGAGTACCTGAGATTCTGTGGCATTCACACTCTTGACGACATAAATATAATAACACCCAACTGTCTATATGCAATATTATTTTACTTTAAATCCCAAACTAGGTTCTAGAAAAGAATATTCCCTTGAAGACAGATAGTCATGGACACAACTGTTACTTATTTTCTGTTGGTGATAAAGATTTCTGTCAAATGAAACATTTGGGAGATTCTTATAAATGCACTCAGGGTCATTAATTCAAAAGCATTTTGAAGATTTATGGGAACTATAGCCCAACAGCACTTATACTAATACCCCACAGATTTAATATTCTACAATGAGAATACACTTATATAGTGAGCCCATATATATTGAAGGAGATTTAATAATAAACAGTGGCTTTAATGGGGTTTAATTCCATAGAATTCTTCAAGTGATATTTTAGTCCTGAATAGTTCTGAAAATTATCCAGTGTAAACATCCAGTGAAAATTATGATTAGGTAAATTCTGCTATCTTTTCCCTGCTCCCAATTTCTGGTAAAGGATACCTATTTTTTCAAAGGTGTATTGATAAGTAAGTTTTTTCAGGTTAGTCCAGTTTTGGGGACCCAGATCTGATTACCCATAAACAACATTTGGGAATTCTTCCTAATTTCTTCCCAAATGCACCATCATTACGTATGATGGTTGCCCCTATTTGCAATTATTTTTGCAAAAAAATTTCCCCTAATCATTAGTGGATACCTTTCCTCACACAGACATTTACTATCAGATTTAAGTTTTCTTGTTGATCAAACAATTACTCTAAATTAAGAACCCTCTGCTTACCTTAATTGCCTAAAAATTCCTATATTAAGAGTAACGAGTTTAGAGAAAGGGTAAATAATGTTAACAGACAAAATAACAATTTTCACATCTAGAATCTCTTCTATTTTGAGGCCTACTTTTGTTATCTCTGACATACTACTTAATAGGTAAAAAATCAATGCTCAGACATCTTAAGAGAATACCTAATGTCACATAGCAATCTGGTGGCCTAATTTGGGGAAAAAAAAACATGCTCTCAGGGCGCCTGGGTGGCTCAATGGGGTAAAGCCTCTGCCTTTGGCTCAGGTCATGATCTCAGGGTCCTGGGATCGAGCCCCGCATCAGGCTCTCTGCTCAGCGGGGAGCCTGCTTCCCCCCCCCCCCTGCCTGCCTCTCTGCCTACTTGAAATTTCTCTCTCTGTCAAATAAATAAATAAATAAATAAATAAATAAAACCTTAAATATGCTCTATGCTAATACATAACTTTGAAAAGTATGTATTTGTATACATTTCTAAAAGCTCAAAAAAATTACTCCTTATGTCAGGATCCTGTGGAGACGCTGAAACACTGGTCCAGAGAGGTTGATAAGCAAGTAAGGTCATAAAGAAGATGACAGAACCACACACAATGTTGTATTAGCTCAGCTTGTAATCCTGAACGTGATCCTTACCCCAGCCATCCTGATGCTGCCCGTGGCATTTTGACCTAGATGCAACAATCGACAATGTGACTTGGCCTACCTGGGCTCCCGATTTTGCCATGGCAACCTGAGTGTGACCTTTTGTCTTTCTCAACATGTTTTCTGCTTTTAGCATCTCTTCCCTTTAAGATCCTCGTCTTGGTATTTCCATCCCTCGCTTGCTGGAACTGACCTTCTGACTCCTATAGCTTGAAGATTTGTCTTAGAAATCTTAACCCTGGACTGGACCTTGACCCCAATGAATCAAACCTTAGTGGAAATAAAGGCCCCCTTACTTGGCACTTTTGATTGCATAATGGTAAGCATTTCCACTCATACCACGAACCACGGCTACCATTTACTGTTGAAAGTAATCTCATTGATGCATGAAGGACAACTTTCTCCCCTGTGATTGATTGTTGTGACTGAGAATCTCACCAGATCAATGTCATCTCCTTTTCTGATAAAAGGCATTGCTCTACCTTTGCTCTTTATCGCATTGAGACAATGCGAGGCCCCTTGCTAATCAGAACATTCGGCTTCTCTATTTCCATTTCTAGCAAAAGTGGAAATTTCTTAGGAGTGACATTTTTCACAATTCAACAACACAAAAGTTATTATTCACAGCATCAACTCGTGATTAGAAGCCCATAACACATAACTGCGTTATTCTGATACTGTACAAAGATCTTCTGGCTGCACTCAGATTTCAGAAGCCAGTTTTACCATTAGTCATAAAATACCCATTTGAGTTATTCATATTTTGCATAGCATTCTGATATATTTCCAATGCAGTGGAGTGTTTTTGAGCCTTAAGTGGTTTACACAAATACTGGACACACTCAAAGTTATGTATAAGTGTGTGATACACATAGCCTTGAAATATGTTGCCCATTTTATTAACAATACAAAGTATGTGGGGGTCACAGAAGGAATTTATCAAGCGTTTCATATGGTAATTTTTGTTTCTTAAGAAAGATTTCAAAATGTGGTTGAAAAGTTCATGGGGGAGGGTAGAAAAAGTAGCCCTTCATTTCTACTCTACCTCTTTGCAAAACATGCATGCATAGATGCAAAGAAAAATACATTTGGGCCAATTTGGAACTGTGAATCCATTATGTCTTCTGTTAAAGATAAACCATGCTCTGAACTATAATTCATGTGGTTACAGCTGCTCTTACATGGGTGGGATATAGCGACATTGCAACCATTTAACTATATTTAACTGATGCACCAAATCTTTAAGCTTAGACAAAAATGAGGGCCTGGGGCAAACAGCAATTTACATAGTGATAGTCTTCTCATTGGCCCTTCCGTGTAAAGAACATGGGGCGCTGGACAAGAACAGAGTTGGTTTCCCTCAGTTGGTGTCAGTTCCCAAGTGTCTCTCATTGACTGCTTCACATTGTGCTGAAGATGATTCCAGTATTTTAAGATATGCGTGACTTACACAACATGGGCCTCATGTGCGAGCCAAGCACTTCAGCTGGAGTTCAACCAAAGGAGTAGCTATCTGATGCAGTGCTACAGGAAACTCTGTTGGGTGGGTATATTGAAAGCTTACAGGTAGGGTCCGTGGAGCACTCTCCAAAAGTGTTTTTCACGTTAATCCTGGCTTTATACAACTTCTGTTTCCTATAATGGCTCTAGAGATTAACCTTGAGACGTGATTACACATTAAACATCCCAAGTTTTCTTGAACAGTTTTATGGTCCTCCCCAAATTAGCAAAACATTGATAAAAAGGTAAATGGAAGAAACCTATAAAAGTTGTATTACTTTAACTCTTATTCACATTCTTGAGTTGGATGAACATGACTTTTTTTTAAAGATTTTATTTATTTATTTGACAGAGCGATCACAAGTAGGCAGAGAGGCAGGCAGAGAGAGAGGGGGAAGCAGGCTCCCTGATGCGGGGCTCGATCCCAGGACCCTGAGATCGTGACCTGAGCCGAAGGCTGAGGCTTTAACCCCCTGAGCCACCCAGGCGCCCCTGCAAATGACTTATATAGGAATAAACTTT
This sequence comes from Procyon lotor, assembly GCA_028646535.1. NCBI lineage: Eukaryota > Metazoa > Chordata > Mammalia > Carnivora > Procyonidae > Procyon > Procyon lotor. The sequence continues at coordinate 24,665,113 of CM053605.1, forward strand.
TGTTGCTTATACAGTACTTGAGCAAATCAATGATATTCCACATGCATGTGTGTGCGCGCGCACGCACACACCTTCCCAAAGAAATTCTCACCAATTGCAGGACTTGCAAGATAAAATTATTATATTCTAGGCTTAAATTAAACACAGCCTGAGTTTTAGGAATACATAGCTGATATTTAGATGTGGATTAGACTTTCAGGGTCAGTTCTGGGAAAAATAATCCTTTGTGGGCTGCAGGCCCTAAAACCTTAGGCCTCTGTGAAGTTTGTTCGTCCTCTGATGAAACAACATAGAAGGTCTGTCTTCTCCCAGGGGATCATGGAACGCCATCAAAGGCCACTGATTCCCGACAGCTGGACATCTAGACCTTTCCTTTCAGACAGTAAGGAAATAAAGCCTAATCGACTACAGAATTTTAGAGATCCTAAATGATTTAGTGCATGGATGGTGGTTTTTGGGGTTGTGTTTGTTTGTTTTGTGTTGTTTTTTTTTAGAGGATAATATCAGTCAGGAAAGGTTATTGTATGCTGTGGTAAACAAATGTCAGTAGATTAAAGCAGCAATTATTTACTCACATTATGAGACTTTTTTCCCCCTTCGACTAGAAGGAGTTGAGAAAACAAAGTGACAAAGAGAAAAAAATATTTTTAAAAACTCAAGTCTTTCAATTGAAAGAAGCTAAAGATTAGGATTAGGAGCTCATACTAAATGTCAGGAGACAAAATCTTCTAAATGCATGTAATATGTAAGCTAGTCCTTCCCTTCATACCCAGTAATGGCATATATAAGTTGTTCAAACAGCCACTGTGAATGGATGGGTCACACAGGGAGAGATGTGACTATGGGGCAGATCTTAATTATCACATATATGGCGCTAAATCATATGAGCTCATAAACATAGAATTAGATATGCAGTATTCTGATATGATTAACATAAAAGCAATTAAGTCCAAGAACTTATTAAGAACATGTTTTGATATCACCTTAATTTCTTTCATTCCTTATACACCTATACGCATGAATGCTGAGCTCTTCGGCGATTTTTAAATAGGGTTCTAATAATTACCCAATCCAAATAGCTTCTCAGCTTCAAAGAGCCACATGAAAAGTTAACATATACTTAGGTCCCAGAGGGTGTCAGCTCCAAGAATATCCCACAGCTCTCATTTACCTGGGTGTAAAGTGAGCTCCTGTAACCCTCTAACCTCATGTTGACCTCCTGACATGAGGGATTTATGGGATAGAGACAACTTACGTTATCATCTCCTACAGACTATTTCAGTTGTTTTTAAAAGATGTTCAGATTCCTACAAATCCTTTTTAGGAGCATGGTGATTTTCTTTTCAGAATGGAATAAAAAGTAATAAATTGGTACTGAACTTAGATCATCAACTACTTTCATAAAAGTTTTCCAATAACCCTCTGAATGTTTTCAGATGTGTACATTTATTTCAACATATATTTATTTACTTATTCTTAAATATTGCCGTGCCCCTGGCTCTGGTGATGTAATGGTGATTAAGACCCAGACCCGACCTTCAGGGATTTCATAGTCTTGTGGGGGGAGATGAAGGTATAAGGAAATAATTACAGTGCAATGTGGCAATTATTCTGAGGAAGTATCGTGAAGGCTAATGAAGTCCTGCAGTAGCTCAGAGGAGAGGTGATTAGCTCTTCTTGTGGAGTCAAGGAGAAAAGGAGAGCAAGGATAAAGAGTGGGGGGCTGGGCATGCCAGTGGAAGACCCCTCAGGTGGCAAGGGATGGCAATATGAAAGGACACGTGGTCAGATATGGCAGAATTGTGGACGTGGAGGAAAGAAATTCTGGGAAACGGAGCTGATGGGACTTGAACAGCTCCACCTGCCAAATCTTTCCAGAAGGGGAATCATTGGAGGATTTCAAATAGGGTAGGCGTCATCATCAGAACTCTCCTTTGTATCAGGATAACCATGGGAGAACCTCACTTTCTCTGACCCCATATGTCATCACTAAGAAAGGAACCAGTTGACCTCTGTGGGTATTTCTTGCTCTTAAATTCAGTCACTTCTTGGGTGTTTAGAGTTGAAACTACATGGTTGACCAAATCATTGGCAAAAGTCATCTTCTATTTCTATTTCCCTGATTGTTGGGTACTGTGCCTGGAGGGCCACTTTCACTCAAGGCAATGGGACTTGGCGCCTTTCTTTCAACCCGAAAACTGAACATTCCCAAACCAGAGCTCTTGTTTAACCAGGAACATTAGCTGGTGATGAAGCATGACGCATTGTTAATATAGTGATAAATTTCCCATTAGGAGCAGGGCACTGGCTGCCAAATCAGAGGGCAAAAAGTTAAAAAAACAAAACAAAGCCAATGAAACCAACCCATTATGGGTTGACAAAGACTTTTATTTTCCCTGGCACTTTAAGGGAAAGTAGTCACAGAATCTTAATTAATAAATAGCCGTTGCTCCATTCAGGCGAGGTAATGGTAGTGCCTCAGTCTCTGCCGTGGAGCAATTTGTAGCTGTCTTCTTGATCTGAAAAGTGAATGAGTCGTCGATTCTCAAAGAAGAGGGGAAATTAGGCACTATGCTGCTGACAACTGAACTCTATAAATAACCCACAGTGAAAATGAATAAAAAACATGCCTTCCCTCAGCTTTCAGTAGCCTCTCGACAGTGTGACAGTTGCTAGTTTTTTCAATAAACATGATGTCAATTATGCTTTTTATCCATCATGGCAAAGTCACGTGTGGGGAATAATTGAGTATCTTTTTTCCCCCCTGCACCTCATATAACAATGCTTTTCTGTTTTATTTACATAATACAGAGGCAAAGCAGCTGTCTGATCTGTAACCTATACATTATATCAACTCTATTCCTTCTTATTTCTTCTCTAGTTTCCAAAAGCTTTATTAGCGACATTATTTTAGTCAGCTCTCAATTACCTGCAGAAATAGATTTGGAAGACATGAAAAATAGGCACTACAGATGACTTCGAAAACTCTCATTTAAACCAACAACTTTAGTTTCTTTCTCAGCGAATGTTTTCCCAGAGCTGTAAACAGTCCCCCAATTAATTGACTTAAGTTGCACATTCGTTTCCATGCCCAGCCCCTTATTTGGTTAAGGTACTAATGAGCAGAAAAATGGGCCAAAAGGCAGGCAGGACTTAGAAAAACAGAAGTGCTACGAAGACTCAAATGGGAGAAAACAGAATTTGGATGGTTGAGAGTTAACGACCCAGGAAACATTCCCCTAAAGGACTTACTGTGTTCTTAGAGAAATGTAACTTTTTCAGATTAAAAAGTAACAGGTATTGCTTTTCCAAGTGGATAAACTGAAAGCAAAATGCTACGTGGGGCCCAGTTAGAGAGTTAATGAGTATTCACATATCTGGCTTAAAGATGCTTGTGGGTGACTGTGTGTTTTTCCTGAATTATGCAATTTGTCATGAACTTTATTACTATTCATTCTACTAACAACAATTTTTTTCTCCCTATTTGCAGATGTATTAAGTATAGTCATTCGGATGTCATCAATTCATCAATTGCTAAAGTAAAAAATGGAAAGGAAGCTGAGGAACATGTTGAATGGCATTGCATTATTTTGGGCATTCCACATTAAGATGAAAGAAGAAGGTATCATATTTTCTTTGAGATAGTTCCTACTCAACAACAAAATCATCTTTTATCCAAGTGTAAACAAGCCCACTAGCTAGAAGCTTTTTTTTCTCTCAAGTTCTACATAAAATATAAGCCAGAAGGCTTAAATCGGATCACTATATTATTTATTTATTTATTACTTACCTTGACTTTTTTTAGATTTTATTTATTCATTTGAGAGAGAGAGAGAGAGAGAGAGCACAAGCAAGAGAGGCAGAGGGAGATGGCGAAGCAGAGGGAGAGCGAGAAGCAGACTCCCTGCTGAGCAAGGAGCCCAACGTGGGGCTCGATCCCAGGACCCTGAGATCATGACCTGAGCCAAAGGCAGACGCTTAACCCTCTGAGCCACCCAGGAGCCCCCCCACCACCTTGACTTTTTTTTAACTGAATGCTCCTGTATATCTAAGAGAGCTTCTAAATTTATAAACTACAAAAAGAAGGGGAATTACTTTCACTTCTTCAAAGAAGCTTTTTAATACTATATCCAAAATATCTGGGGAATTGGAGGGAGAAAAAGGAGAGTGGGGAGGGGGGAGGGACCAAAGAATAGAGCTAATGGTCAAAATGCATCCTTATAATAAAATGAGCTTCTTAATGGATGCTCACTACAGGAATAACATTAATTCAGTATTAGGACTTTCACTGGAAAAATATGAATGTAATTTATCTTTTTAACTGTCAGCTGCATTTCTAAAGCTCTGAAGTCTGTAGCTTCCAGGGGCCTTTTGTCTTTCTGCCATGGCAGGAATATCTTGGACAGCTGTAAGAGCTTTCTAAGCCATCTTTCTCAAAATCCATTAGCTAATTCAAGGAACCTAATTAGAGCTGCCATTTTGATGGAGCATACTGAATGCTTAGTACAAACTAGTAACACCATCAATGTTTATTAGAAATCACAAAACCCAAAGTGCTCCATTCCCTATGAATATTAATGGGAATAGAGCAAACAAAATATTTATTAAAACATATGCTTAATACCATCACGGTTTACAGAGAGAGAGAGAGAGAGAGAGAGAGAGAGGCACACACTTGAATTTGAAGGCATGTGCCCATGAACACACAATAAACCAAGATTTATATTAAAGCAGCATGTAATCATTATTTGTATGCCCCTCCCACTTATGTCCCTTGGTTTTGCACCCTGGAATTCAGCAGCTCACAGCTGGGAAGACAGATGTAAGTCCAGAGAAGTCTGAAGAAGGGGGTGGAGGGAATCTCTCTCTCTCTCTTTTTTTTTTTTAAACAGCTGCTGAGTGCCACAAATTCTTGTCAGTGGGGAAATAAGCCTTGCTTCTCTAAAAATCAGCATGATGATGACATCATACTTTCTACCCTCATCTAAATGAGGGTATTACCAAAGTAATCCAGCTGGCTATGATCCCATGTACCCACCCTGGGAGAGTTTCTGCCAGGGCAAGGCTCTGAATTAGGGGGTGCCCAAGGCTTGATATAACCCTGCTGTTGCACAGGTTGGGCTCCCATTGCCCATGTCAGCAAAGGGAGAGACACTCGCACTCCTGCAGAGGCCCAGAAGACTCTATTCCTCATTCTCTGCTCTCAGTAGCAATAAAAACCTTTGCAACATGTTACTGTCCAGGAGCCCCTACTCCCCCCTTGAAGCTGTTGCCTTCTGTCTCTTTTCCTCTTTTCACTAGACTTTTGGAAAGAATGGTCTTTGGTCTCCTTTTGTCATCTTTATCCTCTCCTTTGGGTTGATGACAATCTGGTGTGCACTTTCATCACTGCTGAAACTGCTCTCTGGAGGTCCACAAAACCCTAGCCTCTTTGCCGGACTGGACGTTGGGCAGCAAGGCTCTTGCAAGTCTCTCTTTGTTTCCTTCTTACCGTCTTCAATCTCGTTGTCTGTTTCCTTCAATGTCCCTCTAAATACCAGCATTCTCTAAGATTCTCTAACCCCTTCTTACCCATATTTTTGTCCCTGGGGATACCATTGACTCCTTAGGCTGTGATTATTATATTCCTTCTCATGTTCACTCATTTACTGAGCCATCCACCCACAGATGATCAATGGAGTGCCTCACTTGGGACAAGTCCTCAACACAGCCTTCCTACATGAAGACATGCTTCTCTAGCTGTGATACTTCGAGGGAACTCCAAAGGCCATGCTCAGTCCTTGCTCCACATTTGCACCTGAAATGTACCAACATCTTAACTCTCCATTTGTCCAGGAACAATCTCTTCACTTCTTCCCTAAAATCTACTTTCCCTCCTATCTTCCTGGCTTTTTAGTTCCCTTCTCATGATCATCAAGGCTTGAAACAGTGATTAGCATTCAAAGGACAGGCTACCTTGGAGAAGTTATATAACTTCTCTTTCTGTGAATTGGGGATCACGATAGTTAAGACCTTAGAGAGATTATATTTAAAGTAGTCAGAATGATGCCCAGCACATGAGAAGACCTCAATGAGCAAGCTACTATTGGTATCAATATTTTTTATGTTATTGTTAGCTTCTTTTCTCTCCTGTATTCTACATTTCATCAGTGGTGATCGGGTGCCTCTGCTAATACACCCTCCACCCCATGCATGGTTTCTTATAAGCCTAGTTCATACACTCATTGTTTGGACTATGATAACAGCTTGATCACTAGCCCCTCGGCTGCGACTCTTCTAATCAGCTGCCGGGTTAGCCTTCCTTAGGCATAGCTCTGCTCACATCATTCTCTTGCTTTAAGAACCTTTCTGCTCTTTTCCCATTGCCCACATCTCCAAGCCAGTCTTCCTTCCCTCTGGCCCCACCTGCAGTCTGGTCTTTAGGGAAATTTTTATTCTTCCCCAAACTCACCCTCAGCTCTCACCCACACCCCCTCCTGCATGCCTTTGTCCATACTACCTCTTCCACCTGTAATTATGTCTCCTCCTTCTTCAACAATATAATTAAGATGATATCAGTCTTTACTTTAAAAACATCCACTGCCTTGTCATTATGTGTGGATTCAGTCTCAAGGCACTCCCCAAGGTCTATGTGGTCACTTTTCACTGAACTGGACCCGATTCCCTCTGAGCTTCAGCCATCACTAACCATTCCCTACTGTGCTCAGCAGCTTCCTTCTTATTTCTCCCATCCCTTGGACAGCCCAAGCTAGTCACAGCTCTTCTGCTTTGAGTGTTTCAGGGCATGCTCTCTCTTGCCAGGGGAGCCTTCTCTGGCCACGTAATCTGAAGATCCTTCAAGTCACACCCTACCCAGTCAGCTTGTCTGTTTCCTTGTAGCACTGATCACTCTCTGAACAGATCTTTGTTATTTATTTGTTCCTTTATCTCTGTCTGCCTATCTCCAGAAGAATATAAGGTGTGAGAGTGGGGGCTTTGTATGACCTGTTCACAGGGGTTTCTCCCATGTCAGTGCTTGGCAGAGTAACTAAAGGAATGAATCTTATCTAGGAAATCCTTCAAGATTCTTACATTCACTCAGCAAATACTCACTGAGCACCTCCTACTCACTAACGATGCTTCTAGACCCTGGGAATATAGGAGGGGAGGAGCACGAGACACATAACCTTATGGCCTTATATTCTAGTAGGGCAGACAGTACACAAACCAATGGGAAAAGGTATCAAGCAGTGGTTAAGTTCCACCAAGATTCTTAAGACACTATTTGGTGACAAGATCACTACTGGGTGGCTACCTTAGATTGAGTTGTCAAGAAAGGCTTCTCTCTTTGAAGCAAAGCATTGAATTATAAGTAGAAACCATCCAGAAGCATCCCAATGAAGAGCATACTGGAGAGAGAAAATAGGTAAAGCCCAAACCCTAATGGAGGGAATGACTTTGATGAGTTAAAGGAACAGAAACAGCTGGAGCTGAATGCTCAAGGGATATGGTGGTAAGTGACAAGGTCAAAGAGATAGGCAAGGCTGAAATCATACATGCTTTGCAGGACCTGGTCAAATCTTTGGATTGGACTTCGGGTGAAATGAGACGATATTAAGAGATTTTGAACAATGAAGGAACATCATCTAATTTAAATATCTAGCAGACAACTCTGGCTTTTCCATGGGAGTAGAAGAGAGGCGGTTGCAGAAATCCAAGTGAGGAACGATGGAGACAGGCTTAGGTGGTGGTGGTCGTGGAGGTGGAGAGAAACAGATGAATTCAGAAGTATTTTGTCCTAAGCATAGGCTATTCCATGAACTGTTCCTGGCAGAAAGCAGTCTTTCCTGCCTTGGAGCCCCCATAGTACTTGTTACCTTTATGATGGCCCTTACTTTCCTCTTCATGGCATTGTGATCATTCATATGTTTTATTTAGTTTAAATCTTTTGTTTAATCCCCAACCATTTGTGGCTAAGCAACAATCCTTCTTGTGCCTTCTGTAGAACTTGGTACATTGCCCTCACCTGGGATGGAGTCAACAAACACATTTTTGTGGGAGTTGAAAACAGGAAAGTGATCTGACAAAGCAAGCCAGGTGAAGTGGAAAGGAAAAGGGAGTGACAGTGGTATCATTTCAGGGGCAGGGTGGGGTGGTGGGGGGCAGGGAGTGTGTACAGGAGAGGTTGTAGAGCTGTGACCACTCAGCAGCACCCCAGTGGCTGCCTGAAGAAGGTGTGCCTTTTTGCATTTCTCCTTTCCAGGCTCATAAACTGAAAACAAGTCCATCCTTCATGGTTTTGTGCAAGCTATTTTGCCATTTCTAGGCATTGCACAGATAGCTCACTATTTAAAGAAATGACAAGTTTTTGAAGTTCTGTCCATTGCATCATGTTTTCATGGCCTCCTGTTTTCAAGCAGCAATTGCTGTAATGTCTTGGTGCCAACTACTCCCATAAGAATTGTCTAACCAAGCTGCAATGCACGGGGCTTATTAATGCTCATGGAATATATCTGTGGGTTATTGGAAATCTTTTCCATGCTATTTCATACTAAATATGGCATACACACTTCCAGGTGAAACTATCCAGAAGCAGAGAATGTCCAAGCTCAGACACTTTAAAAAAGGTAGACTAGCACCATTTGCTGACCTTTAACTTTGAATTAAATTCAGTTCCTCATTCTCATTAAAACCCAATTGCCAAATAGCACTCTACTCTGATTAATAAAGTTTTCTAATAAGCATAGCACTTGCTAGTACTCTGCCGAAGTAGCTGAAATCTTGAGCAGGGCTAAAGGGAGAACTGCCAAGTGGAAATATTATATTTTATATCTGGTAAAATCAAAAAAGCATTCTTCTTGTTGTTAAGTCAAGTCCAGCTCCGGGGAAAAGAGAATGGACTATGATGTTACGAATGGGATACGGCCACTGCCCAGGAAGTCAGTCCAGCGGAAAGCCCTCAACCTGATGCTCCAGGTTAATTTAGAATTCAACAGCCCCTACTTTGAAGTCTGACAATTTATATTTTCAGGAGAAACTGGCTGGATCTAGCAAATGGGTTTAGAGACCTGAGAAGCAGGACACAGAGGTAAGTTTTCTCAGGGTAACTGGGAAGCCCTTAGCACTTACCCATTGCCTTTAGGCTGATGTCAGAACTTCAACCGTAGTTCAACTCAAGGTTTTGATCTCCCTTAAAACATGAGTGGTCTGGATGTCTCTCTCTGTAAGTGAGTTAATGCTTTGCAGGTAAGTTTCAAAGCCAGGAGGGAAAATGGCAGAACCTGAGGGTCTTGGAGCCCTGGCAGGTGATTGAGTGAGGGGTAGAAGGGCTTCCCAAACAATATCCCTCTAAGTCTAGCCCTGACTTGGGATATTAATGGTACTGAAGACTGGTCATTGGTGGCCAAATGGAATTATTGAGTGTCTACTGGATCCAGAGTACTGGCCTTTGCACCAGGTTCAAGAACAAAATTATGAAGCTTCCCTCGGAGAAACCAGAAAGCCTCTCTCTTCTCATCTATTTTACGAACACTCAGCTCCTTGCAAACACACTCATAGTTCAACAACGGTAATTCAGGCAGATAAGTTGGATACTGTTTCCCACACTGGAACGCTCTACAGTGAAATCTTAGGGGCCATAAAGATTGAATTCCTTCCTTCTGACCTCCCTAGATACAGGAACAAGAAAGAGAGAGGCTACCATCATGTGCTTTTAAAGTATTTTTTACTGAGCAAGAGTCTGACAACAAGGAAGACGTCTGTTTACCTCTGGAATGCTTTTCAGCTGTAGCCATTTTATTGCTTTTTTTGTCAAAACCAATGCCTCTGATTTTTTTCACTTGAGATATTTAGACATATTCCACAACTGCACCCTTTAGGGCTGCTGAACATGAAAAGAGGATTCATACAGTTGAGGTATGACTCAAATTTTGTGGGAGATGGCAGCTAGCATGGCTGGGATGGGAGTGAACCTATAAAAAATTCAGGAGGAATGTTTCCATACACATCCTCCACTCTGCACCAAGGAGAATATTCAGAGTCGCTGGAAAAGTACACAAGCCAGACTCTGCACCGGTGTGCTGATCAGCTCATCAAATAGTTTAGATAACTAATCACACAATAACCTGAAGCCTGCTCCTTGTTTACAGGGGGACATGCAGCGAAAGCGCAGAAGGGGACATTTGCAGAGTTCAGAACGAAGTCCTCCCGTAGGACTTCACGTTGAGGCTTGACACCCTGCAATCTGACCAACAAAGGCCAGACAGAGTTACTGAATTTTTTTTTGAAGTTCACCTGCACATGACACCAACTTGGAATCCACTCCCAAATAAAAAGAAATGGGGAAACACGGTGGCCCTGGACAAGCAACAGATGTTTTCCGGACGCCACCAGAACACACATGGCAAAAGGTTAATATTTTCGAGGGAAAAAAATGTTAATGCTGGAACCGCAAAATAATACGAGACAAATGGCACGATTAGGAGATGAACTTCACAGCTAATAAATTTGATAAATGATTCCTTGGTTTTACAGGGAGATAGCAATGGTTCGCGTGGGACCTAAAACCAAAAGTTTACCTTCAAAGTCTTATGCATACTGTAACTCTAATAAGAGAATACAAAATTTGTTCATGCTAAAGGAAAAAAAAAGACAACAGGCAGATGGTCCAGTGTTGGAATCATGATGCGATGCATATAAAACATTTCAAAGAGGTCCAATAGACGTAGCATTAGAACTCTCCATTCCACATTTATCCTGCTGGAGTTTGGTGCTTCGAAAAGTCACAGGTGACACAGAAATGCATGCATTAAGGGCGGTGATTGGAACCAAATGGAGTGAGAAGCCTACTTTACATGGTTTTCTGCTAAGATTCTTTTAAGGAAGAAAAAAACTAAAAAGGAAAACGTCACTATTCTACCTAATGCATTTGTTAGAAAAATGTTAAATTAAGCCATTTGCAGTCAAAATGAACAAATTGGAGGTCTGCCTCGGTGCACCGGTGGCGTACCCTACACGCATTCCAACAACATGTGGTCTGGCTAAGGAGATAGCTAATTGACTATTGTTCCTTCCATTTCTTGTCCATTAGGATAAATCCAGCTTGTGGACACTGAACCTTTCAAAGACAAAGAACTGAATTAATTTGGTACTTCTACAGCGCTTAATAAATCTGACACTGTCTGGTGGTTTTCTTCATTTTCGACCACCTGACAGCTACTGTGATCACAAGTTTCAGAGAATCTATTTTCGGGTGTAAAATTAACAGCAATAAAACAAGCTAAATGGAATATGACCGAATCACAGAGCTTGTCCTATCACGGAATTTCAAAAAGAATCCTGGAAGCACGGTGGTGGCGAGGACTCGTATTCTGTGTATGAATTCAAAAGGCTGCTCAGAATCAGAGGCATTCCTTTAATATCAAAACAAACACGATGCCACTTCATTTGCAGAAGCAAATAGCATTCTCATCACCAAGGAGCAGCCCTATATGGTCGAGGCTCCTCACGTTAAATGCTCAGGACCTTTTCTTTCTTAGGCTGACATTTATATTAAATCAAGTAAGTTCTTCTTCATAATTTTTCTTTTTTAATGGATCCCGCCCCCATATCTGTTTGCAGGGGGGAAGAAAAGCAAAGGGCAGCAAAACCAGCCTTAAGTGCTTGGCAAATGATCTTCCTGAATCTGGACCTCATAAATCCTATAAAATGTTCTATTTCAACAATAGGCTACAAAAGCTTTTCTCTCTGCAATGATGAAGCCTAGCTTCAAAATTTATAGTTTCATCTCAGAAATGGACTATAAAAAGAGACTGACCTAGCTGTCTATCAACTAAGCCTGACAATAGCAAATAAGGTGTGAGCTTTCAATGTCAAATATACATTTAATATTAAAATTCACAGATTAAATGTTGCAAAGGGGTTTCCTTCGCAACACATGCTGACAAGTAGTGATAGATGGGGCTGGGGTTGTCATAGCAATGTCCAAACCCTGATGTGACATTTCTTTCACTAGCTACAGCGAGGGTCTTATTTTTCTGATACTGCCTATTCAGAGGGATGCTATTCTAGTGAGGGGTAAGGGTTAGTCGATTAAAACAAGATCCAAACAGATGTGGCTTAGTTCTGTGCTTAAAAGACCCAGGTGTGTAATCATTCATTTTTGTCAAGAGGGGTATAAAAACCTGCATCCAAATACGTCTTGATAAATCCAAATAGATTTTTTTTTTGAAGGAAGAAACAGAGGTTGATTCCAGTAACTGTTCCTCCTGGTAATGGAACAAGGCTGAGGCAGAATGAAAACTTCTAATGGTAATTTGGAACAGACCTGAGCTTCCATAAAAATGCTTTACCTCACTAGGAAGCTAAGAAGTTCTAAGTGAAATGATAAGGTACTCTTTTTCACCCAATTAGCAAAGATTTACAGATGGCAGGGAAGAGCTACTATTCACTGTTGTCAGGTATGGGGTGAAACGAACTCTCTCCCACGTCGCTGGTGGAAGCATTGCTTCGATTTTCCTGGAAAATTGTTGGCACTACGCTGTAAGCCCTTGATGCCACTTCCCTTCTAGGAATCTTGAGGAAATAATCCAAGCTGTGTAGGAAGATGTATGTACAAAGGTGCTTATCAGAGAATAATTTATAACACTGAAAACTTTGAAATGCCCTAATTGTCTAGCATTAAGGAAAAGGTTACATAAATTAAGGTATAGCTATGCAGCGATGTTTTACGTAACCATTAAGAGGGATGGGTTTGAAAAGATAAACTGGAACAAGGAAAGAGCACAATACAATGATAAAAAGGTGAGAAACCAAAATTTATATATGTCTGTAAATCTTACATATGTATATGAATGTGGCAGCACTAGGCAGAAACACAAATTATATATTTCACATACAGCGATATACTTAGAGATCAGATCGGAAATAAGCCTCTAAAATGTTAAGGATGGTCAAGTCTAGATTGTGGGATAATGGACGATTTGATGTTTGTTTTCTGTTTTAACTTTTTGGTTCCTAAATTTAATATAAAATACTTGTTATAGGGGCACCTCGGTGGCTCTGTGGGTTAAAGCCTCTGCCTTCAGCTCAGGTCATGATCTCAGGGTCCTGGGATCCAGCCTCACATCGGGCTCTCTGATTAGCAGGGAGCCTGCTTCCTCCTCTCTCTGCCTGCCTCTCTGCCTACTTGTGATCTCTTTCTCTGCCAAATAAGTAAATAAAATCTTTAAAATAAAACAAAATACTTGTTATAGAAAATTTAGAAAATAACAGTGTATCTTTAACAAAAATATAAAAGGAAGGCATATAACATTGGAGCCAGTGATTATCTTGGGGTCGAAATTTGGTAGGTATTAAGAGAGTAGGTGGGGAAGGAGTTTTTCTTCTATCAGATTTAGCTTCCTCCTGTTCTTTACTAGGAAGAAAGGTAGTGGTGATAATGCAGTGGGATCGTGAAAGTGCTTTTGTACTTCATAAAGAAAGCTACGAATACTAGTTACTTTAAATTTAACATAGTGAGGAAGAGAGAGAAAGCATTTCACTGGGGACCATGCAAGGTTGTGGATTAGGTTTACAGAAATATATAAATATGGTAGTGGAGGGGTCATTTAAATTTAATAAAGGGAAAAATAGTTCCCCACTCATAAGGTGTCAGACTGAAATCGCAAATTTAAAAGTATATACTCAAAATGGCATGTTGGGAAACGTATAGGAAAGAAGCATTTCAGTGAGTGCGTGCAGCCTTCCTGCCACATGTTTTTCCAGCTCTTACTAACAATGTACGATACCATCAGCAATAATGAGCGAAACACGCCCTACTGGCGGGCGGCAGAGAACCAGTAGTGTATAAACAATTTGGTATTGTAAAATCCTCTAATGGAGCTTAATAAGAGAGCGAACATTTAGACACAACAGGGCTGAGACAAGATGTGACAGTTACCATAACACAGAATCTCATTACTTTGTTGCTTGTCTGACTCATAAATAGAATTTTAAGTTTGTTTGTATTTTTCATAAGTGATTCATGAAAAATTAACCTGTGATTTGAAAGGCAGAATATTGTAGTGGGTAATACACTAAATTTACGGAAGATGTCCTCTTTTTATTAATGAGAATGGAGAGTTTTTAGAGGTCTGGCAGTTGAAAATTACCACGGGAGTGCATTGTAATGGGAGATTTTTGGGGGGATTATATAGTGGGAAAACTATCATGGGAGACTTCCTAGCCCAGAACTCTCTTTTTTTAATGAGCTTCTCAAGGAGTTGCTGGCATTTGTAAAAATGCCAAGCTTCTAGCTCTACTGGGTCACTTCAAATCTCATTTTTGGTCATTCTCTTTCTTTTTAAAACTTGTTGGTCACCAGTTGCCATTCCCTCAAGTCCCAGGTACTGTCCATTTCTCTATTCATTTCTGTCCCTTTATTATCTCTGTGTTCAACTTCGCATACTTTCATTGTCTCCCTCCCCCCTTCTGGGGAATCATAGAATCCTAGGACTGGAAGGGATGTCTAGAGCTCATCCTTCCCTCGATTTATTGGGCTATACTATATGTTTGAGGAATAGCCAAGGTTTTTAATGGTGTTCCACAGAACCTGAGAACTGTGGGACCACTTTTCAGCATCTTGTTTTGCCCCAGTTGGCTTCTGCTTCTGGGAATTTTAAGCAGCAAGGAAGTTTTAAGAATTGAGAATGATTATTCCTTGGGAATGTAATAGGTGAGGCCTTGGGACAAATACATAGAAATCAACATAATTTATTTAGCCTCCCTTTGACAATACAGATTATTGTAATCCTATCATTATATGTTATCTCACCTATATATGACACAAAATATTTATTATGAAACTCAATATTATGGCCTCTATGTACTCCTAATCAAAACTTCATGGTTTTAACAACGGATAAAATTTATCCTACATTATTTTACTGATTCTTTATAAAGTGAACACCTTGGCTCTATTAAGAAAACAAGGACAATTTTGAAAGGTACTAAAGAGAAAGTGTGTGTGTGTGTGTGTGTGTGTGTGTGTGTGTGTTTGTAAATTCAGAGAAGTTTTGTTTTTTCTTCTTACCTTTCCATGACTTCGTGAGTTGAGTAGACAACTCATATTGTAGAGTTTACATATCTTATGTTACTTTCAGAGAATAACAACATGCATTAATCTATTTACACCTTTCAAAAACCAGCACAAGAGAAAGAAATCCAGTTCCAAGACTCTAAAAGCATTGCTGGCTAGAGGGAAGGCCAGCTAAACAAAAGAGCCCTCAGACACACTGAACGCTGACAGAGACCAACGTCGCTCTTTTCTGTTCCAAGGAAGCTGAGTGACGATTCCCTCTTCTCTACAACTGTGTATCACTGGGTCAGTGATGCTTTTGTAAAGAGGGTTTGACAACAATGGAGAGTCTCCTGCCTGCTAAACAAAAAGTGACAACTCCATTTGAAAGCTGTCCCTAGATGTATTTTACATGCAGAAATTATCTGTGACAGTCCCAATCAAAATAAAGTTTCATTTCACTTGGAACATAAATGGACGATACAGTATGTTACCTTAAATGTCAGTGTTTGGCCCAATTAATGGTTAAAGTATTTCCTAGCGAGTTTCTCATAGGTTACTATTTTTAAACTTAGAAAATAAAAGTAGGCTTTCACTGATCGTGCCCTTTTTGTGTAAGCTAATGCCTGTAACTTAAGAAAAACAATGTATGTAGAAACAGAGATTGAATACATCAGTTTGAAAACCTAGCTCTGGTTACATGAAACGAAGTGTAAATGTAAAATGAGAAACCGTGCTTTTTCTATACCACAGGTGTATGTGGGCAACCCAACCAGGCCCAATTTTTGGCCAATAAAGGTACTAAACATCAACATGGAACCACCTACAAAGATGAAACTGTAAACAAAACTTCTAGTCTCTGAATTAAAGGGTATGAGCAAGGATACAATTTGCAGTTTGTCAAATGTCAGACTACAAGGATCAATGCTCCCTTCTGATATCTGATACACACCATTCCTGGGCTTGAAAAAAAATCACAACAGACTTTGTTTTAAAGAATATTTTCATGCTCGCTTGTCTATAATAGGCCAGGATGCTATGAAATCTATGTGAGAGTTTCCCATGATTTGATGGTAAATTCCATACAATTTTTCACCCTACTTAATATAGATCCAAACATTACTTTCTCTACCTCGGCCCACAGAGGACAGTATAAACTCTCAGAAGGCAGGGTCCATAGCTGTTTGAAACGTCATTCGTTTTATAGGTATGTCTTCAATACGTTCTAGGTCAGAGAATTTAAGTGGGAAGGGGGTTTGTTGAGGAGACTGCTTTGGAAACACTGAGAATGAGTTGCCTGTATTCCATAGGCCTTGCCCTTCCTTGAAAGGTTTTGATGTTATCATTGAATGAACAAGATTCTTTTTTATCTTTTTTAAGAGAAACATTTCTATAAAAATAAGTCAAGTTTATAATAGTATAGTTACCAGTTTTGATATTCAGTTGCTGTAAGGGAAAAATTAAAAAGTGCGCGTGTGAGTGTGTGTGTAAAATTCCACTGCCGAAAGCTTTTTACAATCTCATAACCCAAGTTCTCATTAACTAAGGACAGGACCACCTGGATGACAGACAAAAGAGATTTCCAGTGTGAGAGTTTAGGGAGCTTTAATTCTTGAAATCTGGGGTCTGGGGGAAGCATTCCTGCAGCGGTGAGCAGAGGGAGAATGAGGACAGATCCCTGACCCTGTGGTTAACAAAGAAAGTAGCAGAGGTTGGAGATGGTCAGAGGAGTGAACCTCAAAGGGGGTAAGAGCCTCGTAAGACAAATGATAATGACATTGAAGATTTACTTTTTATTTGATTGTTAAAGCTACTGTGGAGTGGAACAAGAAAGGGTAGGCCACTGCTGGGAGGAGAGATTTTTGACATGGTAACAGCACTAGAGAAAAGGCAGAGCAACCTGAACTCCTATTTTGCTTCCATTAAAGAATTGCAGAACCATATAATTTTGGAGCTGGAAAGAAGTGCCGAGATCACTTAGTCCCACCCTCCTGTCTTTACAGATGGGGAAAGATGCAGAGACATTAAGTAACTCATCTGACGACTCCATCAAGGGAAAGCAGAAGAGAGGCAGAAAAGAAAAGCATGGTAGGAGGGAGAGGAAAACACATGATCCAAGATGCTTTAAAACCATCCCAGTGGCCAGTACTCACAAATTATGTCCACGGTTTTGAAAGAGCTGGGAGGCCTGCCCCTGGAAACTTAGATGGTATCTCTGAGAAATCACAGACCATGAAAGAAGTGTCCAGATACTTGAGGTGAGCGAATCGCAGCCAATTTTTTTTAATGGCCAAAGCAAATGCTAGAAGACTAGAGGTCAATAAGTTCAGTGCTCGTTTCAAGGAGAATTCTCTGGAATGTATGGGTAGAGGTGACTAGAGATCAACAAGAGTCAATGACAAATATTAGGTGGGGGAAAGAGAGTTACAAAAATGTAACTTTTGTACATTTGCCAACAAGTGCCTTATCTCTTGGTGGAGCAGTCATATCGGGCTGACTGTAGCTTCTTCCTCATGCCCTTAGGAAGTTTTCGAGGCAGAGACCAGATGGAGAGAATAGTGGCTTGTGTGTCCTGGGAAGTCTTTCACCTAGGGGAAGTAGGTGAGGAGGCATTTCCTGACAGAACAGAGGTAGGATATGCCACCCTAGTCCTAAGAGACAAGGACCAGGAGAAACCTGTGGGATCTCTGAAACACAAGCATCAGAGCAGGTCAGAGAGGAGAGACAACCAGAAGGGGCCTGTGCTGACCAGGAGAAAAGACAAGTCATATCAGCCTGGGAGGCTGGCCAGCCCAAGAGTGTGATGAGAAAGTTCTGTGATCTTAAAGTCACGTGGCTAACAGTGGAGCCACTTGGATTCACTCATTTATTCCATAAATATTTACTGAATACCAGATGCCTCAGGAATTGTGCTGGGATTAGAAATTAAATGTAGTTCCTGCTTCAAGATCTCACTGAGGAAATAAACAAGTAATGTCTGGGCTAAATCCTGAATAACATATAGGGCTTCACATGGAAAACCAAAACCAAAAGGCTTGTACAGAGAGAAATGGCACTATGGTCACTTAGAGCAATGGTCTTGGGCCATCCAACTAAGGTTGAGGGCCTTAGAAAGTTGGAGGGATAGGGACAAGAAGAGCGCCAAATAGAGAACTGTATTTTGCGAGGTGTTTGTAGAAGGCAATGCATGTAGGGAGCAGAAGACAATGTTCCCTAGTTCAGCCACTGTAGCCTCCCAGATTGAACCTTGTCCAGCTTAGAGCAGCATGTCAAAGGGAAAGCACAATGGATCAAGAGATGTGTGTAAGTATGTTGAATCCTACAGCTTTCCTCACTGGGGAAAGGCAGAGCACAGACAACCAAAGCTACCACTGGCTACCAAATATCCATTGCCATGGATCTTCCTGGGAAAGAGTCTGGGTGTGGGGCTAAGGGAGATGGAAGACTCAAGAAGGAACCCTAGATTTCTAGCTTAAGAAAGTAGGTAAATAATGGTGCTCTACACTGATGTGTCACAGTCACAAAATTGCAGCAAGAGTAGGCAAGAAAGGCTTGTAATTAAAAGTGGGTATTAATTAAGCGAAGTGAAGTCTGTCATTATGAAATCCTAGAGACATGACATCTCGAAAAGATGATCCGTTTAACAAGAATAAGAGTTAAACCCAAGGAAAAAGAAGGTTCTGCTCTAAAGCACTTTCTTCACTATTTCTAGCTAGAAAGAATACTATTGGGGAGGGAGGAAGGACTACAGTTAAATGAGAATCACATGGGTGTTATACGGTTGTAATTAGTTACCTTCTGCCCGAGTTAGCTGCTGACAAACCTTAATGCATGGGGACTACAAGTACTCCTGTCTGAAGGCCAGGCTCCTTTCTCCTGTCTCAGGTAGAACCTTGTAGGTTGAGCTAGATCATCGGTTCTATCTTCCTTCTAGGCAAAACAAGGACAGATCTCGGACGTGATTAGATACGCACCTTTTCTAGCTCAGCCCATTTTGAGGTTACCTCACTGCGTAGTAGCTGACTCTTAAGTTGGGGTACACCTTTCTACAGATGGAAAAGGTAGAGCTGACAGACTTGTCTGTTCCCTGGGAGTGGAAATTTATTTTTTCCAAGTCTTTTTCTTACTCTAGCCTGTAAACTCTGTGAAAGAAGGGAAAGTGGTCTGTACCTAGCAGCAGTTTGGGGTTTAATACAAGAAAGAGTTTCCTGCCATGGGAGCTAGCCTTAAATGAGAGGGTCTGCCCATACCCTGGACTCCATATCTGGAAAACTTTAAACTGAGGCATCAGCTACCACTGGAAGTATGCTGAAGGGATTCTGGCATGTCCAATATGGCGGCCAAAAGTCACACATCGCTACTGAACGCTTGAAATGCTGCTAGTCCAAACTGAGATGGGCTGTAAAGTGTAAAATACACACCAGATGTTGAAGACTTAGTATGAAAAAAGGAGTGTAAAATAGCTTTATAATAACTGTTTTGAACATGTGTTAAAATTATATTTTGCATACATTTGGTTAAATAAATCTATTATAAAATTAATTTTACTTTGTAAAATAAGGCTACTAAAAATTTAAAATTAAATATGTGACCGACATTATATTTCTATTGGACAGAGTTGCTCTAAACTATGGTCAAGCAGCCCCACTGTCCCAACATTAGGTTGGGCTTAGGAATTCTGTTCTCCATTTGACTATTTCCCACATAGGGAAAAAAGTCTTATTAATTGAGAACATCTTCCCATTTATTATAATTCAGTGGCATTTTCAATAATTGATAAATACACTGAAATGCAACCCAACCCCCAGAAAAAAATTCTTGTTTTCTCTCTCTTCACTGTTATAAATGGTTCTAAGTGCTGTCAACTTTTGTTGTTGTTCCAGAAAGGGAATACATAATTTAATCTAAAATACCAGCATTCAAACAACAAAAACATCCCTAAGGACATACTCTAGAAACCTTTGTGCTAGGGTGCAGGTCAATGAGGATGATATCTTTTATCAGAGGAGTTAAGATAGGATTTAGTTATATTGCCAGTCCACAAATAATACATAATTTTAATATAACTTTAAATCAAATGATGGGGGGCCCCTGGGTGGCTCAGTAGGTTAAAGCCTCTGCCTTCGGCTCAGGTCATGATCTCAGGGTCCTGGGATCGAGCCCCGCAGCAGGCTCTCTGCTCAGCAGCGAGCCTGCTTCCACCTCTCTCTCTGCCTGCCTCTCTGCCTACTTGTGATCTCTTTCCTCTCTGTCAAATAAATAAATAAAATCTTTAAAAAAAAAATAAATCAAATGATGAAATAAACAGAGCCACGGAGACTCTTCATGGAATGGCGTGTGGTGGGAAGAATGGATTACTGATCTGTAGCGGGAAAACGTTTCTTGGCAGGTTGGTAACAGCATCTGAGAATAGAAAGTCAAATTCACGCCTCTTCAGGTGTGGAGACAGAGCATGTTGCTAAGGTGTGAGAGGCTTCTCAGAGCAGCAAGAGGTCAAAACTCGGACCACTGAGGCCGCGGGCAGCACATCCAACATCAGTACACAAATGGAAAGCCATACTCTCCCTCCCAGGAAACAGAACCAGAGCAAGGGATTTTCTGGCCTGGAAAGGAATGAGGTCTCGCAGCCAACTCCCCAACATGAGGAACTGACAGCTGAAACTTCAGAAGGTTTTCAAGAGATTTGCCACATATTTATTTTACATGACTTAAAAAAAATCAATACCAATTAAGCCCTGCCTTATTCCAGTCCGCACCCCAGCTAATTGCAGTGTGGTCCAGGACCAGCAGGATGAGTGTCCCCAGGAGCTTGTTAGAAATGCAGAACCTCAGGCCCTCCTCGGCCCTCTGGAATCAAAATCTGCATTTTAACAAGATCCCCTGGCGATTTGAATGCAGCGGTTTGAAAAGCCAAGCTTTTCCTTTGTAGAATGAGGCCTCTGGGTCACAGAGGCTTCCTTTCTGTCTGGAGAACTCTCTGGAAGGTGAAAAGAGCACTGGCGAGTTAGGGATCCTGGTTGGAAGTAGGTTCCAACCCGGGGCTGGTCAATTAATGCAGCTTTTAGCCACAATTATTGGACATCATTGTTCCCCAGATGCTTCTGGAATCAGCAAGCACAGTTTTTACCCTGTCCTTTCAACGGCACAGGTTTCCTCCCAGAAGTACCCGTTTTCTTTCCTTTTGCATCAGTTCGATTTTCACTGGAATGGAAAAGCTTTGAATTATCAGTTTTTCTAAAGTGAACCACTACTGCCTTTTTTTTTTTTTTTTAAAAAGGAGAAGGGACTTGCCACTCAACTGCCCATAATTGCAGCAAGAGCGGTTGCTGGCCTGGGGACTATTATTCAGCAGTGCTATTACCTTCCACAAGCAAAGTTTATAGAGTCGGACTTTATATACATGGGAGGAAAAAAGCGTCCACAATGAAACAGAACTCTGGAAAAAGAAAATAATTTTTAAAAATGAATACGGCGGTCAACACAGCATGGTGGTTAAATGCCTAGGTTCTGCGTTCGGGCTAACACGAGGTCTCAATCCTGGCCCATCCCGGACGATGCCAGGCCAGTCCCACAACTTCTCTACAACTCGGGTCCCTCATTTGTACCGGGACAGTAATGGTACCTCCTGGTCACATGGTCAGGACATGAAATGATCCATGGGAAGCAATTAGTACAGCATCTAGCCATAGCAAATTCTCAGTAATGTCTAGTGTTGGCTATATTATTAATCATCCTTAATATTCTTACTTATCAATGTATACCATTTGGTTTCTGAGTTCTATGACCCGAGGCCGAACTTCAGTGGTGTCTAAGTCAACAGGTAGCTGTAAATGTAATAAAGCAGCTTCTTTCAGACATGCTAAAATGTCAGCTGGCTCTCCTTGTCTTTAGACCAAGAGGAGTCTTCCTCCTGGTTCTGACTTAATAGCGATCTAACAAAATCATACTGTCACAACGGTGCACGTACACAGCCTCACTGTGACAAGGCGCACGGGTGAACCCAGAGCAGCCCAGGGTCGACTAATTAACTTCTCAAGGCCTCCAGGGGGTCTTGTGGGTGTTTTACAGGGTCCACCAGCCCAAAGACGGCTGGAGAAGAGGAAACAGGATTAACTTCTTTTTTTTTTTTTTTTTTTTTTTTTTTGTTAAAAAACATGTTTATTTTACACTATGTACAATCAGGAACATATTTAAAAGCATTATCAATTAAAATAAATGAAGACCATAAATCACAATTTAGTTTGTTCCTAGTGTATATGCCCACATTAAAATATAAAGAATATATACCAAAAAAAGAGCCAAAGTGTGCATTTTGCTAAAACTTGGTATATACATAGTTCAT
>CM053605.1:24687588-24768332 GCA_028646535.1 Procyon lotor
GGATTAACTTCTTGATTGGAAGAGTGATTAAACACTGGAACAGGATACCCAGGGAGGCTACAGGATTTCCTTCTCCAGGGAACTTTTAAACAGGAGACACAACTGTCTGGCCTGCATGATGTGGGTCTTCTGCCTGGGAGCAGGGAATTGAAACGCGTGAACTCCGAAAGAAAAATTACAGTTTGATGTTAGTGTCTTTAAAAAATAGGTAGAAGTAATTTCCTTTCCAATTTAAAGGAAAATACACTCCTGACTGCACCCCCCCCCCCCAATCCTAGGCTAGATTCCTAACTCCCCCCCCGGACCGCCCTGACTGTATTTAGCATGGCTGCAATTTACTTGTCAACATGCCTGTGTCTCCTCCACTAGACTACATGGTCCTTGAGGCTGGGACACTGTCATTGCATAGGGACATTCAGATACCTAGTGCAGAAGACAAGGAGGGTGACCACTGAATTGCACAGATGGGATGGAACACTGGGTGTGGTGCATGAATAATTAATCTTATAACACTGAAAAAATAAAATAAAAATGGGGGAAAAAAATTTAAAAAAATTAAAAAAAAAAAAAAGCCTTTGACCTTCTCTCACACACAACTTGGAGGTAGCTCATTCACTCATTTATTTATTCAATATTTATTGAGTTGAGCTACGACAAATGAATTCCAAAAATATTTTTACAATATCTCTTATGCACAAAGTAAACCTTTCCCTGAAGAACCTACGGTAGAGCCAGTGGTACAAAGTAAGTTATTTTTTATTTATTTTTTGTTTACCTCCAAGACGGCTAGCAGTTTCAGACTTAAAGACGTATCCACTCCAGGTTGAAAATAATATACTGCAATTCTTTGTCTCTCTTACAGAATTCGAGTAGCTTCTTAAAAACCCCATGGGTTCTGCCTACTCTAACTCAGAACTATGCAACACATACAAAAGAAATAAAATATGCCTGGCTACCTGGGATGAGGGTTTTAGATGAAGATCCCTCCATGTAACACTTTTCTAGTCCGTTTTCCTCCTTGGCAGCTCCAAAGGAACATCCCGGAGGCTAGCGCTGGCTGCCTGGTGTGAGGGAGAGGCGGGGTCTCCTACTTCGGGAGGCTTGCTTTGTTAAAATGCTCTCTTGGTAAACAGAAAGGCCGCAATCTATCAGGATTTCGGTTCAGCATGCAAGTGACTGGCCTATAAACATAATTTTTTAACAGCTTTTCTTCAGCAACTCTGACTGTTTAATTAATCTTCAGCCATTAACCATTCATTTAAAATGCCACTTACGAAATCTTAATTTTGCACATTATCAGCCGGTTCACAAATAGCTAAACCATGAGCAGAAGCGTAATGATCTCTCTCTCCCCGTTCTTGGAGCTCACCAAGCTTATAGCCAATTTTGGCTTCTTAATTAACCATATGCATATAAGCCCTTAAATTAAATGACAGTTGTTTTTTTTTTTTTAAAGAATTAATGTGCAGTGAAATGTTAACACTGACATCATTCTGCTGCCTTTTGAAGGGCCCAAAGGCAGTGCTGGCCAGGCCCCGACTAGATGTCCAAAAGTGATACAGGTGTGAAAACTTTCCCATTTCAGTTGAGTTTTCCTTATGGACTGCACCCTTGCAACGATATTTTGCAGCCATTGTTCAAATTCTGCAACTTTTACGTTTTAAGAAAAATAAGAGATGTCATCCCCAAGACATGCTTTAGCACAGGGCATTCAGAAACAACAAATCCAGCAGCTCATCCTTTTTCAGTGGTTGACCCCAATTAGGTGAGTCAGTTCAAACCAAATAAGAGGGTAGGGAAGGATATTCAGGGCAAAAAAATAATTGTTAGCTGATGCTGAAATGACTTTTTCTCTAACTAGGCCTCTGATTGTTACAGCCCACAGAGAAATTACTTGCCATTCTACAGGTGTCAGCCAGGGTCAGGGTCCAAGTTAAAAACTGGGCACAGAATTGTTCAGGATGGTTCATCACAGTGGAAGGGCCGTGACCCATGAGTCAGTGCCTGGATCATATCTGAGATTTGACGGCTAGCTCCCATCAAAACCACCTCCAAACTTCAGGGACTAGACCATGAGTTTGTAACTGATTTGATTGGTGGCAGTAGCAGACATTACATTTTGGAGAATTATGGTAATCTTGGGCATTTTTCTTTTTCTAGCATCCAAATACAGAGATTCCAAGGACAGTCAGAAATAAGGAATTACAAATGAAAATTATGTTGCATAATCTACTAAAACTCCATGCTCCTGGAATGAGGAAGATTGTTAGAGTGTTCATTAAAAATGTTTTACAACACGGTGGGAGTGAAAGTGGGAAAAATAGCAGACCGTTTCCTGAATCGCAATGTAAATTGAGGTACAACACCTCTGAATTCATTAGACAGGTAGTGTAGGTGACACATCGGTGGTTATGAGCCTCGTTTTAGTTATATTATACCTGTGCAATTTACTGAAGCTGGTTTTGACTGAGAATCCGTGTGCAGGTGTCAAAAAAACAAAACAAAACAAAACAAACAAACTCCACAAACATTGACTGTAATTAGAAACAGAAATGTACTGATTGATGAAAGAACTTAGAACCAAACATGCGCATAAACAATTTGAATCTCAGCAAACTTGGCATTTTGTAATCCTGTTAGCGATTCAGTTTTTAATCCAAGTAAGTACTTAAAACACAAGCATATCTTGACTCTGCAATTTCTGAGGCTGGATTCCAAGAGAATGACAATTCATCCTCCTAGAAGACCTTTCAGGCTGAAAGGAATCATGAGAGCTTTCCAAAAATGAATGTATAAAATCCACTAAGCCACATCCATTCTGTGATTCCCTCACTGATCGTCAATTCATTGAACAATCATGTATTGGGAACCTACTATGTGCTAAGCTCTAGGACTGCAGTTCTTTAAGGTCAGTCTTGCAGATGAAAAGCTATAGTCCTGTTAGGCAAATGTAGCAGTCAGCCACAGAGTTTTGATTTTAGGATGTTCCCTTCAAAAACTCCTTGAGCAATTTTCCTTTAAGTTAAGGAACTAAAGGTGAGGGGCGCCTGGGTGGCTCAGTCGTTAAGCGTCTGCCTTTGGCTCAGGTCATGATCCCAGGGTCCTGGGATCGAGCCCCGCATCGGGCTCCTTGCTCAGCAGGAAGCCTGCTTCTCCCGCTACCACTCCCTCTGCTTGTGTTCCCTCTCTCGCTGTGTTTCTGTCAAATAAATAAAATCTTTAAAAAAAAAAAAAAAAAAAGGAACTAAAGGTGACGGGCAAGTGGTGGAATAAAGGATGATTTATTCTTATCTTTTTGATAAGAATCTTTTGATGATTTATTCTTACACACCTTAACCTTGTGACTTACCCCAGTTTGGAAGCCAGGCCAGCAGCATCAGTGCCACGGGTAGTTTGTTAGAAATGTCAGTTTTAGGGCTTCGTCTCAGACCTACTAAAATCAGCAACTCTGGTTCAACAAGCCTTCCAGGTGACTCCACAAGCTCAAGTTGAGAACCATTACCTTGGACGCTTAAAAGTTGATCTTTAACTGCAGAAGCATACATATATCAGATCAATAAGGCATCTCATAGCCCTGAGAATGAGTGATGGGAAATGGGTTGGGTCTCTGCAGTGAGGTAGCTAAGAGCAATGGGCACTTTCAGATGTGAAGAAAATGGGAACCTTTTCTATATTGTGATCTGTGCTAGGACATACCTCTTGGTCTAATGAAGGAAAGGTACCATGCAGACTGATTAACTCATCCAATTACTAAATCTCTTTGTTGTCTACCTGGTGTCAGTAAGAGAAATTTCTTTCACTTCTTCACATATGCCAAGCTCCTTTCCACATCAGGACTTTCTTCCCCTGCTGCTCTTTTGTCTGAAATGCCTTTCATTCCCCTTTCACCACCAAACTGCTCTTAACTACTCACTCTTTTTGTCTCAACTTAAATGTCATTTTCTCAGTTAATCCTTCCTTGATCCTTTACAATGTCAAATATGTTTATAGCACACCGTGCCTCTCCTTGGAGTACTTATAATTAAGGAGTGATTATAATTAAAAATTTAATATTTGTCTCTTCCAGTAGATCTTAAGTTCCATGACAGTAAGGACTTTGTCCAAATCTTATGCAATAAATATTTGTTGAATGAATGGGGATTTTTTTTCCTTTTTTTAAGAAACTGTTTATTTTCTGTTAATCCAGTCTTCTGTGGCTGGCTTAGCATTCCAGTCCTCAGCAGGGAACTGCTGACTAGACACAGAGGGCCCCTGCTCCCCTTCGGACCAGTCTGTGACCTCAGGTGGAATAGCAGTGCATCTAGAAGATGGAGCAGTCCTTTCACCCTGAAATTCCTCCTTGGTTACAGCCTTCTCAGCAGCAGCCTGCTCTTCCTTTTCAATCTCTTCAGGATCTCTGTAGAAGTAGAGATCAGGCACAACTTCCCATGGGTATTCACGGGAAATGGTGCCACGCATGTGCAGAACCTCCCAGGCCAGTATCTACCACATCAGATGCACCGATCAGCTCCCTTGTTGCAAGGGATGGCGACGTCCATATAGCGCAGGAGAGAGAGTCTGTGTGACACAGAGTGGTGGTAAGCAGGTAAACATGAGATGCCTCTGTGAGAGGCTGGTGATCAGCCCTGGGATCAGTAGCCACCAGGAGTCCCGGCTCCCAGAAGACTGCCTGGATCTGGCTAGTGAAGCTTCCAGCAAGAGGAGTGGTTCTGGTAGCAGCAGCAAACTTAAGCACAGCTCACTGGCCAGTATCCCTGGATGATATGACCCTGACATCAGCTGACTTTTCAATGGCAACAATGGCATGAGCTGCCAGAAGAAGCTTCTCCCAGGTTCTCCTCAGATTTACATGTAGATACCATCACTTTCCCTTTTGTAGATGTACCGGTCCATCTAGAAGTCAAGGTTGCAAGGTTCCTGCTGCAAGGAATTTGAGGACATCCCCCTCCTTCATTTGCAGGACATCAATGTCTCTGGACATTGTGAAAGTTTCCCTTTAAGTTACAATGGGAAGGAAAAACAACACCGTAGGGACCTGTCCCTAGGTAGCACAGAAAGGCTGAATGGGGATTTATTAAACAGTAAATTTTATGGAACTCACATGAATGTTAAAGAACTATGTTTCCTAAGTCCTAACCTGGGAGCTAAACTGTTCAGGACACATCATCAATGGTTTCTGGAATCCCCTTTTCTTATATTTTTAGATATTTCTATTCTCTACTTCCTCCCTTGACTGATCTAATGAAAGAGAGGG
Source organism: Procyon lotor (assembly GCA_028646535.1). NCBI lineage: Eukaryota > Metazoa > Chordata > Mammalia > Carnivora > Procyonidae > Procyon > Procyon lotor. The sequence goes on from CM053605.1 coordinate 24,692,843, forward strand.
CATCTTAATCCATAGTGGTAGAGAAATAAGAAAAAAATGACTAAAATTTGTTTAAGCACTTAAAATGAGGCTACTGTGCTATAGGCTTGACATGCACGAACACTTCAAGTGCCCAAAAATCTTATGAGACATGGAATCATTTTCCTCTGGAAGTGAAGAGACGCTGAGAGATGTTACACACTATGGCTAAGGACCACAGAGTGGTAGAATTAAGATATACACCTAGGATTTATACCCAACTTCAAGCTCTGTGCTTTGAAAATGTGAGGAGAAAGATAATAATCTCAAGGGAAGTAATAAACAGACAGTTAAATACTGCTCAAGAGGCAACACAATATATGTAAAATGTCTTAATACAGAGCAAATATTAGGTGTTCAATAAATACTATTATGAGCTATCATCATCATCATCGTCATCACTGTCATTATCCTTAGCCTGGAAAATCTTCCTAAATACTATGCTTCTAGAACCTAAAACTCACATCTGAACAGACTCTGGACCTACTTTACTTATTTTATTTTATTTTATTTTATTTTAATTTTTGGACCTACTTTATTTGATATAGCTAAGTTCGGAGAAATTCTCTCACAGGAATAAAAAAAAAAGCCCCAAAAGGAAATTTATGAACTGAGCCTCTTCAAAACTGCATTTAGACTCAAGTGATCTGAAAATTACTAGTGAAGTCTACTGCTTTACATTTCTTGTTTTCCAGTGAATTAGTTTTGAGTCTCAGAAATCACATATGCTTGTGAAATTTGTTTTCCAGACTTGAAACTGGAATTAAGCACAAACGAGCCTTTTGGTACTATAATGTCTCAAATTTCTAAGACACTTAGATTTAGTTCTTCTTCTTCTTCTTTTTTTTTTTTTTGGCATTTTTAAGATGCTTGCCAGCTTTCACCAACACTGGCCTCACTGTCAGAAGAATGAGGCAGGAACAAAGCTGCAGCAGGGAGAAGCTGTGGTAGGAGTAGAGAGCCACCTGGTTAGCTACTCTTTGTGGAAGAACACTGAGGCATGAATTGCAGGAGAAAACAAACCTGTCGTCCTTCTTGCTAAATGTGATCACCAAAATGGTGAGGATGGCCTACAGGGTCTCTGAGGGAGAACATAGTAGGGAGAGAGAACCTCTGGAAATGTGACTGAGGTAAAGGTTCATGAGACCAATGCTCAAGAGCATAGCATGAGTGATTGTTGTTCTGTGGCGCATCAATGAGAAGACAAACATGACAAAACTGAATGCTAATGACCAATCTCTTCTATACCTTCTGCAGAATCGGCATATATTTAAATTCAAATCTAAAATCATTTATGAGTGCCTACTATGTACCAGGCCCTATACAAGTGGCTTTCATTTATATTAGTTCTTTTAGCCCATTAACAACAAAGTCTTTTTACTATAACTTTACATTATCATAACATTAACACCTAGTATTAAAAATGGATAAGGGAGTTCCATTTTTTGTACTGACGGAAGACTTGGCCATATTCTCACTTTCATGAAAAGAATAGGAATAGCTGGACAGACATGAGAAAAAAATAAACAAAACAAAACAAAAAATCTGCTTGGAGGCTTTGGAGAACTAAAGGAGGCAGAACTTGAGGGACAAAGAATGATTCTGAAGACTAGATAAGCACATTGAATCGAGCCTAATATTTTGTGGCATTTTTCTCTGCAAGTCTTTGGATAATTCATAAGTGGTACAGGATCAGATGCTAAAACAAAACAAAACAAAACAAACAAAAAAAACACACAATGAGCAGAGTTTAAAGGCTAAGACGTGGAGACTGAGAAGAAATCTTGACATTCTCATAGGATTGGCAAGATAGAAATTAGAGTCCATGGTCTGCTAAGAAAGGTCTGAGTAAACAACTCAGATTTATAGTTAGGAATACAGAAAGACTACATTCCAGGAGTGAGGGTAAATTAAAAATAGACTATCCCTTATAACAACTAAAACCCAGCTTCCAGTCATCTAACTCAAAGCTTAGAATAAATCAATATGATCCTAATCTGCCTGTCAAAAAGCAAAGTAAATCCTCTCTAGAAAAAGATAACATCAGCCTGAGATTATTTCTACAATTTTCAAGCGCTATGTCTAGCATTCAATCAGTGCATACCAGGAGATAGGACCAAAGGACTGAAAACAAAGTGGAAATCAAATAATGTAAATACTCAGGGCTAATCCAGATAGTTACATTATTAGACATGGTTCTCAAAATAACTTTAATTAATATGTTCAAGAAAAAGATGACAAGAGGGAAAATTTAATCGCAGAAGTATAATCTCAGGGTAAATCAACTGGATACACTAAAACTGAAAATCATCCTACCTAAAATTAAGAGCTCAATAAATGGGTCTGATAGAAGACTAGACACAGCTGAAGGCAATATTAGTACATTGGAGGACAAAGGCATTCAAAAATTACCAAACTGAATCATAGGTTAAATTAAAAAAAAAAAAAAAAGGCACAGAACAGAGAGCAAGAAACACGTACCTGTACAAAAAGATCTAACAGTTTTGCATTATTAGAGTACCAAAATAAAAGAAAGTAAATGGGACAGAAACAATATTTGAAGAGATATTGGCTGAGAATTTTCCAAAATTGATGAAAAACAGATTTAAGAAGTTCTACAAACCCTTACCCAGTTTTAAACACACCAACACATACACACACATGCATGCGCATAGGCATACTGTACGTTTCATGCTGAAAACCAAAGACAGAAAGATTTTAAAGCAGTTGAAGACAAAAAGATACACTATCTTCAAAGGAGTAACTGACAACAGACTTTGGTGAAAACACTAAATGCCAGAAAACAATAGAATGAATTTTCAAAATGTTAAAAGAAAGAAAAAGATCTGAAAACTATATACCCAGAAAAAAATCCTCAAAAAATTAAGACAAATTCTTAAAATTTTTAAAGAAATACAAACTGAGAAGATTTGTTACACTACAAGAAATACTAGGGAAATTATAAAGGGTAAAAGGAATATTCCAGATAGAAGCAAAAATATTCAGAAAGAAAGAACAATAGAAACAGTTAAAATAAACAAATAGTGGGGTGTCTGGGTGGCTCAGTAGGTTGAGCGTCTGACTCTTGGTTTCAGCTCAGGTTATGATCTTGGCTTTGTGAGACTGAGCCTCATGTTGGACTCCACACTCAGCTCAGACTTTGCTCAAGATTCTTTCCCTTTTGTTAATAAAACAAAATAGCTTGTTATTTGAAAAGATCAATAAAATTGACAAAGCTTCAACAAGACTGACAAAGTAAGGGAGAAGAGACAAATTACAAATATCAGGCATGAAACAGAGGATGATATTACAACAGACTCTGCAGTTCATTAAGAGAACATCCTATCAAGAGAACAATAAGAAAATGCTATGAACAATCTACACATAAATTTGATAACTTAAATGGACCAACTCCTAGAAAAGTGAAAGCTACCATAATTCACAAAATATGAGATAACTGGAATAGTTTTCTAATTATTAAGGACATCAAATTTATAATTGAAAATCTCCCAAAAAAGAATTCTCTAAGCCTAGATGGTTTCTCTGGAGAATTCTACCAAATGTTTAGAGAAGTAACACCAGTTATATACAATTTCTTCCAGAAAAAGAGGAAGAGGTAACATTTCCCTTCCCATTCAATGAAGCCAGTGAACCTTGGTATTAAACCCAATGAAAGTACAAAAGAAAAGAAAACAAAACGAAACTACTGACCAGTATCTCCCATGAATGTAGATGCAAAAATTCTTATCAAAATATTAGCAAATGAAATTAAGTAATATCGGAAAAGAATTATATACCATGACCAAAAAGGTTTTATTTCAGGATGCAAGGCTGGTTCAGTGGTTGAAAGTCATAAATGTAATCCAACATGTTAATAGGCTAGAAAAGAACAATCACATGATCATATCAGTTGAAGCAGAAAAATCATTTACTAAGACTCAATATCCATTTATGATAAAAACCTTCAGAAAACTAGAAATTAGGACATTTCCCTCAATTTGATAATTACATCTACAGAAAAATGTATGGCCAGCATCATACTCAATGGGGGAAAGACCACATGCTTTTCTCTTAAGATTAAGAACAAATCAAGAATATTTGCTCTCACTTTTGCTGTTCAACATACTAATATAAGTTCTAGCTGGTGCAATAAGGCAAGAAAAGGAAATAAAAGCCCTGACAGATAGAAAAAGAAGAAACAAATCTATGTTCACACAAAAACCTATGGATGATTATTTATGGCAGCTCTATTTGTAATAGCCCAAAACCAGAAACAACTAAAATGTCCTTCAATAGCTAAATGATTGCATTCACATCATGGAATATTACTCAACAATAAATAGGAATGAATTATTGATACCTACAATAGCTTGGGTGGATCTCAAGGTCATCATGTTGTGTGAAAAAAGCCAATCACACAGGTCACATAGTTCCCCATTTATTTGATTCCATTTAGGTAGTATTCTGGATATGACAGGATTATAGAGATGGAAAACAGATGAGTGATTGCTAGGGTTTGGAGATGGGGTAAAGAAGGGTGTGTGACTATAAAGGGATAACATGAGGAATACCATTGTGGTGATGAAATAGTTCTGTATCTTGATTGCAGCAGTGGACACATGTGTGATGAAATTGGCATAGAACTATACACACCTTGTACCAATGTCAAACCATTGGTTTTCATGTTGTAACTATTGGAGAAAACTTGCTAAAGAGTACAAGGATTTCTCTGTACTATATTTGCAACTTTCTGTGACTTTATACAAAGTTCAAAATAAAGAATTAAAAATAAATTATAACTGTATAAAATTTGACCATATAAATAACTATAAGCATATGGCTATGAAAAAAGGAAATAAAAATACATGAAGTCATGTACCGGCAAGAAAAAGTCCACCAAATTAAAAAAAAAAATCTACTAAATGAGAAGAGCCTTTTAGAAATTTCCACCCAACTTCAATTCAGTCCTAGGTGATCAATAGTAATCTTAAGAGTAGAATGATACAAATACCTAGCTACTAGCATATATAATAGTAACTTAAATTATGCTTATTAACTGACAGATGCTGTTTTTTTATATATATGAATATAGTATACAATATAATTAAATTATTTTAACAGTCTTACATAGGCACTATCCTTATGATCACTTTAGAGGTGAGGAAACTAAGCCAAGGAGAAAGTAGGAAATCCCCTACAGAAAGTGGCATAAGAATATCCAGTCAGGCTTTGCTTTAAGGGAGAGTATGGCTCAGGCCCAGACCACCTACTGACCTTGATATAGAAAATCCATTGCATTTGCATTGAAGAAAATAGTCCTTCTAGCTTTGTGCTCAGAGATCTTAGCAATTTGGAAAGTGAGGAGCTGAGTAATGGCCAAGTTTGAGGAAATCTAGAGTGCTTGCTCAGGATTAATTAAAAGTCTGTGTAAAACTATGCCTCTTGAATTCTATTTCCGGATGGGTTCATATCAATCCTCAGTTAGCTCTCCAGAGGGGAGGGCATTCCACAGCATATAAATATTAAAACATCTTTTTAAGATGTTGGATATTTATGAGTACTAACATTCAAACTATCTTTTACTGCCCTTTCTCATCCCACTGATTATTTATTGTTTAAAAAGATAAATACAGGAAAGCAATTGACCTAACGATGGCCTATTCCTGATTACGCATTGCATTAAATACAGAAATTATAAAGAGGGCACTTTGGAATCTTTGGGTCTTTAATATCGGCCAAGACTGTGTAATGAAAAGGTATGTGGCTTAGCCTAATAGATTAATGCAAACCACAGGTCACAAGAGGCCTGGGGTAAGTGTGGTTGATCAACACAATTCTAGCACTACTAGAGAGAAGTAGGTCAAAGCCCAAGGATTCTGATATGTCCTTGTACTTCCATTGAGTAGCCTTGAGTAGGGTGGTTTGCACATGAGAGGCATCTAATATGCTTTTAATGGAATGAATGAATGAATGAACGAACGAACAAATGAGGGACAGTAGGATGTCTGGCAGGTAAGGAGCAACACACGTGTTCTCTGCACACGCTTAGTGGCTTTCATCATTTTTACTGTAATGATCTTTTCTACCTTATTTTCTTAAAAAAGTATTGATTGAGCTCACTACATTGTTTTCAAGATGCACTTATAAGCTACAACCTGCAGTATGAAAAAACTTAGCATAGGTAGAAGCTCACGTATGAGTTTTGGAGTCATATCTGGGTCAGAATCCTGGCTCTAGATCATTTATTACCTGTGGCACCATATGTAAGTTTCTTAATTTGTCTCAGCTTCCAGTTTCTCATAGGTTATCTACATTTGTCACCCTAGAAGCTGAGAACTTAGGCAGACACAAGTCTAGCATAATCCCAAGAGTAGGGCTCTCAAAAGATGGAAAAGAAAAAAAAAATAATGAGAACACTGAGTTTTAACAGATACCTATTCTACAGGATTTCTGTTACCCTTCTAAAGCACCAGTCTGAATATGGCATCCCCATTTGAAGGGTTCCCTGTTGCTCTTGGACTAGATACTAATTGTTTTATCTTAGATGATAGGGCCTTTAAGAGTATGGCTTATGTTGACCTTCGTTACTTGCCTCCTGCCAGCCTAATATATGGACCATGCTCCAGATACTCTGATATATGCAGTTCCTACCATAAATGCACCATGTTTTCTCTTCAGGTCTTTTGCCTGCTCAATTAATTTCTGCTTGTTCTTTAGGTCAGAATATAGATTCCTTTAGAAAGCCTCGTTTGACCATCCAGCTCTGCATTCAGTGCCCCTGTCAGAAGCTCCTACAGCATCTTTGGCTCACCCTTATTACAGCATGCCACCATTAATATTCCAAAATATCAGCTGTATCCCTCAGGAGGACAGAAGACTGTATTCTGTTCTATTCTCTTTGTGTTATTTATACGCCTAAAGAAATTCTGCACATTCCCTTCTGCCTCCTCTTGGTAAACTGGATAATTTAGATAAATATACCTTAAGGATCAGGTCATTTGTTTGAAAAACAGTCCAGTCAGTTCTTAAATGACAGCTTTAAGAAATCAGAGTAACCTTTCGGCAAGCATTCCTCAAACATGTCCACTTATTACCAGTAGGGCTGAAGATGGCAAGGGGGTGGAGGTCTTGCAGATGGATGGTCACTAAGTACCAACCCTCCTTGTCTAGCTCATGTATAATAGAGGAGAAGGTTATCTACATTTGTCACCCCTGGAAGCTGACAACTTAGGCAGACACAAGTCTAGCACAATCCCAAGAGTAGGGCTCTCAGAAGATGGAAAAGAAAAAAATTAATGAGAACATCAAGTTTTAAAGAGTGGGGATGGAGGGAAGTAGAGTTAATGGTATATCAGTTATTATTAGCACTTATCTGGTCATAGAGATTGTTTCATTAAGAGATTTCTCATTATTGTTTAAAAGTCACTTAAAAATTGATGGTAATATGTTCTAAGGGAAAAAAAAAACCCGATTGCTTTGTTCAACTGATGAATTTTAACTCTCTATGGAAATGGCATTTATCACTGGGATTCCCAAACTGAAATGAGATCACTTTGGCTCCGTTTGTAGAAACTAAAAACACATCTCCAAGTCATCTACTGTAGTCCCTGTTCAACTCCCTCCACACAGCCTTGCAAAGCTGTGAGTCAGATGGGAGAACAGAAGCCATTAAACTGAAGTAAAACTAAAAGGAAAAATCACTAGAGAGAGACAAGGACATGTACCAACAGAGGCATGAACTGTGCATGACAGAGTCATGCCTCAATGAGGTGCCAATTCTCTGAAATCAAGAAACTAGACATCAATTATTCTGCATTGCCCAAATAACACAAGATATTTTCACACCCAGCTGTTCACACCTGGCTAGGAAGCTTTACTGTTAACACTTTTTCTATCCTTCATCACCCTTATCTTAGAATTTTCCAAAACATACTTTTTAGTGGTCATGAAAACTAAGAATGTATGTCCTCCACCTGCTTTACTTAAGTGATATTAAAAAATATTCAGACTAAAATATTTCTGTCTCAGCTATAAAAGAGGGTCTATATAATAAGGATAGCCTCCCACAGGAAGTTAATAATATATTTGAACAGAGTGCTATGTAGCATTAATCTATAACTTTTGCATTATTAATGGAAGTGAAGAAAAAGAAGACAAGTCATCTAGAGGTAATCTGTTTGTGGTGGATGCCACAGGCTAGTTGCAACTCCTTTCTCCCTTGTCTTTGTTGACTGAAGATGAAATACTATTTCTCAATACTCTTTTGCACTTAGAAGAGACTTCTATTTTATTTTTCTATTTTATTTTATTTACTTATTTTTTAAATTTTATTTTATTTTTTCAGTGTTCCAAGAGTCACTGTTTATGCACCAACCACTTTCCAAGGAGAAGTGGACAAATAGCCAATGGAATATGCATGTCAAGTCCATTCCTTTGAAAAAAATCTCCCAGAAGACCCCAACAACTTCTCACCGGCAAAGGTCTCTAGAAGAGAGACTTTTAAATATAGATTTTGCTAGTGAGAAGTTGTTGGGGTCTTCTGGGAGATTTTTTTCAAAGGAATGGACTTGACATGCATATTCCATTGGCTATTTGTCCCCTTCTCCTTGGAAAGTCGACACAAAGCCTAGAGTTGCAACAGGTTTCTTGGAATCATGATGTAACATGAACAAGCAGTCTAACTATTGAGAAAGCAGGTCACTTAATGAGGCCCAAACCACCCAAATTCTTTAAAGGGTGAGACAAATATATCAGTTGGGATTTTGGTTGTTTACAACCAAACAGGATATGATTCAACACACTGTTGTTATGACAGCTCTTCTGGGACACATAGAAATTGGGCTAGTTCATCCAATGGACTGTGCATGAGCTCAAATCCTAACCAAATGGAGATTCAAGGGGCAGGAAGATAGTGTTGGTTCTGACGACAAGCTGAGGGACATTTAATGAGGTAAGAATGGTTTTTAACAAGCAATTGGCAGAGTAGGTAAATGTGTAATAACTGTGCTCTTCACATATGCAGATATGACTGATATAAAAGAATCTGAACTGTTTTCTAGTTTTCATGTCTTTTAAACCCTCCTTTTCTTTTCTATTTCTACTTTCTAACTCTTATGATGAAATACACCAGCAAGAGTTTGGGCTGGAATGAGGAATTAACCATCAACCAGGTGACCGTGAAACAATCTAACAGGTTCGCAAACCCATGACTTTAAGGGTCAGCAGCTAAATTTAATCATTAGCATTCCTAAATAGTTGTATTTAGTTCAATAACTTTCTTAATACATAGCCCAATAATATACAATATTGGCCAATAATACATAGTCTAAAGACATTCTTAAATAGTTATAGTCAATATTTATTGAACCAGGCACTGGGATAATCTCATTTATTCTACAAACAACCCATAGGAGATAGGGTATACTCTTGTCCCCATTTTACAGTGAGGAAACTGAGGCTTTGAAAAATTAATATATTTGAGCCAACTACCTAGAAAGACGAATCCACAGTCTCAGGTATTTCCCAAATTAAATGCATATGTGATTTCATAATTTTTATAATATGTCTTTTATATACCTCTATTCTAATGGAACACATTATACTGTAATTATTTGTTCATGAGGTAGTTTTCACTGTTATACTGAATTCCTTAAGGGCAAGGATTGTTTCTAAACTTCTTTGTATGATCTGTGGAAAACAATACAGTGGAAGTTTCCTACAGACATTGGTGAATATCTGCTGGGAATCAAGGCTTCTTAACAGGGAGACGGAGGAGCTCTGTGCTGTTGGCCGCCTTAATTTCACAGCTGTAGTGTGTAAGTCAGTAAGTATTTGATAAGCAGATATTAAATGCCTAATATTATATGGGACCACAGAAAGTCTTATTTTGCATAATTAAGCCTAAATGGACACATCATTTGGAAATATCTGGAGGAGAAAAAGGATGCAGGACTTGCCAAGAACAAGTAATTACCTTTCTTTTTAGGGTTACTAGATTGGTAAATTAAGGGTTTCTCACAAACACAGTGTATCTTAATATCACTAAAATATTTGACAAAGTCTTCTACAATGTTCACAGATGAACTGGAGAATGCACACTAAATAATAGTAGACTGGATTAATGGTTAACTGAACATCCCAAAAAGTGGTGATTAATGGAGGTCTTGAGTGATGAGTTGCAGGGATTTTACTTGACATTGATCAACGATCTTATCAATGACATGGATGAGTCCATAATGATTAAATATGAGGATGTATAAACCTAGGAAGGATAGCTAATATATTAAAGGACAAAAATCAATACTTTAAAATATCTTTATTGGCTACAACAATGGGATAAACCTAACAAGCAAATATTTAACTTGGATAAAAAGAATATCCTGTGTTTAAAGAAATAATTGTAAAAATATAGGATTCTGCATAATATATTTGGGAATATTTGGCTTGATAGCAACTCAAAATAGAGCTTTTTGTTAAAAAGTGCACACCAATAATTACACCTGATATAAAAATTAAGGCAGCATTAGTAAGTATAACAAATTAAGATAAAAAGATTTAAGAGTCTCTTTGATTTTCTATGCCTTTTTTTCACACTATTTCTGAATTATGGTGTCCAGTTCTCCATTCCATGCAACAGAAGGCAGTCATAAACTCAATAGACCTGAGCATATTCAGAATATGGTTACCAAGAAGGCTACATGTATGGGTTATAATTTAAATGACTTGGCCTGCTAGAGGAGTTTATACTAAATAAATGGTTATACTTCTCAAGGCTACATGCTTGTTTGCTTCATCCTAGTAAGGCCAGGTCTAAACATAGAGCCTGGCATGTATTTGGAGTTCAGTAAACATTTATTAATGAAGGTGGTCATAGCAATCACCTCAAATATCTGAAGGTAGGGCTACGAATGAGGCTTAGATTCTGTGTCCAGGTAGGTCAACCCAGGAGCTATCTAGTAAATGTTACATGGAGACAGCACTTGGGTGGATACAAAGTGAGCATCCCTATATCAATTAGAGTAATCTGACAGTAAAAAGGGATGTCTCATGAATTCTTGTCACTGTAAGTATGCCAACATGGCTTAAATGACATCCTGTGAGGGATTTTGTGGAGAAGACGCCTCTGATGGATGGGATGTAAGATGCGGCCCCTTAAAGTCCCATTCAACTCTAAGATTCTGTCAAATCATTCCTTCCTTCCTTCCTTCCTTCCTTCCTTCCTTCCTTCCTTCCTTCCTTCCTTCCTTCATTCCTTCATTCCAAAAATATTTATTGAGTACAGACTGCTCTAGGAACTGAGGACATAATGGTGAACAAAAGCACGAAAGGTCCCTATCCCTGTGAAGCCTGAAGTGGAGAACAGTGGTCTCTAAAATGGGCTGTGGGCACAACTGAGGGGAGAAAGAAAATAGAACTATTATTCACGGCTTAAAAAGTCTCATTCTTTTATTAACTTCTATATTTTACAATATGATCTATAATGCATATAATATCATTAGTAAGGTAAGTAAGTGTATGTCACTTAGAATCAAAGGCACATATTTTGGGGAGTTAACACCCCAAAGCATTTTTATGGTTAGGGTGTGTGATCAAACTTATTTAGCAACCTCTGATAAAGAATGTCAAGTAATCATGTGAGTGAATGTGCAACTGCAGCCATGTTAAGTACTACACACACCTTCTATTTCTCCTAGTCGGGACTGTTCTAAGCTCACTCAAACATAAAGCCTTCATGTTCACATGCTGTGGGAGCCCTTTAATTGCTGGTGTTGCAGTGACAAATGAGCACACTCTACCCTTAGGAGCTGTCAGGATTTAACCCCTGCTATCTCTGAATCCTAGAAGAACCAGCACCATAAGAATCCAATCTTATGACTCCATCATGGTGATAGGGATTATTTTTAGCCACCATCATTTACAGACGATCCTTTATAAGCCAGGCTTTTCTTAGAAAGGCTGACGATTCAGGCCCAAGCCTTGAGAAGCAGGGAGGTAAGAGGCAAAAGTTAGTTTCCCCTATTGCGAAGCTATTGTGGCCACACATATGACATGTTTCTGTGACATAGAGATACGTAACAGATAAAGATTTGTTCTATATAGAGATAGCCCAAAATGCAAAATTATATTTAACCATTATAACATGTAAGGCTGTTAGGATAATCCGCCTTTAGCAAATAAGGAGGTGAGGATAAATTGCCATTTAATGGTAGGCTGACATCCAGGATTCTGTGTCACATGAGCGAGCCCTTCCTTATCCCACTTCTGGCCCACATCTCAGGATAAAGTCCAAACTCCCCATCAAAGCCTGCTAAAGCTGTATCATCTGCCTTTTGCCCAGCTCTTAGACCCTCCCATTTTAATCTCTTGCCATTTACTCTCTCACTCAGGTTTCTGTTTTACTGAGCTTCTTGTAGTTCCTCTAGCACACCATGCTTTCTCTGACCCCCATGCCATTCTCTGTTCCTCCCACCCTCAGGTCCAGCTGCACCAGGCACCCTATGCTTCCCACACAGAGCAATTTTCACACTGTGTTCTCATTACACCTTTGTAGCCCCCAGTCGACTATAAGCTCTAGAGAAAGTACCCATCTTCCACCTTGTTCTCCAATGAACTCTGCACTGAACTCATGTCCTGGCGCTCAGTAGATTCAATAAATGTTTATTGAATCATATGCATGAAGATGAAAAATGGCATCTCAGAAAAGTTAACTTACTGAAAGTCATATAGTAATATCTGGAAGAGGACTGAACCCAGGTCAGTCTCATTCCAAAGTCCAAGATTTAACCTGCCATTTTCACGTTAGGAGCCAAATGGATGCCAATCCACCCATCTGGGTACTAGTTCCCTTAACTAGGAAATGAGAGTATGGGTCTATATAATGGTAGTGTAAGGAAAAGAAGATTGTATAACATAAAATGAATCTAAGATAAAGGCCTTATTCAATGTTATGTGACGGGCAGGTGACTCAAACTTCTCTGGGCCACAGTTTCTGTAATAATATGAGAAGGCTTTCCGGATGGTCTCTGAATTCTCTTGTTAACTCTGAAACACAGTTTATCCTTGAACAACACTGGCTTGAGCTGCACAGATCCACTTATATGCAGATTTCTTTTTTATAAATACAGTACAGTACTATAAATGTATTTTCTCTTCTTTATCAGTGTCTTAATTTTTTTTCCTGAAGCTTACCTTATTGTAAGAATACAGTATATAATACATATAAAATACAAAATATGTCTTAATTGACCATTTATGGTATTGGTAAGACTTCTTGGTCAACAGTAGGCTATTAGTAGTCAGGTTTTTAGGGAATCAAAAGTTATATGCAGATTTTCAATGTGCAGTGGGGGTAGGGGGTCAGCACTCCTAACCCTCCTAACCCTCGCAGTGTTCAAAGGTCAACTGTATTCTTATGTAAGGAACTTCAAAGTTGCAAGTTTTTCCATCCCGTAACGGCAATACTATCTTTGTCACCAAGCTTGCTAAGTTCTTACAACTTTATTAATTCTCTTCACGTTGCAATTTCCCTCTGCTCCTATCTAGCTACTGAAATTGTTCTCTCTAAATTAATTGAAGACCTCTTAGTGGTTATATCCTAAATCCTCTTTTAGTTCCTTTTCTATTGACCTTCTGAAGTATTTGAAAGCCTCACCCCTGTGGTCTCTGCTAAACATCTTTCTCTTAGTTTTAAGCTAAAGTTTTTGGCTTTTTCCTATTTTTTCCTATATCCAATGCCACTCTCTTATTCCAGGCGCTTCCCATCTTTCAATACTGTAATCATATCTTCATTTGTCTTATAGTCTAACCATCTTCCTCTTTGTCTGCCATCAAACTGGCAGAGCTATTTTCCCCAAATACAAAACTATCAGCTCATTCCACATTTAAGACACTTAGATGGCTCCCAGTGTCCATGGGATTAGCCAATATATAAATAAATACTGATTGCACACATCTTCCATTCATCCTCTGGAGCCCAGGGTAGACACCATGTTTTGAGTATAACTTCAGAACCCTTCTTAGCACTGATTTCCAGACAGCTACAACCAATCAATATATGTGAACATAAGATGAAACCTTTTCATTCATAATATGATTTTAACTTTAAATGTATCTGCTTTCCAGATACATTTCCTATTCCTATCACTTTCTTTTAACCATACTCCATGTTCTGGATGCTTTAGAACTTCCCCAACATGCCATGCTCTTTCAGCCTACCTTACTCTTGTATATGCTAAGTATTCTGTAAGGAAAACATTTTTTTCTGCCAGATCTGGTCAATATTTACTAATCCTTGTAGAGTCAGTCCAAATGTTGCTTCCTTTTGAAGATCCTTCCTGACCAGCAGAGTTAGAAAAGCTTCTTTTTCTTCTGTTTACATTATATTGCAATGATCTATTTCCTTATGTGTTGATCCCCTTCTAACTAGAATATGTCTTTCTCTGGACTGGGGCCATTGCTTAATCATCTTTGTATCTTCCCTAGAAATTACCACAGTAGCTAGAACACAGTAGGTGCCAAATGAGTATTTTTTGAATGAAAGACCAAACAGATGACAAAGTGTACATGCCTCTAATTGTACATAAGGTAGGTTTGGAACTTACGGTTCCTGCTTATAGACACTATGTGAGGTATGCCCACAGCAACACTCCTCTTAGACTCACCTGATTCCGAGGCATACCAGAAAAGTTGAGAATTTCATGTAAAAGGACAGTAATAATAATAATAACCGTGATGAAGATCGAGTGCTTATTGTGTGCCAAGACAAAAACTGCTCATTTTAAGACTTAAAGAACAAGGGGCTGAATGATCTTCAAATATAATGAAAGAGAAGAACAGAATAAAGATAATTCTGGCATAAAGAGTCATACACTTTGATCTATTATCCAAAAATATGACAAGTGACTAAAACTCCACTGAAGACAGAGCCTTAGATCATTTATTAATACAGTAGGGTCAGAGTCAAAGGAAAGACTATCACTTATCTATCCATCTAGACTGGGGAGTAAATAACATTTTTTAAATATCATTATATACTGGCTACAGTTAACATTATCCTAAGAAATTTCTTTACTGGGCAAATATACATGGGTGAAAATTAACTTAGGATAGAGTTTCCTCACATTCCAAAGAATAACCATAGGATCTGGAAAAACAAAATAACTGTTAGGTGACAAAAATTTGGGAAGTGACAGTGCTGATTATTGTATGGTCCTTTTAGAGGAGCATTTTACAATGCATGTTAGCATATTGGGGATATGAAGACTATAGTAAGAAAACCTGCTCCGTGGGGCATAACCCAGAATTCTCCATATGCATTTGGCCGGTGAATTTTTTTTAATAGAATGCCTTGTGTTTATGTCCATGAAATTAGTACAGGGAAATACTGGCTTTGGAGGTTCTTAGAAACAGTCCCTCTCTGCTGGGATTCTAGCAGTGGGCACGTGCAAAGGGGATTGCTATGAAGACCTGTCTGATTTAGGGAAAATAAGATTGGTTTTGGTCTGGGCCAGAAGAGACTCACGAATGGTATTGTCATTTCCATGATAAAAATTCAACCACAGATGAAGGCTTAGAAGAAAAGGCCAACTCTTAATCAGTCGTTTGAATTAACAGTTTAGTTATTGGGGCTGTCTCACACAGTCATAGGAATTTATATTTTCATTTTATCCCAAAGAAAAACTTGACCATCTTTCTTTAATACTATCAACCTGGAAGCTTGACAGTAAGGATTAAAAATTGCTCCTTCCTTCCCACTTGGTTATTGGAAAGGCTCTGAAAGGTAATCAGTCTTGTGAAGCTACACTTTACAGTCTGCATAAAAATGCCATGATTTCCCTTCCTCTCCCCAACCTAATTGAAAGTGCATAATATCACCCAGCTGGGGAAATGTAAACGGTAAACATACGCAATATATCATGCTATCGCACAAAAGCTGGTTACTAATAGGGACTGGGTGGTTGTCAGGACCAAAAGAAATCTGGAAAACAAGTCTTTTTTTCATCTAGAATGAGAGCTCTTTGTGCCTGCCACCCCTCCCCCTCAACTCCGCCTTTCAGAATTCAAGCTACAGCCAGATTAAGCCAAGGTCAGTCAACTCATTCCTTGCGTGTGTAATTCCAGGGGTCACCTAACAAGGTATATTGACTAAAATGCTCTTATATCAGCCTTTCGAGAGATGAGACATTTTATTTGTGGCAGGAGGTGGGGTTGAAATCGTTTTGTTCCCTACCTACTTCAATTGTACTGACAGATGGTCTTATTATCTCTTTCCTTAGCTGCTAAGCCTAAAGATCCTTGGCCTTGTCACCTCTTATCTTTCCCTACTTCATCAAACTTCCATTGCTAAGATTATCTCTTTTTCTCCCTCTGATCATCCATGAACATCTATACAGGATCACATTTTCCTTGAGCCCAAAATCCCAACCTTGCTTTTCAAGGTCTTCTGCACCTCTAACAGCTCTCTGTAATTCCAGCTCTATTATACCTACGAAGGTAGGTTCTCTGACTCCTCACCTCCCAGTGTCATGACATCTTGAGTAAGTCTTTCACAGTGGGACTTGTAGGAGAAAGGACAATATTCCTTCAGAGTTTTCATCATTAGTCCTTTGACACAATAGACTTTCAAAAACTGCTTCCTGTTGCACCATGACCTCAATGATAATCATTCATTCATGCCAACTTATGACGGGCTAATTTGTTTTATTTTTGACGGCTGATACCTTACTGGTGGGTCAAAGACTAGCTCTTACCAAGAAGACTATCTCATTTCAGTTTTAATAGATTAAAGGATATATTTTTATCGGCTTCAGCAGGAGAGATGACTTTAAACTTACTGAATTAAAACCATATTTGTCTTTCAATAAGTTATATTACCTGTCAGCTGGCACCAACGGATGATATGGTTTGTTGACTTTGGCATAGAGACCCTCTAAGGGGTCTCTCTCTGGAGACAGTGGACGGCTCTCCCGATGGTAGCCCAGAGGTCCAGCCCGAGGTGGAGATGGTGACCTATAGACACTTGCTGATGCACATGGTTCCCGGAAGTGGTTCACTCTGGCATAGTTGGGGTCCATTTCATCATCGTCCATATCATGCAGTGATCCAGCTGCACCAGTAGCATAATCAATAAGACCTCTTGCCTGCTTTTCCCTTAGCTCCTGATGTTTTGCTCCAATCCTGAAAAAAATGTAGAACAGGAAGCAGAGACATATGTGAATTTTATGTGGAAATACAATGACAGACTCTCCCAAATCTATGTTGATTTCTCCTCGTCAGTCACTTAGCTGTTACTCTCCTATTAACCCAAGATCACAACATATAGAGATGCCAACAGCATATCTGTGGGGTTAATTTTATATCTCTGACCTTTATTTGTTATGGGGTCTTGACTTTTATAGCAATGGAATAGGTATTTTGACACCTTGTCCACCCGTGACTGTGCTGACTGCAGAGACAGAGGCTGATTTTCATTAACGTTCCTTTCCTACAAAGGGATGTGCCCCGTGGGAACAGTACATCTGTGGTGTGATAAAATGGAAGTCTTCCTTGGGAGAGGGATGCATGTTCAAGAGCCCATCAGACTCACATACTTTGGCTATGATTTCACTATTTGGTACCCTAGAGTTCTAGTGTATCCTTTTAAAGGAAAGAGCTTGCAAAAATTGATTTAAATATGAAAAGGAAATACAGAGGCTTTTTGGTCACTGAAAGCAGTGGGATCCGAGGTAATTTATGAGAGACTCTTAAGTTTTTTGGTTACACAAATGGGGATCATTGTGTCTCATTATGCAGGGGCTAGGGACAGAGTAAAATAGTGAAGAAATTAATAGGCTCCTGACAGAGATGAATTGGCACATATAAGTGAATTAAACATTACTGGCAGAACTCCATGGCGCTCAAGCCTTAAGTGATATTACAAAATGCTACTGCTAATCAGTATACTGTGTAGACTGCTGGGAATGGGAACAGCAAAATACACCTAGGTGGATTCCAAATCCATCTGAATTTTAAGAATTTGACATTTAATCTGGAAAGTGTTAGATCTGCTCTCCTAAATTCTCAGTTACGTGTTAAAATGGAAAGGTCACTGTGGCATCTTATTGGACAATGGTGACGGGATGGTGTCAGGGGTGTTCTGTGCTAATGAGGAACGAAGGTAACCTTACATCACTGGGCAAACAGGGTGTACTATGCATGCACTGCAAGAGAAGCCAGGCGCTGCTGGAGGAAGGAACTCAGGAGAGGACGGGGTCAAGCCTGAATCCTGGGCTCTGAGGATACAAGAGGGCTGTGGGCTACAAGCGAAAGCTCTGTACCAGCCTGGACACATTTACAGAGACCTTGGATGGATTAAAAAAACAAAAACTGAACTCTCTCGGTACCTTCTCTTCTCTAAGCAAAAACAGCTGCTTTTGCACAGGGCAGCTAGCTTTATTTTACAGAACATCAAACTCTTTGTAAAAATCTTTAAAAGCCATCCTCTTTATCTTTCAAGGTATTTTCTCTTTCAGCAGAATGGCTTTTTTTTTTTTTTTTTAAGTGGAGAGAAGGGAAGGGGAAAAAGAAAACACGAAGAAGAAGATACAGGGCAAAAATCCAGCATCTAACCCCAAGTCACAACAGATGAAAATAAATGCCAGGATACATTATTGCATATCTCTTTGCCTAAGTCAAATCATGTGCCCTACACATAAGTAATTAGAAGAATTTATTGTAAAGAGGAGCTTGAATCTCCAAGGGATTCTGAATGAAGATGAAAGGAAGATTACACGGTAGGGTACCTGTTAAGAAGCCCTGCCTGTCCCCTTTCCGTGCACGTTAGTCCTGGATTCACGGATGTTTGTTTTGAATAATTTTTTATAAAGAAGATAACTTGCTCTCTTCTGCAACAAAACAGTCCTTTCAGGGACAGTGCAGTCTGGATAATCAGAGGATGCTCGCTGCACTACCATGATAGGGATGGATTTCCATTGCAAAGAGAACGCAGGACATCAATAAAGTCAGGGGGTGGGATTTCTGTGTGTTACTATGCCTCCTCAATGCGATGCCTTCATGAGGAATCATTGAGCAGAAAGATGAACATCTCGTGGCTGCTGCATAAAGCCAGACTTGTGCATTAATGAAAGAAGAAAACACTGAGCCTGGTTTTTAAGTCACAGAAATAGAACACTGGTATCCGTGCTCCTTATCTCATCACTTCTCTGTCTTAGAGGTTTTCTCATTAATTAGGCTTGCTGGGTATGTAAAGATTCTCAGATGAAAAGTACTCTGTGTATGCTGAGCAGTATTTTATCTTGTATTTTTTTCGTTCTAAAACAAAACTAAATTTCTCCTTGATCCCCTCTGCACCACTGAGTGTTTCAGTAACTAATTTCATATTAATCACTCAGTAGGTGAAATAGTAATTTCTCTGAACCGTCATTATTATGCCATATATCAGGGTCTCTCCATGTGGGGGAGGACAAGGCAATCTTAAAATGGGTGTACGGAGGCAGAAGAGACTCTCTCCGGAGAGAAATGTCAAGGAAATAGATTTTTTTGTTTTTGGTAGCTCTGACCTCTCTGCCCCAATTCGGTGTGAGAATTCTAATTGTTTAGAGTCCTTTCCACTTTGAGGTCTTTTCATCACTGGGAACTCAACCTGTTAAAATATCTATTTTTCAAAATAGCTCTTGATAATACATCTTTTTTATTGGAGGGTACCGCCAGTTTCCCCGTTCTCCCCAGCACAGTGTTTTTGAATTGTTTAAATTTCTTCTCTCTCTTTTCTTACAAAAGCATTGTTGTTTCATTTTTACCATTATAACTCTTGGATATCCTCTTTTATTTCCATTTCTTTAGACAGACTCTGGTATTCAAGATTATATTGCCTAGCTGTGTCCAATATGGTGACCACTAGCCGCATGATATTGCATACATTTAAGTTAGAATAATTACAGTTAAATAAAATGTAAAGTTCAGCTTCTCAGTGTCACAAATCACATTTCAAATGCTCAATAGCCACACGTGACTCGTGACTACTGTGTCAGAAAATGCAGATAGAGACTAATTCCATCACTGCAGAAAGTTCTGTTGGACTGTGCTGGCCTAGATGATTCTAACAGTTGTTGGTATGTCTCCTTGTGCCCTTTTAATCTATACCTTAAAAGGCTGTTGGATAATTTTAAATCATATCTCTGTCAGATCAAGAATCTCTAATGAGATTATAGTAAATGATGGATTAAGAGTATGACTCCTCTACTTCCTCCTTCAAACCCTAAATGTATAAACAGTTGAGAAGTTGGGAAGACAAAATTAAATCTACAATGGAATTAGGAAATGACCATAAATCTTACACCATGCAATGAAATTTGGACTTGATTCAAAAGGGAGAGTTCAACAAGAGTTGATACATGCCTACGCCTCTACCAGGGTATACATTTCACTGAAAGTTAAGATCAAGATTATAGAAAATAAATTTCTATTTAGAAAACGATAGTGTGAAGGCGGGTTTAGGATCCTTTGGAATTGTGGAGTAAATCCTTGCGAGGTTCCAATTTAAGACTGGAAGAGGCGCGGAGCTAGAAGACAGCTATTTCCTCTGAGAAATATTTCCTCCTACGCTGAGAAACTTCATGGAGTGAAAGGAGACAAGAGAAAAGAAGCTCTGGCCTATTTTGTAGCTGAAAGGCAGAATTAGCAGAGCAGAGAAAAACAAATACAAACTCATCAAAATAAAACCAATAATCTAAGAGACTTCACTAAGCAAGCTGATCTCTTTCAGCTTGATCTGCTCTCCCAAAATGGAAAACCATTTTTGGTTGGGAAATGGGAAAATTTGGTTGGAAAATGGGAAAACAAGCCCCTAGGGTGTGCACCCAGCAGATGTGGCAAGAAGGTATTTTGGAAGAACATATGGAATTGAAGTTGCTGGTGACCTTAGATCTCTACATCCTCTATGTCCTCTAGCACAGATTTAAAAAAAATTTTTTTTAAACACTATATAACATGAAATTAATTTAATGGTTCATAACACGCATTTGACAAATTAAATACAATAAAAGAGAAAAATATTAGGGGTTATTGCACATAGTATGCATAAGTATTGTTTCGAGAAGGAGAAAAATCAAGTCATCTAAAAATTCAGGCAAATTCAGGCTAGCTTCAAACATTAATAAAGCCCAAAGAAGAACATTCTCAAACATTTCAAGGGACTAGAGCTCATTGACCTACTGTGAAAAACTACTTAACAATTAAAAGCAATCAACCAAAAATTGAATCAAAATGAGGAATTCAACTTGATAAGGCTGTGGAATGACAGGTGTGAAGGTGAGAGGTACCTTAACCTTGGGTTAAAGGTTAAACATTTGTAGCAACATAATTATGGAAAAACATAAGTATGATAAGCTTTGACAATATAAAAATAATAATCGTTAGTGAAAATCAGAAACCAATAAGGATGTGTAGGAGAAAGCGATTACATTCAGTTGTACTCATTTACTTACTTTTTAGAGGAGGCATTGGTAGTGACTGTTGAAAGTTGATAAATCAGGAAAGAGGGGGTATAGTATATTAAATTTTACAACAAAGAAGCTACTAAAGCAACAAATTATCAGAAGAGAAATGTATGAAATAAAATTCTAACCATGTAGAAAATAGAAAACAAGGGTGCCTGGGTGGCTCAGTTGGTTAAGCTGGATTTTGGTTCAGGTCATGATCTTAGGGTTGTGAGATTGAGCCCTGTGTCAGGCTCCCTGCTCAGTGGGGAGTCTGCTTGGGATTCTCTCTCTCCTTCTCCCTTTGCCCCTTCCCCTACTCTCTCTCTCTCTCTCTCTCAAATAAATAAATAAAATCTTTAAAAAAGATAGAAAGTAGAAGCAGCCAAAAAGTAACATAAAATCAGATGACCAGATTTATATTTTATGACAACAAATGAAAATGGAATAAATGTCTTTATTGTAACTAAAGAATCCCAGATATGATAAAAAAGAAAAACATACTATATGACATTGAAGTAGTGAAAAAATGAGGAACAGCCTAAATGTGCAGTAATAGGGGACTAGGAAAGACATACGGTACAGCGAAAAAATACAGTCATCTTATTCCCATACTAAAAGGAAATAAGTAAGATACACATACAGGCCAAGATAGATATAGGTATTTGTATGATGTATTACATATTCTTGCATTTGCATAGAAAATGTCTGGATGGATAAAAAAATTCATAATGGTCATCACCTCTTGTAAGTGGAATTGGAGGTACACTATCTGAATTTTTATATCATATATTTTTAGGATAATTAAAAAAAATTTTTAAAGGTTTTATTTATTTATTTGATGGAGAGAGAGAGATCACAAGTAGGCAGAGAGAGAGGGGCAAGCAGGCTCCCTGCTGAGCAGAGAGACCGATGTGGGGCTTGATCCCATGACCTTGAGATCATGACCTGAGCCGAAGGCAGAGGCTTAATCCCACTGAGCCACCCAGGCACGCTAATTTAAAAAATTTTTTAAATATAACAAAGTCGCTTAAACTACATATTGACTGTTACAGTGAATCAAAACTTAAAAATTAAACAGGCAATAATAGGCAGTCTTAGTCTTGGAAATAGGATTTTTCATGATTCCATTATTGACTCAGTTGTGGCAATTTTCCTCAAATCGCTGTTCATTGAACATTTGTTTGGTCCCTTTCAAAATTACTACTTTTGCCTAGCGTAGCCATTCTCCATTTATCAAATATTTGACTAGTTTTTCTAGAATAAAGATTTAACTTTACTCATTTAAAATGCATCTTAAACTCTTTTACAGCTCCATATTGATCTCAACAATTCTCTTCAACTCATGGAGTCAGTAAATTCTCTATTAATCTGTA
The DNA here is from genome assembly GCA_028646535.1 of Procyon lotor. Taxonomy (NCBI): domain Eukaryota; kingdom Metazoa; phylum Chordata; class Mammalia; order Carnivora; family Procyonidae; genus Procyon; species Procyon lotor. The sequence goes on from CM053605.1 coordinate 24,715,710, forward strand.
ATTGTTATATATTACCTTATAAAGCAAACAAAAACATTTTTTATTTATTTTTAGACATTCTGCTTCCAGAACTAGACTGCAAGCTCCTTGAGGGTCATGCGAGTTTTCTTTCTATTAATTCTGGCTGATTGATTTATTCACTCATACTGATATTATATTGTATAGTAGAAATAAAGAAAGAAAAATTTTCAGTCCCTGCCTCATTATCAGGGAGATATAAACATGTGACTACAATTCAGTGGGAAGACAAGGATACTACGTGTACAAAGGGTCAGAGTCAATTCAGCCTAGGGCTGTTGACGAAGAATCATGTAGGTGGTACCACATGAACTGGGTTTTGTTTTATTTTATTTTATTTATTTTTTATTTTTTATTTATTTTATTTATTTATTTTAAAGATTTTATTTATTTGACAGAGAGAAACACAGCAAGAGAGGGAACACAAGCAGAGGGAATGGTAGCGGGAGAAGCAGGCTTCCCGCCGAGCAGAGAGCCCGATGCGGGGCATGATCCCAGACCCTGGGATCATGACATGAGCCGAAGGCAGACGCTTAACGACTGAGCCACCCAGGCGCCCCTATTTTTTATTTTTTTTTTAAAAGATTTTACTTATTTATTTGACACAGAGAGAGAGAGATCATAAGTAGGCAGAGAGGCAGGCAGAGAGAGAGGGGGAAGCAGGCTCCCTACTGAGCAGAGAGCCCGATGCGGGGCTTGATCCCAGGACCCTGAGATCATGACCTGAGCTGAAGGCAGAGGCTTTAACCCACTGAGCCACCCAGGCGTCCCTGAACTGGGTTTTAAAGGAACTTGTCCACCTTGTTCCAGGAGGATGGAAGGGATGTAGAAGTGGTATGACACACTCTAGGCAGAAGGAGAGACACAAGCAAAGGGGCATGGGAGCGCATGATTTACTTAATGCTGGTGTGCAAGCCCGATGTGGCAGAACAGAATGGTTGGAGTCCTCTATCTACAGCTCCCCCACAAAAGGAACACATATAGTAAAAGGTGTTGGCAGATTTCTATAAGGTTTATGTAAGATGAATTTAATATTGAAAATATTGTTGTACCTTTTTTCATTTGTTTGTTTACCCTTTCATTATAAAATGAAACAAAGATAGAAATTCGTGCAAGACAAATCTATGGATCCAAGAGCAGCTATAAAGCAAACATGTCTGTCACTATCGCTGAGGTCAAGAAATAAACCTTTGCAGGACACCCCAGAAAGTCTCCGGGGGAGGGTTCCTCTCCATTGCAATCACATCCATATTTCTATATTATATATGTATCTCCTTTCATCCACATTAAGAATCCTGCTCCTAAGACACAGGGAATGCTAGAACTAAATACCCTATGATTACAACTTGCTCTACTTTGTATGACATAGAAAACAGCTTCACAATAGCAATACCAAATACTATCACTCACAAAATGATTATTAAAAAGAATTAAACTCCTCTTTTCATATTTTCTTCCTGTCATCTCTCCATTTTTGCATTGTTAAAGCATACAGCAGCTATATGCTAGAATTCCATTCAACTCTCATTTAACCTGAGCACTACAAGTAACTATAAATTTAATATATTAAAATATAATAAATATATATTTAATAAAGACCAACAGTCCTAAAGTCAATAAATATGCAGTCATCTACTAAATACCTCAGGAAGAATTCATGGGACAGTGTTTCTTCACTTGGTAACAGTATGCTTTTTATACTTGACAGCCACTTTTGCTGAATATAAAATTGTCCACTTTTCCTCTTGGATATTTAAAATATGTGACACCATTTTCTTATGACAAAATGTTGCTGTTGAAAAGCTGGATGATAATGTACTTTTATTTCTTTTATAAATTACTTACAGTAAGTTACTCTTTTCACTTATCTCATTAAATTCGTTTCTTTAAAGTCTAGTAATCGGAGCACCTGGGTGGCTCAGTGGGTTAAAGCCTCTGCCTTCGGCTCAGGTCATGATCTTAGGGTCCTGGGATTGAGCCCCACATAGGGCTCTCTGCTTAGCAGGGAGACTGCTTCCCCCTCTCTCTCTGCCTACTTGTGATCTCTCTCTCTCTCTGTCAAATAAATAAATAAAATCTTTAAAAATAAATAAATAAATAAATAAATAAATAAATAAATAAATAAAGTTTAGTAATCTTACTTAGAAAAGTAATTCTGGGTTGATAACACTTTTGATAAACAAATTAAGTATATTTGTTTTATCAGGACAATATTCTTGACTTATAGTTTTTATTATTAATGTTGTAGGATACAAGTTAGATATAGAAAAGTCAATTGTGTTTCTATGTACTAGTAGTGAATGGTTAGACAACAAAATCAAGAAAATTATACCATTTAAAATAGGATTTAAGTACATTACAAACTTAAGAATAAATTTAACAAAAGATGCACATATTCTCTACCCTGAAGACAATAAAATATTCTTGAGAGAAGTTAAAGATCTAAACAAATGGAGAGTTCTAGCTTGCTCGTGGATCAGAAAAGTCAATATTTCAAGATGTCAATTTATCCAAATGAACAGATCAATGTCATTTCAATCAAACTCAGCTCAGGTTTATTTTCCCAAAATTAGCAATGTGATTTTAAAATTGATTTGGAAAGTGAAGGACAAAGAATAGCCAAAATAATTTTGAAAAATAAGAATAAAGTTGGAGGATTTAGACTACTGGTTTTAAGACTTACTATAAATCTTCAGTAATCAAGGTAAAGACTAGACAAGTAGATTAATGGAATAGAAGACATAGGACAGTAATATACCCACACCATATTTGGTGAAGTGATTTATAACAAATATACCAAGACACTTCAATTTAGAAGGGAGAATCTCTTCAACAAGTGGTGTCGGAAAATCCATAAGGGAAATCCACAAGGGAAACAAGAACTTTGGTTCTTACATTATACCATAACATAAATCAATTCAAGATGGAAGACAGGCTACAACAATAAAGCTACTAGAACAAAATAAAGGAGAAAACTTTAGCCTTGGGGTAGGCAAATAATTCCTAGAGAGGACACAGAAAACGTGGATCATTAAAGAAAAAAATGAGTAAGTTGAACTTCACCAAAATTAAAATCTTCTCATTAAAAAGCATCAAGGAAATGACAGGTAAATGAGAGAAAACATTTGTAACACACGTCTAATGAAGGATTTGTATGAGAAATACTAAAAAAAATCCTTGCAACTTACTAACAAAAAGAAAAATGATCCAGTTAGAACTGGGCAAAAGATTTAAATAGATACTTTATAAGGGAAGATCTAGAAATGCCCAATAAGCAAATAAAAACATTCTGAACATTATAAGTCATCAGGGAAATGCAAATTAAAACCACAATGAGATACCCTTATCAAGATGAAAAAGAATGACAACACCAAATGTTGGAAAAGATGGGGAGCTTCCAGAACTTTCAGACACTGCTGCTGGTATTATGAAACAATATGATCCCTTTGGGAAAAGGTCTGGGTGCTCCTTATCAAACTAGACATGCACCAAAGCTATGACCTAACAATTCACCTCTCAGATACTCACACAAGAAAAACAACAACAGAGGCCCACAAAAATCCTTGAAGAATGTTGGTAGCAGCCTTATTCATCATAGCGAGAAATGGAAATAAGGCGTCCATCAGCAGGAGAATGGATAACCAAACGATGGTATATTCATATAACAGAATATAAATCAGCATCAACGACAAATCAGCTACAGAAATAACAACAGGGGTGAATCTCAAAACTATTGCGCTCGGTGAGAGAAGCTGAACACACACACACACACACACACACACACACACACACACTACATGATTGAAATTATAAGAAATTCTAGATCAGGCAAAAACAATCCTGTGGTAATAGAAATCAGATCGGTTACTTCCTGAAGTGGAGGGTGTACTAAACAGGGAAAGGCAGGGGGATGAGAATGGGACACATTCTTGGCTGATAGAAATATTCTGTATTTTTTTTTTTTTAAGATTTTATTCATTTATTTGACAGAGAGGAGACAGATCACAAGTAAGCAGAGAAGCAGGCAGAGAGAGGGGGAGAAAGCAGGCTCCCCGCTGAGCAGAGAGCCCGATGCGGGGCTCGATCCCAGGACCCTGAGATCAGGACCTGAGCTGAAGGCAGAGGCTTTAACTCACTGAGCCACCCAGGCGCCCCAATATTCTGTATCTTGATATACATTCATCAAAATAGAATATATTCTTCCATTTACATGAGACCTAAATATTTCACTGTATGCAAATTTTGCTTCAATTTAAACAAAAACTTAAAACAGAAAACAAAAATTAAAGCAAAGAATGCCAATGACACCATTTATATCTTTTAAAATACACGTGATAGAATCTTACAAATTAGGAGCAAGTAATTCTAAGTGTCTCATATATTATTCTTTCCTATTTAAATATCTTACCTAAAATAATTGTTATCATAACAAGTTAAGGCAATGGGTGTGATTGCTGGGAAAACATTTTAATTGCTTGAGGAAATACATCCTCTTTTCAAGCAATTTGAACACTCCTGAAGTACCAATTTATAGGGCAGCTATTGATTTTGATAAGTAAATATTATTCTTATTGATCCATAAACACATCCTCTAAAGACCAGACAACTTGTTTTAAGTCTATTACAAGTTTCTCTATTCATCATTCAGTAAAGATTTGTCGGGCACCTACATGTTTTAGGTTTTGATCTTGATGCTGAAATTGAGCAGTACATAGAAATCCTTGTCTTTGTAGAATTTATACTCTAGCCAGGGGAAGCAGAAACAGACAACAAATTAACTAGGTAAAATAAAAATGGTATCAGATGGCGATATGTGCTATAGAGGAAAACAGAACAGGCAAAAGTGCTAGGAGTGTTGGGGGGTAGAGTGGGAAGGTACACTTCTACATATGTGGTAAGGCAATATGTGGGAATATTAGTTAAAGGCTTGAGGAGGAGGGTAAAATGTTCACAGATTAACTGTGGAAGTATATTTCAGGCAGGAGGGATAGCAAGTACAAAGGCCCTGAGGCAGGCAAGTGCCAAAACCAGCAAGAGGCCAGTGTGAGGGAGTCAGAGTACTAGAGAGGAAATTAGGGCCTTGCTCATGTAGGGCCTTGAGGTCCAAGCTAAAGATTTTTTTTTTTTTTTTAAATTCATAGCGAGGTGGGAAGCCAATGGGAGGTTTTAAACTTTGAATTGATGTGGTCTGACTTACACATTAAAGGAATCTCTTTGAGTGCTATAACTGAGAAGGTGGTCGGGATGCTGGTCAAGAAAACAGCCATGAAGTTGAGTTTCGGGCTATCAAAATAACCCAGGGGAGAGACGGCGGCATTGGTAAAAGTGTAGCAGTGGACACGGTAAGAACTGGTTGGCTCGAAAAGCTAAATATAGAACTGAATTAAAAAAGGAAAAATCCTGTAATGAAGATGCCCTTCCAACTCCAAATTGGGGAGGTGGTAGTGCACACAAGAGTCCCTCCTATCCAGCATTTCACCTATCCGGCGGGAAGAACAGACATGAGTAGTATTTGTGATGAATTTGCCCACAAGTACAGAACTCATTTATCACAAGGCACACAAATCTCAATTTTTGAGATGAGGAAATGGATGTTCAGAAGGGTTAGGTGTTTTGTTAGAGACCAGGCATGCGTTAAGCGGCAGGAACTGGGTTCTTGAATTCCACCCAGTTGCCTGAGTTCAATATGATGTTTACAAATAATGTAAACAGGATCATGTTAAAAAATAATTATATAGCGAAAGCTTTCAGATGCCCCAAAGTACAGAATATTGTGCAATGAACCTCCCTATACCTATTATCTGGTTCTGTGTCAGTAATTAAAGATGTTGCTACTGTTTTCATCTAATTTTTCTTTCTTTTATTTTTTAGTTTCCACTATTTTATTTATTTATTTTACCATTTTAAATTTTATTTTCAGGGGCGCCTGAGTGGCTCAGGGGGTTAAAGCCTCTGCCTTCGACTCAGGTCGTGGTCTCAGGGTCCTGGGATCGAGCCCCGCATCGGGCTCTCTGCTCAGCGGGGAGCCTGCTTCCCCTTCTCTCTCTCCCTGCCTCTCCGCCTAATTGTGATCTCTCTCTCTCTGTCAAATAAATAAATAAATAAATCTTTAAAAAAAAAAAAAAAAATTTATTTTCAGTGTTCCAAGCCAATTTTTCTTTAAGAAATTTTTTTCTGCTAAGTATTTTGAAAGCAAATCATAGTCATTTGTTCTGTATCTACTTCAGAAAACATATCACAAAAAATCATGAACTTTAGAAAACAACAATGCCATTCCTCACTTAAAAATTAACAATATTCCTTAATGTCATCTAAACACCTAGTTCATAAACTAATCTCCCCAAGTGCCTAAAACATGCTTCTTTCTCAGGGGATTTATTTGGATGGGGCTCCAAAAACTCTCCACACATTCCATTTGGTTACGTCTCTTAGGTCTCATTTCCTGTCAAGAACTGTACTCTTTTTTTCTTCTTTGCTTGTTAATTGTTCCATGCTCCCGAATTGCTGCAGAAACCAGGCCGGCTGTCCTGGAGGTGGTCCCATATGCTGGATTTGTTTGCTTCTTTGTGGTGTGATTTAACTCATGCCTCCATTTCCCGCATTTCCTGCTAATGAAAAGTAGGTCCGGAGGAGCAATGCAAAGTAGGTCTTTCTGCGACGATGGAAATGTTCTACACGTGGGCTATTTAACACAGCAGCTACATGTGGCCACTGAGCTAGGGTGATGAGGGTACACATTTTTAATTTCAAATAATTTAAATATAAATAATACATGTGACTGTGGCTATTGTGTCGGACTAAACTAAGGCTCCTTAGTTTCAGGTTCAGCTTTTTGTGGGAAAGAGTACAGTGGTGGGTTGAGCGTTGGTCCCCTCAAAGGTGTGTCCACAGGGAGCCTGTTAAGTGTGACCCTATATTGAAGTTTGATTACCCTAAGTTATACAGTACAGGGAAGGCCGAAGAAATGCTTAATTCGTTTTGATTGCTGATTTTTCAGAGTAAGGAGTTAGTGCCCTAGTAATTCCAATGGTGACCAACGACTTATTAGACATTTTTTGGGGGTAAATGAAGGGTTGTGAATATCATTATGAACCCATATATTTTATTATTTTTTAAAAATTTTTTAAAGTTAACATACAACGTATTATTTGTTTCAGGGGTACAGGTCTGTCATTGATCAGTCTTACATAATTCACAGCACTCACCACAACACATACCATCCCCAGTGTCCATCCCCAGCCACCCTATTTATTTATTTATTTATTTGTTATTTATTAGGGAGGGGGAGGAGTAGAGCAAATCCTAAGCTGGCTCCCTGCTTAGTATGGAGCCTGATCTGAGGCCCGATCTCATAAACCTGAGATCATGAGCTGAGCTGAAATTGAGTCTGACACTTAACCAACTGAACCACCCAGGCACCCCATGAACTCATATTTAAACAAACAAACAAACAAACAAACAAACAAACAAACAAACATATACTTGGGGTTTTCGATCCATTGCATTCCTTACTCTTTTTCTTGCACGCGCTGTGGCATGTTTAGTCACTGGAAACTACTTTATGTTGGCTCCTTTATCCTTTTGACTTCACCTAATTGTTTTTGATAGCTTCTTTGCTTTTTGACAAAGAAGTTGTCTCAGCTTTACGTTGAGTATCCCGTGTTCCTATCTTGGTAGCAGCCATTTCACCCAGGAACTCTGTCTAGTGGGAAGTGATATTCAGAGCACACAACCTGGCCTCTAGAAAGCTCACTGCCATTGGGTTATCATTGCTTCCATGACTTTTCTATGGATAGAGTTAAGAAATACCTTTCTTTTCTTTCATTTTTTTAAAAAAAATTTCTTTATTTGACAGAGAGAGAGAGAGAGAGAGAGCACACACGAGAGAACAGCAGGGGCAGCAGTAGGCAGAGGGAGAGGGAGAAGCAGGCTCGCTGAGCAGGGAGCCCAGCCAGATGTGGGTCTTGAGCCCAGGACCCTGGAATATTGATTGAACTGATCCGAAGGCAGACGCTTAATGACTGAGCCACCCAGGTGCCCCAGGAAATATGTCTTTTCAAAAACAAACAAAAAAAGGGGGCGCCTGGGTGGCTCAGTGGGTTAAAGCCTCCGCCTTCGGCTCAGGTCATGATCTCAGGGTCCTGGGATCGAGCCCCACATCGGGCTTTCTGCTCAGCAGGGAGCCTGCTTCCCCCTCTCTCTGTCTGCCTCTCTGCCTGCTTGTGATCTCTCTCCTCACTGTCAAAGAAATAAATAAAATCTTTAAAAACAAACAACAAAAACCAAACCAAAACAAAACCCAAAAAAACCCCAGCCAGTTCATAGTGCTCTTTCCAATCCAAATTTAACATTATGGAATTTCTACCTAACTTTCAAAAGTCTCTATTTGTTTGTTTCCTTTAAATGAAAAATCTTGATTCTTAATACTACTGACAAAATTATTTGTGTTACTAGATATATAATATTAAATACATAGTCTTAAAATAATGTCAATATTCCTAAAAGACCACTGCACGGAGGTTAAGATGCTCATAGCTCCATGTCTTGTTAGAACATATTCCACGAAATAGGTAGAGTCAAAATGCTGCATTCTAATATTTTTAAAAATTCTTTTTCCTGAGTCCATTAGGCAGTCAGTTTGTTTTACAGTTAGGTTGTTCTGGTTTGTTCTCAATTTTTAGTGATTGCCTTTTCTTTTTCTTTTGATTTTATTTCATTTGTTAAATATGTGAAACATTTACATTTCCAAATTCAACTATGTACAACATACAGTTACATAACTTTCAATAGTCTTCTCTATCCTAAGCAATATAAGAATACTTATTTTTTCTTTCTTTTTTTTTTTTAAAGATTTTATTTATTTATTTGACAGTGAGGAGAGAGATCACAAGCAGGCAGAGAAAGAGGGGGAAGCAGGCTCCCTGCTGAGCCGAGAGGGGCTCAATCCCAGGACCCTGAGACCATGACCTGAGCCGAAGGTGGAGGCTTTAACCCACTGAGCCACCCAGACGCCCCTATACTTATTTTTTCAAATGAAAGCAAATATGGTTACGTATCTGTGTTTCTTCTCTCTCATATATTTTCCACTACATTTTTCTTTTTCCTATAGCAATATTCAGAAGACAATTCCATTATTAGTGAACAGAGATCTTTCTCATTTAAAAAAACCTTTCATAATAGTCTGCTCTGTGGTCATGCTTCTGTTTCTGTAATGAGTCTCATATTCTCAAATACTTGGGTATTTCCAATTTGTCATCGTTAGAAATAATGCCATAAGGACAAATCTTATGCAAAAGTAAGTCTCTATTTCTGCTATCACCACTTTAGGATGAATTCACAGAAGCAGGACTGCGGGCTCAAAGAGAAACTCACGTATAATATTCATAGACGATGACAGATTTCCTTCGATGCTTGTTCTCTTTGCATTACCACTTGCAAGGTGGGAGGATGTCTTCCTCCACCATGTCCCCCATGGAACACGTTGTCGAACTTTGGGATACTTGCTAAACGTAGGTGAGAAGTGACGGTTCAGGGAAGTTTTAATTAGCCTTTCCTGTCTCGCGTGATGACGACTGTCTTTTCCTACGTTTAAGGGCTGTTTTCATTTCCTCTTCTGTGAGCTGTCCATATCTTTTGCCGATTTTTCTATCAGATTGTCATGCCCCCTCCCCCCCAATTTTTCTAAGGCCTTTGTATGCTACTGCTAGTGGCACTTCCTCTGTGATTAACAGGTTGTGTGTCTTTTCGCGAGCTTGTCACTTGCCTTTCATGAGTCCACCTCGACGTTACTGATCAGTGTTTCATACTTGATGCTTCACCCTCACAACCCCTATTAAGTACTGTTACTTTTGCACGTTGTTTCCTGCTCCGCTCGGCTCGTGCAGAGCGCACCAGCCGTGCAGTCCTGACGGCCCCGACTCACGCTGGGAGGGTGTGGGCACGGACGCGCTCTTTGTTGCTGCCGCGGGAACCCAAACCACAGAGACAGAGCTGAATAGATAGTAGAAGAAGAGGTTTGCTACCTATGGTGGTGACAGTGGTCGGGGTCAGAGAAGGTTTTTCAGGGGAGAGCTGTGGGGTAAAAGAAGTGGTACCATTAAAAGAGATTATGAACTGCCTGCTGTACAGCTTTCCTTTTTGACAGGAGATAATTTGTCCCGCTATCACTCCTGCTCTTATAATAGAAGCTGCAATTAGGTCACTACAATTATCCTTTGTTCCACTGACCAGGCCCAGTCTCTTCAGCTTTTCCTTATGAATGCTGTTTCAAAGCCGCCGGTGTACCCGGCCAAGAACAATCACAGCTTATTATTGCTATTATTATTACTATTATTCTTCTCACCAGCCGATAAAGAGTTACATGTAGCCTTTGTGATCAATGTTTCATCTCTTCGACAAAACTGTTTTAACTGCGTTAATATTTTTCACCACCTTCTCATTCCTGCCTGGGCATCTGTAACATTTTCTAAATGAGCTTCTTTGGTCCTGTCCATTTTTCTTGTCAGCCTCGACGGGACCTGATGTGGTGAGGGAACCAGACGGATCGGATAATTTATCATTTCTCTTGTAATGCATAAATAAATAAACACATTTTTTCTGTGGAACAAATTTTATATTCTACAATACTGATATGCAAATTCTTTAATGCTGTTAATTGAATCTTTGAAGTAGACTTTTTCTCCACGCTTTTCTCTTAGTGTGCACACACACACACCACACGGAGTCCCTCATGGTTTCCAGAAATCAAATAATGCTATGCCATGTGGCTATTGTGCCCAAATATCAGGCATGAGTTTGTACCCAGGGTTTGCCAAATGTCAGGAGGCAAAGGGCAAGCTGATGCTCATTAAAGCACGTCGAGGCCATGAGGTTTAGGGAGGCTATGAGAGCCAGGTGTGGTCTCAGAACATTCTAATGCTGGAGCTCCCTGAGAGGTTAACTGGTCCTTTGTCCAGGGGGGATGACAGAAAAGACTTCCATATCCTATGCGGCCCAGAATCAACCGGGTTTCCCATATCAAATGGTCTTTACCTATTTGACACTGAGTACATTTCATATTCTAAAATCACGGCAGTCTTTTTTAATTCCTACTTATCAATTACATTTTTTACAACGTCAAAGTGGCAGGACTCTTTAGTACCTTCCCACTACTACTAAAGACTACCATTTCGAGAGACTTGCCATTCAGTCAAGACTGTCCTATTATTGCAATTTACATTTACCCTAAATTTATACCTTTCCCAGACCCATTAAACTTCCTCTATTGCTAATGTACTGGGTTCCTGTAATTTGTATTCTTGTAATGTGAACAAATTTCTCAGAAATGCTTAGTAAACATCTTTAGCTTTCATTGGGAAATTAGCCCCAAAGAGGGGTTGCGGGAGGGGGACAAATGACATAGTGCTTCCTATCTTCTCTGATAATGGTTCCCTTAGAGCAATTCTAGACAGTGTCCCTACAAATGGTGTCATTAGGCAGTGAAGACATTAAGAGATCCTCCAGATTGCTGGCCAAACCAACACTAAAAAGAAAGGGCTATGGGCATCTGCCTTTGAACAGGCTCTGCTGGTTGGATAAAGTTCATGACTTGTTGATATCCTTTATTTTTACTCTTGATTCTTACTGTAACAGTAAGAATAGACCCAGTACTACCATGGGTCTGGGTTCTAAGAAGAATCAAAGACTAGCCTGATTTATTCTTTACATCCCCCAGTTCATACGTGTCCTCTCTTTGGAGCACTGTGGGAAGCAGAAGGGAAAGCAGGCTTTCTGTATTAAGATGATCAGGAATATAGCACTTATCAACCCTCGGGCCTGCCAGGGGTGACATCTGCAAAAATAAATGACTGGCCTTTGACCTGGTGGTGGTTGTCATCATACAGAAAAGAATGAGGATAAACCCCTGATGTTGACTTCTTGGGGGGTATTGTAAATTTACATAAACTTCCCGGAGAGGAAACAGGACAAACACAGAGAATAAAAGGAAACAAGCTACATTTCCTTTCCTTTCCCATCAAACTCTTCTTTTCCTTCCCTTTTGTCACCTGGAATTTCACACCTGGCCAGTGCTCTCCTGCATATGTCTTTGATCTTTGTCTCTAAAAGCTTGCTCACCATAAAAATGTGCTGAAACATGGGGAACATCCATAAGGCAGATGCGGCGCCATTTCCTCTGTTTTCTCAGCCAGGAGTGCCAGGTTCCTCAAGGCTGTGAATGTCCACCCCAGCTTCCACAGCAGCTTTAAAATAACTCTGGGCTTATGAAGAGCTCTAAAGGTACTACTGGCCTCCCACAGGCTTGGGAAAACCATTTTAGGCTTGGAGTCATGATTAGATCTCAGCCAAGGATGAACACATGCTCTATACCTAATGTCTCCATTCAGCCCACATGGGAGGGGCACGCTTATTCTGAAAAATCATGTTCCCTGCATGATGGAGAGTTTTGAAAGAAGCTGAAAATACAGTCTCTTCCCCCTTATGCTATAATTTTTAAGATTTTATTTGTTTTTTTGATAGAGAGAGTGAGAGAGAGCATAAGCAGGGGGGGAGCTGCAGAGGGAGAAGGAGAAGCAGGTTCTCCTTTCCCCTGAACAAGGAGCCCCATGCGGGGCTCAATCCCAGGACCCCAGGATCACGACCTGAGCCAAAGGCAGATGCTTAACCGACTGAGCCACCCAGGCATCCCTAGTAAAAATTTTTTATTCAACCACTATATTTTCGGCAGCGTTTATTAGGATGGTCATTTTCAGCTTTTTTTAAGATGTGACTTTGTCCTAGAGACTGTAGACTATCCTCAAAAGTCCAGACACATGCCAAAAAATGAGGCCTGTCAGTCAGTTTGGTTTCTTTGGTTCCAACAATTACTGAGTATTCAACAGGTACCAAGAACTGTGCTAGGTACATGAAAAGGCCAGGGGACACATGAACACCATGTACAAGGACCAGCAGGTCTGCAAACTGAGATCTCCTCCACTTCCAGAAGGTACAGGCCTGAGATGAACTGGCGCCAGGAGCACCCTTGTCATCTGAGCCCCCACCATATACATGTTAAGGATGGAGCATGGAAAAAGCCAACAAACCATCTGAGATAATCACTATCATGCAGCCATCAGAGAAGGTTAAACAAACCGCTGTTTTCAGTGATTCTTCCAAGAACTTTTGGGCAATCAGGTAACAAGACAACTACTAGGACCCCCTTCCTTCTCTAGGGTGTTGAGGAGAAAGGTGCAACTATAACCATTGGTTCCAACCTGGATATGTGGGGCTTTGAGGAAGGTTTTTTTAATTTTTAAATTAAATTAAATTTTTAAAGATTTTATTTATTTATTTGACAGACAGAGATCACAAGTAGGGAAAGAGGCATGCAGAGAGAGAGGGGGAAGCAGACTCCCCGCTGAGCAGAGAGCCCGATGCGGGGCTCGATCCCAGGACCCTGAGATGGTGACCTGAGCCAAAGGCAGAGGCTTAACCCACTAAGCCACCCAGGTGCCCCAGAGGGAGGTTTTTTAAAGATTGTGTGCCACATACACTTGGTCTTGAGAATTACAGTGAAGGATTTTTATTTGATTTGCTAGGCAATAGGTACTTGTCCATGGCACTTTAGGGTTTGATCTGTCCCCATCTGTCCCTCCATAGAGACCAACAAACATTAGGACACATATATTCTTTTGAGTGCTCATTTTCAGCTCTGAGAGAATTCCACTCTTGCCTCCTTCCTTCTTGGTCCATCTGGGATGCTTTACTCCAGGTTTTATCTATAATTAACATAGGAAATCTAGGGGTGAGTGAATGGCTCAGTCGGTTGAGCGTCCAACTCTTGATTTAAGCTCAGGTCCCGATCTCAGGGTTGTGGGATCGAGCCCCACTTTAGGTTCCACGCTCAACGTGGTGTCTGCTTGAGATTCTCTTCCTCCCTCTGCCTCTCTCCCTGCTAGCGCTCTCCCTCTCTGTATCTCTCTCTCTCTCTAAAGAAATAAAATCTTTAAAAAGAAAGAAAATCTCTTAACCATTGTAAAGAGGCTTGGTTTACCTTTTATGGGAACCATAAACTGCCAAAGTGTCTATAAAGTATTGGGAAGAAGTCAGGGATTGGCATTTCTTATTGTAGTTAGCAAGGTACTACCGTGGCCTGGTTTCTAAGATGTGGGGAAACATGCTTCAATTCCCTTAATTATATCTGAGATTTAGAACTTTATTTGGGCTCCAGCTAGTAGCAGGAAAGAAGCACACAATTTAAAAGAGAAGAAGGGTTTGGCTAGATACATCCCTAGAGGGAGAAGACATTCCTTAAACAGCAGCCTGGATCATCTCTTAAAGAATACAAGTTTAGGGGCACCTGGGTGGCTCAGTGGGTTAAAGCCTCTGCCTTCCGCTCAGGTCATGATCTCAGGGTCCTGGGATCGAGCCCCACATCGGGCTCTCTGCTCGGAGGGAAGCCTGCTTCCCCATCTCTCTCTGCCTGCCTCTCTGCCTACTTGTAAGCTCTCTCTGTCAAATAAATAAATAAAATCTTACAAAAAAAAAGAATACAAGCTTAACTGCTTTTCTGTTGAGAACACTTCCATGTGTTCCTTTTGCCTGGAGATAACATCCAATCTCCTCATTAGGTAGGACCCACGAGGCCGTATCATCAGACACAAGTCCTCCATGACTTTGGTCGTGCTGCTCTCTGCCTCAGTGCTCAAACTCCACTCAGGTGGCTTCATTTGCCTCAGGCTTGATTGGCACTTGCTGCTCTTTGTGCCTGAAACCCTCTGCCCCCGGGGGTTCCTGTGGCTGGCTGATCACTGTGACCCGAGTCTCAGCATCTTAGACACCCCTCCCAGCGCCAACTCTCTATTGTTCTACTTTATTTTCTTCACAGTTTTCTCATCACCTGACTTTCTTGCTTTCCTTTATATCTGTTTACAAAGTTGTAAGCGTCATAGGAGAAGGGACCTCATTTGCCTTGTGTATTGATTTATCCAGAACGGTGCTTGGCACGTGGCAGTCACTGAAAAGTGTGATGAGGGAAGCGGAGGGAAGCAGGGTCTGAGAGAGCAGGTCACGTGACAAGGGACACACAGAGGCTGGGGAGACATACTTCGAAGATGGCGGAAGGAGCCATCGGCCAGGACTGTAGGCAGCTAAGGAAAGGGCAAGGGAATGGCCTCTCCCCTTGAGCCTGCAGAAGGAATCAGCCTGGCCTAAACCTTGACTTCATTCCAGTAGAACTGATTTCAGAACTATGGCCTCCAGAGCTGTAAGAGAATAAATGTGTGTCATAAGCCACTAAGTTTGTGATAACTTGGTACAGTAGCCACGGGGAATTAATACCGGCGATGAAGGAATGGAGTTGATGATGCGGCCTCAGCCCAAGCGTTTGGGGCTGGCCTACTTTTTTTCAGAGCCTAGGATGGTGTGCTCACGTTCATCTTCTCTGCAATGTAGAGATACAGGCAGCGAAATCAACCTCACACCCTGTGGCGCGTAAAGAGAAAAAGCAAGCCAAATTCTGGAGGCTTTTCTACCGTGTGTCATGAAAAGATTAAGAACGTGTATACTGTGGAATGGGCCGAATGAGCGGCTCCAAATGTCCAACATCACAATTACACAGGAGACACTGCTGTGGGTTCAATACACACAAACGGGGCCCGGCAGCGGATCTCTGTAACACGAGACGGGACTCCCCGGAAGGAGAAACGTGCATTTCCAAACAGACGATGCCGGGCCTTTCCTAAACAAAGGTCTCTTCCTGTCGTCTCCCCAAAATACATTATACAGCACACATTTTCTTTTGCATTTTTAATAAAGCACAACTTGAAAATGAGCAGCAGTCTTTTTATTTCCCCTCTTAGAAAATCTACAGTGACCTGCTGGCAAATAACACAGCGGCAGTATCCCAGAAGAGGCTCCCGGTTCATTAAAATAATCAGCATATTCCAATATGCATTCGTCCCTGAAATAATAACAGTTCACTTTCAATAAATTAATTATGGTTTTAATGAGTGAAATTTACATTTATATTTCTGTCTTAAGGTCTTCATGGGAGGCAGCAACCTCGCCCAGACAGTTCCGTGGAAGCAAGGCCTTTTTCAGAGCAGACCAGCAGCTCAGTTGATGGAGATGCTAACATTCTGCTGCTGCAGAAATAGAGGAGGAGGAGGAGGGCGCGAAGGGCCAGACAGCCTGGGCTTGAAACCAAGCTCTGCCATTTTCTACTTTTGTGACCATGGACAAATAAGGTAACTTATTTGGTGGGATAGTACCCACCTCTAAGAGAAGGCTAGAGGACTGACTACAGCTACAGTTATCAGAAGAGTGTGACTGGCACATAAAAAACAATTGTTAACAGTTGGCTGACATAGGTGAGGGGAGCAATAGAGGGGACAGATCCTTCCGTGGTCTTCCCAGGCACACACAACCAGCAGCGTTGAAAAGCACACATACACAGTTCTGCTGGCTCCTTCACGCAACCACTTGGAATTCTACCTCGAGTAAACACTTGGAACAAATACTCTATAACCTGGATTGGCCAGAATGCTCAGGAAACGGGGGTGTTGCGGTTACCTGAATTTTCGGCATGACCAAGAGCAAAGCAGTGAGTGCTCTTAGTTTGAATGTCTTGGCGCGGAGCTTTCTGAAACAAACAAACCCTTTCACTGGCCCTAACTGAACTCGCTAAACAGAATTTTGTTTAGAAGACTGAGGAACAGGCATCATTTTAAGACTGTCGTTCTCCGTGCCAATATTTACCCTGTAATGCTCAAGATACTGAAGAGCCATGATGGAAGAACCAAATATTACCTGTCAGCTGACCTGGTTCACTTCAATCTACATTTCCTGAGTGCCTAGCGTGTGCCTGGAACTGGGGAATGTGTCTTATTTTCTCCTGATTCTCCTTTCCCCCTCCTTTTCCCCCCCTTAAGAGTATTCAAAGGAATTATAAAAGAATCTAGTTAGTTGAGCCCCAATCAATGAAGTTTTGGTATAATTACTAACCTGAAAAAGTTTAAAGGGTAAGTGAATTGTACAGAATATGAAACTTGCTTTTGCAGGCAGTCTGAGTCCGTTATACCTACAGCCATATATGGGACAAAAGGGGGAAAATGGCTTTTTCTCACTCTCATTGGTTTCTTTAGTTTTTCAAAACCATAATAAAAGTTCAATTTGTTCCATCTTGTTTGATTATGGTGCTATATTATCAGATAGATCGATAATAGACCTTATAAACATAGTACATAACCCTCCCATCAACAGAAATATTTGGGCAAAACTTTCCATACTACTAAAATTATCATAAAATTATCATAGTTGATAGTTAAAATAATTAAATAAATTTTTCAGTTTTCTGAAGAACAGGTGGTTAGTAATATAAACTTATGACCCCAAATTACCTAACTGAACTGCTATTTTCCCAGAAAGTTTTGCCCTACACTTTTCAACAGTCTCCTTTGTCACCTTTAGAGAAAGAAACTGTAACACAAAGCACCCTGATTGCTTGGAAAATCCCTTGGCTTTCAAATAAATTTTTTTTCTGACTCTTAAATTCCTCTCTAGTTAGTAGCAAAAATATCATATATTATTGATGGGATTAAGAATTTAAATTTTCAAAAGTCTCTTCCATTTGCTGCACAGTTAACTTGTACTTTTATAATTGATTTTAATGATTTCATTGCAAGTGTCTAGGAATATTGGGTGATAAAGAAGTTCTGTTTTACTGTTCCAGCTATAACACTATTTTTTCATGGCTGTCTTCCCTGCGATCATATAGCATTTTTATATCCCAGTACAGTATTTATCACAGTTGAATTTTATTATAATTAGTTGTGTATTGGTCTCTCTCCTCTCCCTTAATCATGAACTTGTTGTGGGCAAGGACTAGAATGTGTTTTACTCATCTTGCTATTTCCCCTAAGTGCCTAGCTGCTCAATTAATGTTTCCTGAATTATTGAAGAGTTCAGGTCAAAAATAATTAAAAAGTCTAAAGTGAATCACAGCAGAAAAGTATCTACCCCAAATCCTCTAAGTGGAAAAATTTCATATAACTTCAATTTAACTTCAGGTTCAAAGGCATAATGGTGTAGCTCAAGGAAAAAGATCCAGGGAGGTAAAATAGATTATATTAGTTCTCCAGATGATGGAGAATATTAAAATTCATCAAAATACAAATCTTTCTTACATGATTTTAAGATGGAAATGGGGAGCTTTTCAACTGAAGTGATCAACTAAAGGTGACTTTCATATGAGAAATGTGAAAAATCAAAAAGAAGAAGAGAATTAAAAAAAAGAAAGTAAATATAAGATGGCAAGGATTAGCAGTTTATCCAAACAAGCACTGCCAGTTGGAAAGACACCTGCTTGCACAGGAAGTAGGTAGGACTCCACAAAGACCTCAGTTGAGGATCCTTCTAGAAGGCTAGCTTCCAGCCTACATCTGGTCTGTCAAACACAGACCACATTCAGAACATTTCTGCAGTTCACTGGAAGGTAAAGGGGGCTGGATCGGTCATCCCAGGAAGTCTCTGGCATATGAGGGTCAGGCTGGAGGATGAAGAAGAAGGGGTACAATGAGATGTGCTCAATCAACGCAATCACCTCAATCAAGCTGGAAGGAAAGGCCACCTTGTACATAAAGATGACATGCCCTGGGAGCCCTCTTAGCTGTTCTCCCTAAAATGAGGAGTTCACTTGTTCCCTTAGCTTGAAGGCCTTTGTCCAAGAGAATACATTTTCAGATGATCACGTGGGATTGGAAGTACAGTACTGGGCTACTTACAGGAATTGCAAATTGCTTGATGATAAAGATCCCTTCTTCATCTCTTTAAAAAAAAATTCATCTCTCAGTCCTTAGAATCTAGTAGAGTACTTGAACATGGCGGGTACTTAACTGATTTTTTGCTATGCATCAGTAGTCCATAAAGGGGGTAGTTTATATAATACTAACCTTAATAGCATGTTGCCTTCTCTGAGCCAACCAGCTGTATTTACTTAACAAAAGAACCGAATCTACTCCCGCATGTGCTGCTCCCCCACAGGCCCAGGCCTTTGGCTGGCATTTCAGGGCTCAAGTACAGAGAGGGGGTGATGTCTTCCCCAAAGGGTATCCTGCTACCCCCACCCCGACATTTTTCTCCTTTTCTTTTCAACACCTCACCTTCCTCTAAGTACCTAATTCTCTTCACGGATATCCTTTTATAAAGTATGTTAACTGATGTTGTGCGATAGTTCACTGAAGTTTGAAAAACGCTACTTTTCCAATCAATCAAGGAATGGTTAGTAAATACTGGAGAGGGGGCCAAGAAGTGTAGTACCGGGCACTATTAAACCTGTATGCAAACAGACCTATGTAAGTAACTGTCAGTCTCGCCAAGATGCACACACAGAGCTATGTGTACAAGTCACAGCATTACAGATATTCCCACAGACAGGAAAACTTTCAGCCAGCTCGTGCTCTTAGATGCCCTCAGATGCCACAAAGTAACAAAAAATAAAACTTAAGCGAGTCCCTCCCTGAAACTGTCTTTAGATGAACAAATTCCTAGGTCATCGATTATAAGGCAATGCAAAAATAAATGTGTAAGTAGAATCATAAACATGTCTATAAGGTTTCCTAGCTTTCCGAATGCTCCAGAAAGTTGTAAAAGCCTACTACACATTTTAATTTATGATATTTGGAGATCTTCCTCATTTTTCCCTTCTTCATTGGCATGTTAACAAAATGTGTTCTTCTCTCTCACTAAGAAGCAAAATCTCCAAGTATAGCTGTGATAACTTATATTTCCATCTTGACTCATGCACTGCATTGGTTTATTATGTCACAATGTTTTTTCTTTGAACTTAGGCAGAGGCAAGCTATGTGAGCTACGGTAGTGTGAACCACATAATTGATATCGGCAGGAGGTTATTTCGGATTGATCAATGAGGGTTGCATGACTAGCTCCAGTAGAGTGTATTTATTTCCTCAGAATATTTTTCATTTGATGATATAAATTGGTCATTGATATTAGGTATCCATTTTTATCTTCAGTCACATACATATTTGAGGCAGGGAATTATTTTAGCATAATGTCAGTTTTCTTGGCATTGAATTTTTGTTTGCTGGTGAAAAAAATTAAGCTTCCTTAATAACTCCCTTAGTAATTGCCCATTTCTTAACATTTTGTAAAATGTCCTGGTTTCATTTAGTACCTTTCTTTGTCAGGCCTTACTTGTCCAGCCTTTGAAATTGGTGAGGTATATCGACAATGATTAGGAATTGAATTGACAGTTAAAAACTGCAAGAACTACTTCTAATTTTTAATCTGTGTAAAAGAAGGAACATATTCAACTAGGTTTAATGATGTCAAAAGCAGCTCACTTTACTGAAGCATTTTGTTAAAGCTGGGATCTTGTTTTTCTAAGCCGGAATATTTAAAGGTTATTGCAGAATTTTTAAAAATATGTATTCACTTATGTGAGTGTTAACAAAATGAAGCTCTGAAATTTAGAAGTCCAACTAGTAAATTATCCTCTTCTGACTTTCTTATTACATCCACTATGACCAGATTAAAAACATATGAATTACACACTACGCATTTCCTTGATTCAGTGATTTTTTTTCTTAAACAAAGTCAATTCACTAAAATATCCTTTGATGCTCATTCAGCTAAAACTTCATACTTTTTTCCAAAGACACATTATTTGATCAGAAAATATTTTTAAGTGTCTGGAATATATATTTTTTTAGCACTTGAAACTTTCTCTGGCCATCACAGCTTCTATTAGAGACTGTGAAACATTTTAGGATTATTGAACAAATATCAATTATGTCTGTGTCCTTAGTGCCTATCTGAATTGGAAATGTGCCATCTTTTACATCTTCACTAATAGAATTTTTAATTAGCTGTTGATACTGTCAATAATAGAGTTCACTATTATCTTAAAAGATGATTTGTCTAAGCAACTCCTTACCTACTCACTTGTTCTTTATTTTTTAAACCTGGTATTTATTATTATAATCAGGGTGATTTTTAAACAGAGCACAATACTTCTAAAAATGGGCAAGAATCCTAGGTAAGATATTTTAATACATATTTACTAATCATTTTCTCACTGATAGTAGGAGTTTATCAATTTTTAAAATTACATAAGTAATTTATTTTAAACTGGATATTATTTTACACATTTAAGTCAACCCACAACTTTACGAAATATCTTCTCTTTACTGAGATGTAAAGTAATGAAGTAAGTAGAAGTTATAAGCTATGCCTCAACAGAGTTAGGATCTAGACAAAAACAGCAACAACAACCAAAAACCCCATGAAATTGCAGGAGAGTATATAATAAGGAATTATCTTATAAGATAAAGACACTAATTTAATGACAATATGGACTCCTAATTAGGGGCTAGGATTTTAGTAACACTGCCTCCCTAAGAGAGTAGCTCTATGGCATCTGGTATATTATAAATGGCTGTTGTCATTTTTCATGAACCTTCATTTCCATTACAGTTTTTTATGCTTGCCCTGAAATATAATCTGCACAGTGAATTCTGATTGAATCAGCTCAACATACAGCACAGAAAAGATCCTCTTTTGCTGGAGAATACGATAAGGACAGTGTGTCTCATCTATACAATCAAATGCAGTATTCCCTATAAAGGCAAATCTTTCATTTTAGAAGGCTGAAATGAATGGTACTTAAAATAATTTCAGGGGTGACTGGGTGGCTCAGTCCGTGAAGCATTTGACTCTTAGTATTGGCTCAGTTAGTAACCTCAGGGTCATGATCTTGGGGTTGTGAGATAGAGCCCCGCGTTGGGCTCTCCGCTCAGCAGGGAGTCTGCTTGAGATTTTCTGCCTCTCCCTTTGCCCCCCACCCCACTCTGTCTTTCTCTCTCTCTCAAATAAGTGAATCTTAAAAAAAAAATTAGTTCGGTGCGCCTGGGTGGCTCAGTGGGTTAAAGCCTCTGCCTTCGGCTCAGGTCATGATCTCAGGTCCTGGGATCGAGCCCCGCATCAGGCTCTCTGCTCAGCAGGAAGCCTGCTTCCCCCCCTCTCTCTGCCTGCCTCTCTGCCTACTTGTAATCTCCCTGTCAAATAAATAAATAAAATCTTCAAAAAAAAAAATAAGTTCAACTGGTTAAAGAGAATGGAGACAAAAGCCCAATTAAAATACCCCAAATTCTCAGGTCCCTAGCATTTCCATTTGTTTGTGAAATGAATGAATTGCATTCATTTTCACTTACTTGTCTCTCAGGAGCTGGTTCAGTGATGGGGAAACAGGTGTTGATAGTTCTGATGGGCTGGCCACTATGCCGCAATGATTCGTCTCTACTGTTCTACTGCCTGTTACAAATGATCTCACGCTTCTTGACACCACCTCACAGCTCAGGGAAAAGTCTTATTTTTCTAACTATATAGCTTTGTTGACCATTGATTTAGCCTATCCTGCCTGTTGGTTCCACTCCAGTAATTATTCACGTGAAAAATAAAATTAAAATCACTGCAGTACATTCATTCATTCATCCATTATTCAACAATTGCTTATTGAATGCCTACTCTGTGAGACGTAATTTATTAGGTGCCAAGAGAAATAGAGCAACGGTTATGATGTGGTCTTTGACTCAAGGAAATTACAAGCTAGTAAGGGAGAGAGAGCCTCTTTGTAATCATGAACATCTTCAACACAATGCAGCAAAGTAACAATAATAACGACAACCGTTATCTACTATATGCCAATGACTGCTCTAGATGCTCTAAGTATTTCATCATATGTAAATTTCACAGGAGCTCTGAAGCTAGATGTTATTTCTCCTTTTTTTTTTTTTTAAGATTTTATTTATTTGACAGAGAGAAACACAGCGAGAGAGGGAACACAAGCAGAGGGAATGGTAGCGGGAGAAGCAGGCTTCCTGCAGAGCAGGGAGCCTGATGTGGGGCTCGATCCCAGGACCCTGGGATCATGACCTAAGCCGAAAGCAGACGCTTAACGACTGGGCCACCCAGGCACCCCTTATTTCTCCTTTTTAAAGAAGTTTTCCAAATGAGCATGCTGAGGCTCAGAAGGTTTTGGCAAAACATGCACAGTCACACTGCTTGTACAGAAAAGAATCAGGCTTTAAATCCAATGCTATTCGATATTAATACTCATTCTCTTTTGAATAACTACTGTCTCTAAGAAAAGTGGTAAGTGCACCATTGACTGAGCGTCTCTATGCCTGGTACTATTCTGAATGCTTTACTTTGGTGTCTCATTGAATCTTCACAACAGTATATGATGCTATGATGGTTACACAGCCATTTTGCAGCCAATGAAACTGAAGCTTAGCAAACTTAAGTAACTTAACCCAGGTTATTGAGCAGAACAGTTTTCTTCCAACTTGAAAATGTGTAATGGAAGAAGTGAGGTTTCACTCACTTTCCATTGACTTGGACCGACTGAGGCAGGGGGAGGGGAGACAAGGACAAGGGAGACCATACCAGGAATGACACGGAGATGGGAAAGTGCTCCAGTCATCTCAAAAAGAGTGAACATTCTAGAGTGACTAAGTAGATACGGGTCATCTGGGCTAGGAGTAGAAATTATGATTGGAAAACTAGGCTCTACTCAGATATCAGCCAAGGAGTTTGGACTATATGCAATAGGCAATAGATAGCCATTGAAAGATTTGGAGAGAGGCATGATCAAAGCTATTATTATTAATCCACTTTCTCCAACCCGTCACATTTAATAATCTCTGCTTCAAGAAATCATGCTTTCACAAATGATCGTTTGTTAGATTCCTCCAGGAACATAAGTGCTTACAGCTTCTATTCTAAACTGCCAATTGTTATTACTGCTGTGTTTTTTGGTTTTTTGTTTTAAGGTTCTTTTTAAGTGACCTCTTGGAAAAGCAAACGCTTGTGCCATAGCCCAAACCACTTCAACCGTTTTAAGTCTCAATACTAAAATCAAACAAAGGGCACAAAGCACAACGAGGCAGGAGTCCGGAGTCCGAGCCTGGGAAAGGGGTCAGATTCCTTTGGACATCAATCTGAAGTCAACTCAGATGCACTGTGAAGTCATTAAGTAATTAAATTACAGAGCAAGGACAGGCAGGTGGGAGAGAGCCCGGGTTTGGGGGGGAGGGGCATGCAGCACAGTTGTTCTGTTCCTACCTCAGACTGGATTCTAAATATTAGCAGACCAGAGTTAAGCCCCACCCTGCAATGTAATACAGAGAACAGAAATGCACATGTGGGGACTTTGCGGATGAAATGACTGTGGTTACAAGTGTTCTCTGCAGTCACATGCCCTGTGGGCTTGGAGAGGCTGGCGGTTATCCAGGCCGTTTCTGCCCCTCCGCCCGGATTGTGTCTCCATGGCTGCCAAGGCCCGGCTGCAGCCAGCGCTCTCTCGCTCCTGTGCTGCCATCTCATGCCAAGCTCACTATGCTTGAGGAGCAACGTCCAACGGATGATCAGTAAGAAATGACGAGAAGCTTCTCGAATGGAAGTCGCTGGCGTGAGTCCCAGCTGGGCCAAGTCTGAACTCAAGTTGGCCTTCCTCATCACGGCGGTATTCAACGCAGCAACTCTCACAGATGGTGTGCCTCAGAGTGCTCTGGGCCCCCCAGAGGTTACTGAGTGGATTATCTGGGGTCTTGAATCCCCAGAGCTGGTCGGAAGATAACGCTGAGCCCTTGGAGTCAACCAGGTGCTCGCTTCATAAGAGTCTGAGAGATTTCTCACTTAACAGATGAGAACACGGAGGCTAGAAGCAGTTAAGTAGCTTGACAGTGTGTTCATGCAGTCAGATCTTTAACCCAGTTACGGACCACTCCTGGGCCTTATAGTCTTGTCACTTGGCTGACACCTCGCCTGGGCTACCACCTAGGCCGGTGGGTCCCCGCCATAGCTATAAAAAACAGTCACTTGAGAAATGGCTTTAAAATACACATCCTCAAGCCCAACCCCAGATACACTGAGTATCTATACCATATTTCTATCTGCATCTATACAACTATATTATCTCACTATCTGTTTATCTAAAACAGGGTTTCTCAATGCAGGCACCACTGACATTTTGGACCGAATAATTCTTTATTGTCGGGGCTGTCCTGTGCGTCGTCGGGTGGTGAGAAACATCCTTGCTTTCTATCCGCCAGAGTCCAGTGGCAACTCCCGGCTAAGGTAACAACTAAAGATGCCTTCAGATACTGTCAGTTGCCCCTGGGGGAAAAATCACTCCCTGTTGAAACCCTGTGTTTAAAACCAACCAACCAACCAACCAACCAACCAACCAACCAACCAACCAATCAAACCAAACTTTTCAGGAAATTTGGAAAAAGCACATTCACAGTTTGGTAAATCACAGGCCGGGGTTAGGATTTCTACACAAAAAAATGTGAGGGGGAAAAGCAGATTCTGGAAGATAACAGGTTAAATATCTTTTCTACATGCACGGATTGCCAACCTATGTGAACAATTACTGATCTTGGGCTCCAGGGTCGATGTGTGGCCGTAGATGCTTTCCAAAGCAGGACACAACATAGCGTATGTCAAAATACGAAATAAAGATGAGATACTTTAGAAATTCTGGAAAATGCTATTTGATTTATGAGTTTAATTTGTCTGCATGTTTCACAGCACTTTTAGAGAATTAACTTCACTTGTACACTGTCTGGCCCCAAACTGGTCCACAGTAAATAGTCTGAATTCACTTAACTCTTATTTATTCAATTGTTTTCCTTCAAGAAAACTGAGCAATTAAAAAGAATATTATCCAAATAAAATGCATAACACTGAGGCCTTCAAGGATCCATTTCCTTTCATGGTGATAAAAAGAAGGACTTTAAAAATCCATCCTCAAAGTGAGTTACGCAAAGCCTCCGTGAAAACAACTGATAGGATGGAAATGGGACCCTCAACCCTAAGTTCTAGCCACCAGATGGCCTTCCACTTAGTTACACTCACCAAACCCTTCCTAGAAAATGCTCTCCTCCAGCTCTGCCTCCATGGCGTGTAAGCTCTATCGAATCACCCATATCTATATCTCTGATCGGCATAAATCCAGTGAATTACCAGAGGTTTTTTTTTTTATTATTATGTTGAATATATTTTTATGTGTATATTAAAGCCAAACATCCAGATCAACAGAATTTAGAGCTCCTTTCCAAGTGTTTATCGCATAGGCATTCTAAACATTTCTATGGAATCACCGTGGGGAGGTTAGTAAAATTCCTTGTCTGAAAGTATTTCAACAGCGCCACAATTGAATGCAATAATATAATATGTCACTCCAGGGTGTTTGAATGTAAGAGTATCCTTTTAAGACACCTTTTTAAAGAGCTGGTGTACTTTAATCTTAGAAGTTTGTCTAAACGACTCTTGGAAAGCACACCAGTCAAGTGATTCATTTTACGTATTAATCCGGCTCGGCTGACAAGTAGTTGCTAATACAGCACTTCTAACATTGATTCAAATTCCATAAAAGGATTTTGGCTCATAAAAAATGCTGGCATGGCATCAGGACGTAGGTGTTCCCATCTCTTGTCTATTGGAATACAGTAATGTGCCAAATTTTGCCGGTGACCACAAGCTTTCTGAGAAGATGAGTGTTACAAAGATCAAATAAATGTATGGATATTAAAGCCCCCTGCATCTTCCCGGGGTCTCACTCCCTCATCCGTCTAAATAAAAGGCAAATTTGGAGAGATGGACCCTGAATGAGGGTGGTAGGTGTGCCTTCCCCCACTGCCCTGACTCCCCCACCTCTGGTTTTAATTCTTATTCTAGGAAGAGAAGTGATCCTTACCCTAACACAAGCAATAATAGTAATTACTGTGATATGGCAAAATCTCTTTTCATTCACTGAGATGATTAGTACTATGAAAAACAAAAATGTGACAGCTTCTTTCTGTCGGCCTAAAATGAGAACATGACCTTGTCCTGGGAAACAACCATCTAGTAATATTTTTCATAACTTCCATGCAGTGATGATCTGATAAGAATCTAAAAGTAATTAACTGGATCTCTTTTAGCCAACCAAAGCCTTATTCAAATACACATTTTTATCAGGATTCTAAGGGAGCCATAAATTGGGGCATTTTGAAAAACTGGGATCTAATCCAGTCCATGATCTGACGAGGGTTCAGTGGTAATAATAAATTGGGACTATTAAGACCGGGAACCATTCCAACATTTTATTTTGCCCACACCATAGGACCTAGCAAATTCTACTGCAAAAGACAGGGATATTCAGTGAGGAGTAAAACCATGCTGAATTAATCATTTGTATGTAATCATGCCAAAACATGGGTGTTTTCAACAGTTTAAATAGTGCCAAAGTTTAAGTTCAGTAAATAATTAATTATAGAGAGTCTCTTGGCAAATTAAAGAAAACAACCTTCTGGTTCCTTAATAAAATATGCACTCTTTTTAGGATATGATAATGACAATCCCATCAATTCATTTGTCGCCCTATGTCTTTAGGAGGGCCCTATTTATGTAGGGTGCAGCTAAAATATTAATTCAGAATCTACTCTCCTTTCCCTTCTTAGAATACAGTAAGCATCTTCATTTCTCAGTATGAACACATGCTGGACAAACTCTAGCCCTATTCTGGTTTTCATTTCAATTTCCAGTAACATAAAAATCTTCCATAATTAAATAAAATGCTGAGAGGCTGGGAATAGATTTTCACCCACTTGTATTCTGAAACTCTAAATGGTTTCTGAATGTTTTTATTTCTCTAAGATGAATTTCGTTTATGTGGGGAACTTGCAGCTGCATAATTAAATCTTGGTTTGCCAAATATCAAAAACACATGTATTGATTTAAACTAAGGGAACAGGCCACAAGCAGCTCGGCTGATAAGGCAAGGGAGAAGCCTCTGCAGCTCTTGGAAGGTTTCCTGAGGAAAAGAAAACTAAGAACCCTCAAGTCAGACGCTGAAACCGATCAGCCTGCCTAAATCTTAGCCCCACTCTCACTTAGGCATTCAGCGCAGTGCAGTTGTTGAAAACAAGAGCCATATGTTTTCATGCTTCTCAATCCTGTAGCTGGGGATGCTGCCTCTTCGCCCTGCACCTCCTCCTTTATCCTGCTAAGGTTCTAATAAGATCTACAAAAACAATGTTTCGGGGGCACCTGGGTGGCTCAGTCGTTGAGCGTCTGCCTTCTGCTCAGGTCATGATCCCAGGGTCCTGGGATCGAGCCCCACATCGGGCTCCCTGCTCTGCGGGAAGCCTGCTTCTCCCGATTCCATTCCCTCTGCTTATGTTCCCTCTCTCGCTGTGTTTCTCTCTGTCAAATAAATAAAATCTTAAAAAAAAACAAAACAAAACAAAAAAAAAACAATGTTTCGTTCACACAGCAAATGAGCTCCCTTGCAAGATAAACTCTGACCTGGTCTAAGAGTACCACAAGATCTTAGAGCACAAACTCGTGTGTTAGTGAACTACACCTACCAGCCCCCGTTTTGGCAACAAGTGTCATTTAGCGAAATTTCATTTCAGGGTCAGTAATACTGGACTTTAATGGGAGACGGCCTTTTGGTGTCAATGGAGATGTTTCGCCCCAGGACAATAACCCTAAATGAACGAGGGGGACACTTAATTTTCTTTAACCAATGTCAACCTGACTTCTGAGAAGGTATTAACAATACAAGTACAACTTGCACGCAGTTGGGTTCTTTGTAGGTACTAGAATCTGGTTAATTTCACACGTTGGAGACGGTTACACACATGAGTTAGAGTCTTAGAATTAGACAACAAAAATACATTTACTGATTTGTTAAGACAATCTCTTGCTTTCAGCTCACCATACTAATTTATATAATCAGAATGTTTAGAAAATGTTAATTTAATTTAGCTTGATTAAAAAATTCTAGGGGAAATAATCTTTGAATATAATATTGGATTCATTCTTCTAGCAATGGATATAGGCATTTGGAACTAACACTTTATTATGGCCAATCTCACTGAAGCATGCACAAAATGATGAGTTTATTTAAAACAGGGCTTTGCTGCAATGGGCTGTTTGACTTGTGTCAGGAGAGGACATGTGCTTAGCTCAGGAAATCAAATATGAGACTAAGAAAAGCCTTGCATGCAATTTTTGAGCAAGAAACTTGGGCTTCTCTACTCAGATAAGAATCACGCATACACCACCACGAACCAATGCTATGGCAAGTTCAAGAAAGGCCACTCTAAGCAGTTTAAAGTAAATGCTTCTATACTTGAACATATTTATTTCTTAGATCCTGAGACCTGGGAAAAACTGTAGAGATCACCTAAGGACAAATGGAGGATTAATGATACACAACATGATTTTGGGTGGTATGTGGTTGAATGTAGGTAATTACATTAACTTATGTGGTTTTGCAGCTATCTAATATTTTATTTATTTGAACATATAAATATAAATAAGACAATGAAGGTAATATACCAATGACTGAAGTTGACGAAACTCTGATCTAGTCCAATACTTCCTTGATACACTAAAACTTTCTCTTTGTAATCATCAGCTTCTTATTAGACATTTTTTGGTCTCAACAAACTTGCACTCATGTGACCCTCTAATTGCTAGGATGTTTTCCCTTCTATTAAGCTGAAGACTACCTCTCTAAAAATGACTCCCCCATTAGTTTCTTCAAGAAAATAAATGAATGAATGTATAAGCAGAAAAAGAGACGGAGAGAAAGAGAGAGAGAAAAAGAGAGAGAGAGAAAGAGAGAGAGAGAGAGAGAGAGAATAGATGCTCTAGAGTGCATTTAATTCCTCTTTTATGTGAAAGTTCTTTGATCATGTGAAATCAACTCTTACCTCTACAGACTATGTATTCCCAGGTCCTTTAACATTTTTCAAAAGGCATGATTTAGTTGCTGCTCTTCTGCGTGTGTGAGAGAAGCAATGGGATATTCCATGTGTGATCCAAGTAAGCAACAGGAATAACTTCTGAAGCAGGAATTACTGTCTCTTCCTTCATTTTGCACATGAACTTCCAGTAATGTAGCTTAGGACTGGATTAAGTTTTTGGCAGACACATCCTCATGTTGACTCATGCTAAAGTTACCCTCAACTAAAGCCATCAGGCAATTTTTTCATATATTTGGTATTAAGTCAAACCTTCCACATCCTGTGTATGTACAGTTCGGTTTTGGACCTAAAATCAAGACTTCACATTTATTCCCATTAAGTTTTTTTAGGTTTGATTCCATCCATTGTTCCAGATGATTCTGTCATCAACACATTATCAACCCCTGCAGGTTTTTGGCATTCACAATCTGATCAACAGCACTGATGCCAGTGCTCAGCAGGCCAGAGTTAAAAATAAATTTTGAAGAAAAACTTTTTTCTTGCAAGTTTATCTTGATGGACTATTCATTAGCAAGTTTAGGGTACAGTTTCTTGAATAGCCAATAATCCTTCTGGGGTTGTATCATCTGGTATACATTTCTCCGTGTTACCCATAAGATACCACGAGACAAGGAGCATCTCATGTCCAGGAGAGCACCCTGACTTGTGAAGTCCAGAGGTTAGAACAGGAATTTTCAGCCTACACACTATTGACAGTTTGAATGAGATGACTCAATGTCAGGGGCCAGGACTGTCTTGTGCATTGTAGATGGTGTGGCTGCATTCCCAGCACCTGGCAATTCCCTCCCTGTGCCCGTTCTTCCTTCGAAGTTGTGACAATCAAAGATGTCTCCAGAAATAGCCAAATGTTTCTTTGGGAACAAAACTGTCCCTCCTGAGCACCACTGTTCTAGACTCCAAGTTCTTCCAGTTTAATCTTCTAATTCAGTCTACCTCTTATGGCTTTTTTATTTTTGACCTTTTCATACCTATAGCTATGAACAGGCTATTCATATCTAGCACCAAGACAATTCCTTATCAAGAATTAAATATGTAGGTATAGTAAAATGAGATATGGAAATCATATGAAAAATAATGGGAGAAATGAAGAGTGATCATATAATTCTAAAATTCAGAGTTGAGGTTAAATTAATCCTTGGGTAAAATAGTTACAAGGAAATCGAACCTTCCAACAGGAACTATATGATTTAAGAGATCATCCATAAGGACTTTTATATCTAGATGCTCATCAAAGTATTATTTAGAAGATTGAAAAATGGAAACAGACTAAATGTTTGACAATAGACGGTAAGTTATGGTATATTGATTTCACAGAATATTAGACAGCCATCAAAATGGTATATTTTCAAAACACTTTTGACATGGGGAAATGCTACAATATAATGCTGTGGAAAAAAATGAGACATTATATATTCAGCATGGATATCAAATTTCAAAGAAAAATACATAGCAAAAAGATCATAAGGATATTAATAATTGTTATGGCATCATGCATGATCATGTTAGTCTTCTTTATGCTTTTTTATGTCTCCCAAATTTTCTTAATGAACTTACTGTGTTTGTAAGTTTTGTGTGCCTGGCTGGTATGGGGTAAGCAATCCAAATTCTCTTAGATGAGTAAGCCCTGGCAAGGGTTTCTCTCTTGTTGGCAAAAAAAGTATGCCAGTAAGGTAGGATGCTTCAGAAAAGACACAGAAGAAAAATGAGAGTATTTTTAGACTGGCTTATTCAATCCTCTTGGGAAAAAATCTGTGTGTCATTTTTCATAGTTTAATATTCCAACCAAATCCTGTTCCTTCAGGTCAAAGGTTCTTAGACTTTAGGATACTGAAGAATTATGCTGGCCTTGGCTATTATATACAGATTCTGGGGCTCCAAATTCCAAAATTCTGATTCTGCAAGTCTGGTGTGTGACTCAATAATATTTATTTTTAACAAGCTCTTCATGTGACTCATTTTGATGCTGGTGGTCTATGGATTACACCTTGAGGAACACAGAAGTCGTAGGATTTGATTTGGATGAATTTTTTTTATTTAGCCTTTAAATTTTAGATAATTTCTTCCTGATTATACACTAAATAGAGTTGGTATAAACCCTCAGTGGTATGTTGATAAACTGGCTTTTTGAAAAAACAAACCCAACTTAATTGCATTTGCCAATTTCCATGGTGTAAATACTCCCACTGTGGCCCATGTCAAGCTACCAGTGGTTTAACAATCAGCTCCCCGAATTCTTCTCACAAGCTGATATTTTTATACACAGTTTCTTATTTTATTCTATTTTTTTCCATGGCCACGTCACGAAGAGTAATACACTCACTGAGTTCTTTCAGAGTTGTGAGTTGGTTTCCTATGGATGACGGAGAGCCAAGAAATAAGACTCTAAGGTTGAGAGGAATGCCAAATGTTAAGCCTGCACCTCTACCCTCTGTGGCCCTCCACTCCTGAGCTGCTGAAATGCTCTTGGTCATTAATTCTGTAGCACCCAACCATAAAATCAACTCCTCCAGCTCCTTCCCCTCTCACACGATTGAGACAATGTTGTCTCTAAGAGACCCATCTCAGATGTGTTTTACGTGTTCATGTGTGGGACGTGGACTAAGTGGAGGCTAATAGTACAGTTCTTTCAATATTTTGGCCAGACATATTTTAAGAAAATTGGACCTGACGCCTATATAGCCAGCTGAGGTGAATTTACAGCCCTGCTTTTAAGAACAAAACTCCCTCAGGCACCTGCTTCCTTAAGGCAACACCAGAAAGGAAATGAACTCTTGCTTAAAGACAACTCACCTTATTTTATGGGTTATCAATTTTCTAGCAGGCACACAGTTCCCAAGCTACTAAGAGTAAAGCCTCCCAACCCCAAGCAAGTATGAGCTACAAAAAATGTGAAGTCGGCTTTCTAGCAAACAACCCAGTTTCCTGAAGACGAGGCAAGGATGTGGTGCCTCCACAAGTGAAGTCCGGGGAGCAGCAAGGATCTATAATGTGGACTCACCGCATTGATGTCTTTGCCAACATCCACATTAAAATCTTCACCTGAATTACATTTTACATTACAGGATTACTGAATCTTGGGCTATGATAGAGAATCATCTTCCCTGATTTGGGGGCCCCTCTATCAGGTGAATAGTCAACAACAATATTAAGCCCTTGATTTCCTTCTGACTGTTCCACTGACCCTGGAACCGAGAGCTTATCAACCTCTTTAAAAGGGGAAAGGACTAAATAGGGTTTCTTAACTTGCTATTGAAAAAGCCAGTCTTCTGGATCAGAAGAGACTGCAAGGCAGGAGTCAAAGGTTAACAGTAGATACTCAGCTTGTTCTGTTCTAGAAAACAGGATGAACGAGTATGATCTTCTTAGTACACGCCACTAGAGTATTAAAATGAGTACAAGAATGGAGTCTAAAAACTCCAAGGACTATTAATGAGGTCATTAATGAGCAAGTGACAAGTTGGACAAATGTGACTTCATGCATGATGAAGTCAGAATTTAGTACTTAAAATTATATGCTAGTTTTGTCCTAATCTCTCTCTTTCTCCATTTCGTTGTGAAGGTGAAGAACTTTCAGGTGAAATATGAATATTCAATTACATGTTTCAAAATCAGACATTTACACATCGACTTGGGGTAAGTGCCAGAGTTAACCTCAAAGATAAGTGAAGGGCCTCTTGTCCAAATGGAACACGGAGCTCCGCAAACAGGAGAATTCAGTCCTTGCAAACTGTCATTATTTCAGTAAACGAAACCGGCCCTTTTAACAGATGGGCGACATACTTTGCAACTTGCTGATAGCCTAATAAAAGACACTGGCTTTTTAAAAATGAAGGACATGCGCTTCTCAAATTACACCCCCCAAATGGATTTAGCAGAATAAAATTAAGAAGGCATACAACAGCTTGGCAGAAATTAGGAACAGACTATGAGAAATTTGATAGTTCTAAACATCAACATCAAAATGACTTTTTTATTAAAAAAAAAAAAAGCCTCACTGTTTAAACTGGAGGGAAAATATACACTGATTGAGTCAAAACTGGGGTAGCATGTTTTGGAATTACATGTGCTGAGATAATAAAAGCATAAAGTTAATTTCTTCTCCAAATATAATAAAAATTCCCCAAAAAGGCAGGTTCTTTTTTTATATCAGGTATTTTCCTTCTGTATCAAATTCTATGCCTCTTAAAATAAAATTTCTCCAGTTGAAGGATGCAGCGCCCCAACTGAACAAGGCCGTGGACCCAAACAAAATAAGCTCCGTGTTTCTGCTCACCTTTCACTTTCTTCTTTCATTTTTTCCAGCTCTTCCTCCCTCAGGCCACCAGGCTTCAGCGAGCCCTTCTGCTCAGCCTTGCCACCCCTGTCGTCTTTCTTCTTTCCAAATCTAGAAAAATATGAGGGAGGAGATGGCTGTTAACAATAACCATGTTCTTTTGGGGGGGTAAATGTAAAATATTAATGAGCTGAACTCATCAAACCAAAAGTCTTTATTCTAAGTGGTATGAGATCATTTTGCATAACGATGGGGGTAACATAAGAGACTGAAAGGGCAAAAATAATAGCCACTAAATTCCCCTCCTTTTCCTCGCTTCCTTCTTTCCTTCCATCTTTCCACTGAGATAGTGATTGTGCAGCGCGCACCAAGCCATGTGGTTAAAGAGTAAAAATCTCAAGCCATTCCTTTGCTGGAAATGAAAGAACTGAAAGGTTATCATTAATACATAACTTAAAACTGACCCAACCCTAAACAGCCCTTTAGAGCTGCGAGCGGTATTCACATTTGAAGTTAACATGGGACTTGATAACGTTGTTTCAAGGGACCTCGCCAAACATCTAGTTTACCACCAGATGCACGTGAGACTTTGGGCCTTGATCACCCAGCAAGTTCAGGGAAGGGCTGGGATTAGAACTTGCGCTGTCCCCTGTAGGGCCCTCTCTCCTTCACACTACATTCACTCCCGCAGGGAGCCCCATCTTCCCAAGTCAGCCTCTGGTTCCTGTGTTCTCAGCACTCCCGGGTGCCTGGCAGATTTGTAGCTAATTGGGCTCAGTGGCAATTATGATACATTATTTTTTTTTCCTCCAGTTTTACTGAGACATGATGGACAAGTAACCTGTGTAAATGTAATGCGTACAACTATGGATCTGATACATTTCTAAGTCGCAAAATGATTCCCACCATAGTAGTAGCTACCAGCGTCATCCCATCCCGTAGTCACTATTTCTTTTATGTGGTGAGAGCATTTAAGATCTACTCTCAGTAACATTCAAATACGGGATACATTTTTATTAGCCATGATCACCATGCTGGACATTAGATCCCAAACTTGTTAGTCTTATAACTGGAACTTTTTACCGTTTGACCAAAATCTCCTCTATATCCCCTCTCCGCAACCCTGGTAACCACCACTCTACTGTTTGTGAGTTTGTCCTTTTCAGATTCCACAGTGCATATGTATATGTATATATGTGTATATATCCATGCATATATACATATATATGTGTATACGCGCACAGTGCCTCTTCTTAATCCATTCATCTATTGATGGACAATTAAAATGTTTCCATATCTTGGCCACTGTAAGTAATGCTGCAGGGAGCATGGGAGCAGAGATATCTCTGTGGGATCCTGAACTCAGTTCCTTTGGATGTATACTCGGAAGTAGAATTGCTGGATCATAGGGTAGTTCCATTTTTTTTTTAACTTTTTATTAAATTCCAGTTAGTTAACATACAGTGTAACATTAGTTTCAGGTGTACAATATAGTGATTCAGCACTTCCACACATCACCCAGTGCTCATCACAGTAAGGGCCCTCCTTAATCCCCATCACCTATTTCACCCATCCCCCCCACCTCCCCTCTTGTAACCATCAGTTTCTTCTCTATAGTTAAGAGTCTGTTTCTTAGTATGCCTTCCTCTTTCTTTTCTCTGCGTTTGTTATTTCTTAAATTCCACATATGAGTGAATCACATGGTATTTGTCTTTCTCTGACTTATTTCCTTAGCATAATATTCTCTAGCTCCATCCATATCATTGCAAATGGCAAGATTTCATTCTTTTTTTTATGGCTGAGGAATATTCCATTGTGTGTGTGTGTGTGTGTGTGTGTGTGTGTGTGTGTGTGTGCATCACATTTTCTTTATTCATCAGTGGATAGACACTTGGGCTGTTTCCACAATTTGGCTATTGTAGATAATGCTACTATAAACATCAGGGTGCATGTATCCTTTTGAATTAGTATTTTTGTGTTTTTTGGGTAAATACCCAGTAGTGCAATTGCTGGATCCTAGGGTAGTTTTATTTTTAACTTTTTGAGGAACCTGCATATTATTTTCCGCAGTGGCTGTGCCAACTTGCATTCTCCACAGTGCACACAGTTCCTTTCTCTCCACGTCCTCACCAACACCTGTTGTTTCTTGTGTTGTTGATTTTAGCGCTTCAACAGGCATGAGGTGATACCTCATTGTAGTTTTGACTTGTATTTCCCTGGTG
The DNA here is from genome assembly GCA_028646535.1 of Procyon lotor. Taxonomy (NCBI): domain Eukaryota; kingdom Metazoa; phylum Chordata; class Mammalia; order Carnivora; family Procyonidae; genus Procyon; species Procyon lotor. The sequence continues at coordinate 24,752,045 of CM053605.1, forward strand.
ATCAGTGATGTTGAGCATCTTTTTATGCGTCTGTTGGCCATCTGAATGTAATTCCATTTTTAATGTTTTGAGGAGCCTCCATGCTGTTTTCCATATTGGCTGCACCAGTCTGCATTTGAACCAACAATGCATTAGGGTTCCCTGCAATTATGATACTTTAAAAGAATATTGTGTTTCCTTAGTGCTGTTAGGAAAATAAAATTGCACCATTGAAATAATAATAATAAAAAAGCTGTGGTTGTTACTAGGACACATTCTTAAAAGCAGGCATTTTCTCCAACAGATATTTTCTTCAGAATCAATCCCCTACGGTCTTGGCATCAACACACATGAAAAAGGAAAGGAACTTGATGCTCTTGTTAATAACCAGGAAAAAGCCACTCATTTATGCATATTCTTAAGTTAAATATTCTTGTCAAACTATGGAAACCCCATTTATCCCTTGTTTCTAATTAAATAGCTGAAAAGTTTACTTCTGTGTTTCTTATGTGTATATCTTTAGCTTGCTCATTCTACCTCAGTAACTACTCATGTATCCATCTATCTATGTATCCATCCATCTATCCAACCTGAGGACCTTACACATGCTCAGACTGACTGCCCATCCCAGCCCTCACTCCTGTCCCCAATCTCCCAACATCCACAGTGAGTCAGAATCTCCTCACATGAAGACCTACTGACTCATAAACTTGAAACTCCCATCTTCTTCAAATTTCATAAAGATGAATAAATATTTGTCCTTTTAAGATTGTGCTTCAATCCAAAGCAGAGGTTGTTGGTCATGTGGGTATCGCACATGGCAGACCTTATTGTTAATACCCATATTTCTGTTGTTATCAGAGTTCAAAGCACCCTGCTTTCCTCAGAAGCCTCTCCCAGTCTTGACTCTGCAGTAAATTTTTCAATTTACAATTTCAATAAGCAAATCTTTGCTCATGAACTTTTTCTTTCCTTCCCATTGCCATCTCGCCATCTGCCTTTGCTTCTGCAATTCTTCTGCTGTATCGAGTTTAATTTGGAGACTTTGGTGAGTCAACTATGAATTTTCACTCCATCATCCCTAGCCATTTTGTTTTCCTGGTTCCCCTTCTCTTTCATAATCTATTCTTCTTTCCCACCGAAGAAATGACCTAGTGTCATTTACACACTAGGAAAGAGAAAAAAATACCAACAAAATATAAGATCCTAACTTCCAAATATAATTCAGATTTGTTGACATAGTCAAGATCTTTCCTTAACCTACAAAAGAGGAGATATATAAATAATGTGTGTTTTCCCGTGTACATTCTTTGACTTTTCAGACGCATGTAGAAGAGTCTAAATTTCTTTACGTGAGAAGTTAGTATCTTTGTACATCACTTAAAGGAATAATTTTCCCCACAATGTCATATATAGTAAAATATAGTAAAATTGGGCCAAAAAAAAATCAAAAATTGTGGCAAGTGAGGATAGAATAATGCTTGTGAAGTTGATGAGGGCAGAAGTGTTGCCAAAAATTCCATAGATATTAAGCATGTTTTTCTTCTATGTCCCCAATTGTTTCTTCTAAGTTTGAAGGTTTGGATTTTCTGAGATGAAAGAAGTCTTGTTTTTGAAGGGCAAAACTAACCTATACCTGAGTCTATCCTGATCTTTATTACCACAACCAATGAATTGTTTTTTCTTCCTGTTGCTAAAATATTTCACTTGTGCTGCAGTTCAAAAACAGCTTACTGTGTTTTCATCCAGTGGAATATGTTTGATAAAGGTTAGTTTTAAGTAAATTCTGCAAAGCATTTTCTTCTGAGCAAGAACGATCAATAATAGTCAAATCAACCAATTCCACGAATAATATAAATGTTTTGATTTAAACTTCATGATCATCTATTAAAGTTTCCAAGAAGGAAGGCAGAAATAGCTGTGAAATTTATTTCATTAGACAGAGAGAACAGTCACAAATTATCTTATTTTGTAAAGTTTGGGTAGGTTCAAGAACAGAATTATAAAACAATAATCTTCAAAAGGACTCCCACATTGTTAAGACGAGGAAATTGAGACCCAGAGAAGTTAATTGCTTTTATTTATTAGCACACTGAATTCTTTTTTCCAATTTTGCAATCAGACAACTTAATTATCAGCGGTAGTAGCAGCAGCATTGGGAGGGTGGGGGGAGTTGGGAGAAAAACATCAATTTGGTGAACTGTGTACGCCTTGTTCTTCTTCCCACGTCAGCCTGTTTGGGGGTCACTTCCCAGCCTTTCTTACTTTCACTGACATAAAGAAAGAGGAGTTGGTCAGGTTCAAATACACCGATTCATCTCTCCATTAGTTATTTTTGTGAGAAAAGTCACAAGAACTCTAAATGGCTGAAATTACTGCTTTGCATTCTAGGGTCTCAAATATCCCCTGCATTCCAGGCCTCCCATTATCTATTACCTAGGAAATTTGAGAGTTGGCCATTCTGGGCTAGGTGCCTTGAGGAAATTGCTTGTAGGTCAATCTTGCTTTATATAAAAGATATTTTCCTAAGGAATTCAGTTCAAACATATGGTTTGAATCAATAAAATCTTACTTTCCAGGTACCTGGGAAGCCTGTTTAAAAGACTCTTATGATGGATCTTTTTGTAAAGTGGAAAAATCACCTTTCAACATACCCTTTATGTAAATTTAGATTTTCATGAATTATAAGTTTGCTTAAAACACCTGTCCCTGTTCATTTCTATAGAGAGACTACATGAAACAGCTTTATGGAAAACTAGCTTTCTTTCTCTCCTTCTTTCTTCTTCCATACATGCATTTGTTTAAAAAATATTTACTAGACATCTACTCTGGCCTATTTCACTTAGCATCGTGTCTTCAAGGTTCACCTGTGCTATAGCATATGTCAGAATTTCTTTTTCCTAAGGCTACATAACATTCCCTTGTACATATATACCATATTTGTCCATCTGTTGATGGACTTTTGGGCTGTGCTCCTCTCTTGGCTGTTGTGAATAATACTATGAACACTCATACAGGAGAACAAAGTTCTTAGTAAGAGAAGAGGATGGGGATATACAGAACCTCCAGGGAGACTGGCCTTAGATAGGAGGAGACTCAAGAAAAGCAGCAGCTAGAAGAGGACACTTAATTCACTTACAGAGTTGATGACTGGACAGTGGAGAAGTTCCCATGTAATTTGTTTATTAGTCAATATGATGCAATATGTATAAGAGAAAGTGTTTCTATCCATAAAATGGGACTTGTTGGTACAAATTGAGAAATCAGAGGAAACAGACTATACAAGATTGAAAAGAATCTCAGAAAGGGTTATATAGAAAAAAATACCAAAACCAGACCTCTTTGGTTGCAATTTTGCCTAGGTCGAGAGGCCCTAAAAGGCCATATGGGGAAGTAGAATTTAATAATGGCTCACTCACTCATTCAATAATTCACTCATTTACTGAGCTGCCATAACACATCACATGGATCATTCACACGGAATGTAACCATTTACACCATCAGTTGTTAGGTAAATATCTAACACCTCAATCCAATTACCTAAACAAGCTCCCAGCATCGTATTGTTTTCCAAATGATAAAGATTTCAGTATAATTCTTAGTAATTATCCCCTGATTTCTTAGCAAATTCTATCTGTTTCTCTTCTGTTTCTATTTCTTTCTTTGAGTTTTCTAGGTAACGATGACTTTTGAATCCTTCCCAGATTCCCACGTCCCCGGACAAATGATCCTAATTCAACAACATGTATAGCTAGCTCTATCCCTGCCTTTGTTCATGTCTAGCCTCTCATTTAATTCACTTCTTCATTCTGCTGAGTACTGCCTGTCTACAGTTTTCCTCCTAGATCCCACTGGACAGTTAATGCCGCTGTTAGTATCCGCTCATCTTCCATTTGGTGCACACACTGTATAAAAGCCATCTTGAGTGATGGTTTACGAGGACTAAAAAGTCTGGCAAGGAAAAAGTTCAAACACTCTGATTTCAAATTAGTGGTGAGCTATGAATCCAAGGAGAACTACAAGTGTGAAACAGAGTGTTCCTCCTTCTGCAATCTGAAAATATCTTTGGGTGTCAATGATGCATTTGGAAAAGAATACAAGATCCTGTTATTACTAATATTACACTTAGAATACCTACGGAATGATGTCAGATATGAACATGCACCAACTTCAAACAACAACAACAACAACAACAACAACAACAACAACAAAAAGAATATGTACCAACTTCACAGTCAAAATATGTTCTAGACTTTGATAATGGTTCATTCTCCCTGGACCAGCTGACTTATAAGCTATGATATTGTCTTATCATTTTGTAAATTATACACTTTGAAATAGCTCAAGCAAAATATGGGGGCAGAAAAGTTCACAGACCTTTGACTATATTTTCCAGTTTATTTTGAAATTCACCCATAAAAGATTTCTGTTGTCTGATGCATTCTAAGTTGGGTTTTGAATTAGCATATGTGTATGCTGATGAAATTTACTTCCATGTATTGAATCTCATACGGTTTTGTGCACGTTGGCAATTGCTTCTCTCTAAAATGTATGTCACAAAGGTCTTTACTTGTTTACCTGAGCTGGCTCCCAATGTACTTGAAAGTTAATGAATCTGATAAAAATTCAATGAAAATTGGCCAATTAGAGAGTTTCCCCCATTTTTTTTGGTACTTAAGGGCATTGCCTATTTTTATGTTAATATTATTGATAGAATAATGAACAGATTTGTGTTTGTTGTTAATGTTAAGAAAAAATATTTTACTTTATTTTTAGCCTTCCACAGTATATATGATTACCATGCTACTACTGCCTGTGATTTTTCAGGAGGGAGATGGAGTGCTACAAACTCAGTATGCTTTCCATAACAGAAGGGTTGTAATTTAAACTCTATAAGCCCACTCCATGGCATGCAAAGGGAAATAGGGATTTACTTTATAGGATATGTTCACAAGGGGAAGCTGTGTGAGTTGATCGTTTAGTAACTGAAGAAAAACTTAGTATTAAAAATCTTTCTTGTTAACTAAGTGGGTCAAGCAGTTGAGGTTCTGAAAATGATTTCTAATTAAAATATTAATTTCCGGTACATTGTTTAGACACTTATTTTGGGTATGTTTACATGTTTCCAAGATGAAGACAAGCTATACAAAAACAACAAACAATGTGTTTAATCCCACTGATATCTTTACTACTTCCATTGAGACTAACATTCCTACCTACCCTTTAAGGGGTACTTGCGTCTAAGTTGTTGTTCATTCCCAGGATGAGATTCCCAAATTGGTGGTCATGGAGACTCTTCATTCCAAACCAGGGAACCTTCAGATCTCAAATGTGTTGATATTTGTTTTTAGGATTGAAAAGCCGGGAGGTCCTATAACATTCTAAGATTTCTGCCTAAGTGGATAAAACATCTGCTGGGTAGAGTCTTAAGCAGCTCTCTGGCTCTGAATTCAGCTGCTGGGAATCCTTGAGCTAATTTGCTTTCCCAGACTGAGGAGCTAGGAAACACAATTGATTAGGAAGTACTGAATATATTATAAATAATTCTAGCAGGTCCAGAAAGCAAAGTGTGAAGCAAAATGTACATCACCAATAAATAACCCATCTTCTGAAAAACAAACAAATAAACAACAAGTAAAAAGGGCATCTAGAAGACCGACTTGAGAGAATCAGTTAAGGGATTTGGGAGCCCCTGGACGTAAACTTTAGCTGAGCACTTTTGTAGCAAATGAAAACTCCGCTCTGAGATTATTAAAGCAGCACTCTGTTAGGAGAAAGAGGAGAAAAAAATATGAAAAAGAGGCCAGAAATTAAAATTAAGTGAAAATAAGCGTGAAGGAGTGAGCAAGAAAGATAAAGATACTAAATAAGGTATGATTTTCAGATCCACACAGGGACTATAAAAAGCTTATTAACTGTCACGACCACACTGGGTTTTAAGTTATTCTATCCTTCTGCTTTCCAGAAGAAGAAATACTCTTCAGGAGCACAGTGAACTTTGATTAATTGCTTTCATACGCTCTCACTGGCTTTAAGACATTGTAGGCAAGAGCCTCAGTGATTCAGACTAAATGCTTATGATTTCTGGGAAATATATTTAACAGGAGCATTAAAGAAATAGATCTTTTTGCATTTTTGTGTTTTCTTAATAGTTAGAAGGGCTTTTCTTTTTTATTAAATGTTTACTTATTTCAAAGCGGCAGAGTATGTGGCTTCTTCTTTTTGATCTTTATTACTTTTGAGCAGATCTCTGAGCATCTCTGAAGGCGGCTTGAGCACACAGACAGCTGATGGCCTGTCCTTAAAACTCTCCTGCGGCCTCAGACAGCACATGGCTGGAATCTAGACTTCTCATCTGTGTGCTCACAGCCTCCCCTTCTTTCCTTTTCTCGACCTACTTTGTCCTGGAAACCCGCGCCCTGGGAAAGGAGCGTTCTGAGATCAAATCACACTCCACGTGTAAACTTTCTCTCTACCAACTGGGGGAGGTTCCCCCACACCCACGGACTTCCCGTGCTCAATCTGCCAGGGCTCACTCTTTATTGACCACAGACTCATCCTGCAGAAGGAGACGTCCCTCCATAGGAAATAGCTCTGAGATTCATTCACTGGCAAGTGGGGTCATTTTAGCAAACGGCCTGGGAAGGGAAAAACTGACTCATGTCAGTGAAATTAAATTCAGGGAGGGTTAATTAGAAGTTCTATAGAAACTAGAGACCTTGTCTCTAGTCTCTAAATAAAATGTCAAATACAACTTATATTCCAATAGCACAAATTAGCTTATGTTTACTTTCTATAAAGTCCATTATCAAGAGAACAGATGATGGTGCATAACTCGTTATGTGTAAAGAACAAAAGGACAATGTTAAGAAATGGCTGATCTTTTTTTCTTTTGGTACAGTGACTATGCAGAGGACCATTTTAAAGGGAATCTGGGTATTACTGTTCTATCTTCAAAAGTTAAGAGAAACAGAGCATATTTTCTCCGGAATTCATCTGCACTAAACAAGAATAAAATGATTGAGTTCCAGACCCGGTCTATTGGGAATAAAACTTATCTTTATAACTCTGATTAAACAAAAAAATTATCACTTCTTTGATGCCCAAATTAGCATCTTTTCTCTAGCATACTGAATTAATTAGTTTAGTGACAAAAGAATTAGTCCATGTAGGATCAAAGCTGAAATCATATTTATCTGAAATTTAAAATTAAGAACACACAGCTCTCTCCCTCTGTAGCTCATGTAATGTTCTTTTATGTTCTACATATTCTAAACCTTCTGCATGTCACGTAAAGTATAACTAGGCCTTTATTCTTTTTTTCATTTCATCTTCTTCTTCTTCTTTTTAATATATAAAATCTTCCCTGAAAAGACAATGAGAACATCACAGAATTTTTTTTCCTGGGGGTGGGAAACTTTTCCATTGTGCCATAAAAATCTTAAATTATGTGGCTTTTTTTTGTCAAGCATTTATTGTGCAAATACAAAAGGAGCAAAATAATTAATGCATGATAGAGCTGGTAAGAGAGCCTTAAACAATGGAAAAGAGTTATTATATTGATTCTTAATAAATGATACTAAGTTTGAAACTGTTCTTAAAAGGTCGAAGCTCTCTTAACTTTGGGCTTCTTTTTTTCCTTCTTTTTCTGCAGAAGAAAAAGCAATTTTGAATAAGGGCAAATTGCTGGGGGTTAATTTCTGGGAAGTCTCAATTAGAACACAAATTTATGTTTTTTCGATGCATGTAACATTTTTACTAAAACAAAACTAACTTGGATAAGCGTATCCATTTTCAGGCGAGATGGGATGGAGAGAGATTCATGGAGGAGTCTGGAGATGAGGAGGGCTTGTGCTCATGTCAGCATCTATATTTGGGGCAGGGCACTATTTGAACCATTGCTTACGTGTGAGCTCCTCAAGGGCCAGGACAGATTCTTTACTTGTTTCCCTTATTTATGCATAGACATGCATTCATTCAACAAATGCTTACAGAGCACCTACTTTGTAAATCTAGGAGATGCTAAGGTTCCAAGTAAATTAGTCAAAAGTGGTCTCCACTCTCATTCTTAGTGACGGATGCATGGTAAAAATCCAACAAGTATTGCTGAGCTCAATTAAAGGTGAGGTAGGGATTTCAGGGATGTACCACTTGTCTCTTTTCTTCCTGGCCTCTCTCCTAGAAGAAGGACCCAATGGTCCCTTATAACAAACATGCTATCGTCCCATAAAGCTCTCAAACTGGAATATACTGCCCCTATGGACGCAGAAGTCACCAAACTAGCTTAGTGTAGGTGTGGTAGCTATAAGCTAGCCACAGCCGTGGATGTCTGCTGCCACAGCAAGACCGAACAGGGGACACTCAGTTATTCATCTAGTAAAAGTAATAGACACCTGGCTATCCCAGCGCCATGGGGGCACTGAGTCACCTTAGGATTCTATCTCCTGATGGCCAGTTCTGTCAGGTTGGACAAACACCCTGTTCAAAAACAGCACGCTGAATTCTAGAACGACATTCCAAACCCAGCGCTGTCATTAAAGACGATTAACCTGCAAGATGTCATCTACAAAAACATCATGTCTATCTCATACTTAGACCTTTCATTTCAGAGTTTCAGAAATTATGGCCTCTTTAATCTTAGGCTTCAAATAAAGATAGGCATGAGGTAGTTGCTTTGTCCTGGAGAATTTTGACACTGCTCGTCTTTGTCATTAGTTCGTCCTGTTCTAACAGAATTCCAAATGATAACACCTTCATCTGTGCTCTTTCATAAAAGAGTTCCTTCGGAAAAAGAGGTAATTTAAAAAATCGGAGCCCTAACTTAGTTTGTAAGACAAGGGATCAGATTTCAATATTTCTATGTTAGATTTAAAGTTAACTAATATTCCTCCTTATTCAATAAGCCCCTGAAGAGTAGGCCACAAAACTGAATGGATTCTCAACTATGAATAGGCTGAGAGGGAGAAAAATAGATCTCTCCTAAATGTCTCAAGCAAAAGTCTACATAATATTTTGACTCTTCTAGGGCCCAAAAGTCACAAGTCTTGTGAAATTTTTCAAACCTGTGCTGCCTGCAAGGGTCTCCATTCATTTTTTAAATGTCAAAAACTCCCTTTCCTTAGCATTTCTTGAATTTAAAACCTTGGGACCCATGCATAAGACAGGGTGCCAACTACAAAATGAGGTATAATTTATTGTTTTTGATAGAGTTGCTGCTTATCCGTTGAACTGCATGAATATCCTAGGTTCTCTCCAGGTCCCAGAGCACTTTATACTGAAGGAACTTGGCCAAAGTGATAGTCGCTCAAGGGCCATCCAGCAATTAATGATGTTTCCTTTGTCCAGAGGGGGCTGGGCAAAAGACAATAATTTTTTTCATAGGACTAGATTTCCCATAGGATTTTAACCTGGTTTTATAAAATGGATCTAATCTTATTCTCCAACAATACAACATCCCTACGGAAAATACATCCAAGATTAAACAACAACAACAGCATCACCAACGATAACTTGGTTTCTGACAAGGTTTTCTAATCACTTGAAATTCATAAAGACCTATTACTAGTAACACACAATCATAAAAGTATGCTCTCCCCTGGAAATGTCTAGTAGCATAGCAAAGTGATGATTTACAATTTGACCAAAGAAATCAGAAATTGATTTATAGTCTGTCCAAAGCATCAGGCTCTTATTTGCTTGTCCACTAGACTGTGAAACTACTATTCTGCTATGTAAGTATATTTTTCTTGTTCCTCCCTTTCCTGTACCAATGGCTAATTTTTCCTTTCTTCAATACCACAGATGAATAATTCCCTGCAGATTCCTAGCCCTATTCCACAGTTCAAAATGGCTGTGATTGTTCTGACAGAATGATAAAAGAAACCAATGCTAGGAAATTTGTGTGTAAGTAATTAAATGCATACCATTTAAAGTACACAATTAAATGAATCAGAGATGTGGGCCTCTGAGTAGAACATTCTAGATGGAGTTTTTTGGTGTGTATATCTTTAAAAAAAAATGTAGATGATTCAACCAAGTAAATTAACCTGAGGATATTTCCTTACTGCTGGGGCTACTTTTAAACATCAGATCAATTTTGAATCACATCATATAAAAGGAATGATATTGGAAACTTTACCGTTGCCCAGCTCTGTGTTCTTTCAGATACATGAGGTGTCTCATCACAGGCCACAGGGTACTGGCAGCCTGTCTCTGGTCAGGCTCTGGATGGCCGGTGCAGGGGTACCAGCAACGTCACTCGGATGATGGGCGGGGTTGGCGATAATCACTCAGAACACCTGAACCTGTATTTGGCTTTGGATTTAACGCCTCTGGTCTCCCCAGCTTTGGTATTTCTAAACTTTGCCGCCTAATATTGAAGTGACTTCCAATAACTAATCCTTTTTATAAACATTGCAGTCACATTTGATTCTCTAGAAACCCACAGTATTTGTGTTTTTCATTTGGGAAGGTTATTTGGAAACCCAAGCCAATATATTATTTCAAGTGTGACTAAGCTGTTGTCATTCATTTTACACCAACCCTAACACTCTCTACGACTCATCCTACTGAGCTCTGCAGACTCAGAAGTCCAGTGAATCCAGGGATGAAACTTTTATCAGTTTGGATAAAAGAACAAGAAATCCAACTATTACCTCAGTTCTATAAAAGTAATATTTCAGTGCATTAGTAAGAAAGAAAAAACTAGAAAAATGCACGGTTTGGTAAGGAATTTGGTAAGCCTGAGCTTAACGTGTTTAATCTAAATTTACCGAGTTCAGGGGAACAGAGGACACCTGGGTGGCTCAGTCAGTTAAGCATCTTGATTTTGGCTCAGGTCATGATCTCAGGGTTGTGAGATGGAGCCCCCTGTCAGGCTCTGCTCTGGTTGGGTAGCCTGTTTAAGATTCCCTCTCTCCCTCTGCTCCTCTCTCTAAAAATAATTAAGTAAACAAAGCCCACATTAATGGACCTAAAATCAGAAGATTAATAAATAATAATCATGAAGCAATTCATTAATATGTTGTGTTGAAAATAATAATTTTTTGATAAGGTAGAAAAATTTTCAAGGTGATTCATAAATGCTTTGGAATATAAAATGCCACTAAGAACTGATCATATATGAAACCACAGTTTATGTATTTATTTATTGGATATATATTGGATTTCTATGTGAAATATGTACATTATATATACATTGATATATTGATTATATATTGATTTAAGGCAATCAGCACTATATCTAAAAAATAAGTTTGCTCAATAAGTCCTTTTGAAATATTGTTTAATTATCCGTGAAAAATATTCCATCGGCATTTTTAGTTATAAAGAGATTTGTATACAAAGTGTTCTTATGGGTTCAAAAACTATACAGTTATAGAAAGCTTCTTAGGGTTGGAAAACTCTTTAGGATCACATTATCTAGTCCTATTCAAAGCTTAGAAAGTCAAGTGACCTGCCTAAGGCCACATGGGTACTCAAGACCAAATAGGGACCTGAAATCCTCAGTTCAGTACAAAGTTCTTTCCATCTTGCTATGCTCCCCAATGGTTTGTACATATGTTATGAATTATTTACCCCAAATTCTGACTCCTTAAAAAGGAACCCTACTCAATAAAAGTTTAGTGTTTCTGTGAGTTCCAATTGCCCAGAAATGCAATTAGCTATAATGACAAAGTCCAATTTAGTGACTGCTTGGCCAAATACAACATGCCAACCAATGTGAGGACTTGATAACTTTCCCATTATCTTAAGCTCCCTTGTTCACTGACATTCTCACCCTGTCCACAGACAGACTCTTAATATATGCCAGCTGATTTGATCAGATTGCTGAGAAACAATTACTCAATTATTTAGCTCAATTGGTTAGAACACTGTGGTAATGGGGTCAAGGTCATGGGTTGGCTCCCCTCTGTGGGCCAGTTAACTTGGACCTATTCCATAACCACAGGCTCTGCCCCCAATGCAGATGGTCTTACAAATACGTGCCAGTGGTCAAAAGGGCGCTCGCCAAGAATGTGCGGACAGGCTGCCATAAATCCATCACTTTTTCCAGAAAAACAGCTCAATGCCAGTTTTGTTGAACATATGCAGGTTACTAGTAACATTTTCACAGGTGAAAGAGAGAATGTGGTTCCAAATTTTGTAATATAGCAGATTTGCAAACCTAGCTTTTTAAAAGTAATTTTTAGAAAATAAGAAAGTGTATGGTTAAACAAATTTAAGCAATCATTTGAGATTTATAGGAAAAGTTTTAAGCATGAACCAGTGATTTCTACCAGCTTCGAAAATATGAAAAAAAAATGAGCAAATTTAGTCTCTCTGTGTGAAATATCTTAATTTTTAAATATTGGCTTTTTTTTTTTTTTTTTTTAAAGTAATAGTCTGTGGCCTAAACGTACAGTATCTGTGAGCCAAATTCAGCCTCTGGAATCCCAGTTGGCAAACACTGATATATCTAGGTTCCTATGTCTGTCTCTCTGCCTATCTATTTATCTATCTGCGTTTTAACGGGTGTAGTGACTTTAAATAACTCTAATTCATTGAGCCATGCCTACGAGCTCAGCCTTCAGCTAACGTTGAGACAGGAGTCAGAACTAACATACCCAAACTGGGATGTGTTGTCTTTCAATGGTGCCATTATTTGACTGAACGGAACGATTACAATTGACTAGGATTGTTGGTGACCACTTTGTTAAGGATAGGATCACGCCAGGCTTCTACAACTCAGCCCAAGTATATTGTTTTGAATACCAAACACATGAATTACCACTTTTTTTTCAGAAAGTCTTCTGTAATAATTTATAGATCAAGAGAGCTAGAACAATAAATTCTGCATAATGACAGCTTTAGACTTTGTACCCAAGGCCCATAAAACTAAAATAAAACGCTTTTCTTTTTTTTTAAAGATTTCACACTATGAAGTGATCTTTTCAAAATCAGTCATAGCTTCTCTCCCTTGGGCAGCAAAATAGAAAGGGGGTTCTCACCAATGTAGGCCACAGAGATTTAGGAAAGGAAGACACATGATATAAACATAAAAAGTACCAGAAAAATATACTACATATATTTATTAGCACTTGGTGATTTACTAGCTAATTGACAGATGACAAAGCTTTATGAATTCCTGCAAACTAATTAAATCATATATCTCACAAACAACTAATTAGATTTCTTATATGAGTAAACAAAAAGTTCTATCAGTAGCCTGAAATATTGAATTCATTCAGGAAGTAGTTATCAAATACTTATTTTATGTCAGGCTCTGTGCTAGGTCCTGGAGATAAGAAAGAAAAAGGTTTGATACTTTCTCTGAAGAAATTGATAGTCTAGGGGTGCCTGGGTGGCTCAGTCAGTTAAGCATCTGACTCTTGATTTCAGCTCAGGTCATGATCTCAGGTCATGAGATTGAGCTCCGCATCCAGTTCTGTGCTCAGCAGGGAGTCGGCTTGAGGATTCTCTCTCCTCTCTCTGGTTCTCCTCTCACTGGTATTCTCTCTCTCTCTCCCTCTCAGAGAACAAATAAATAAATCTTGGGGGGAAAAAAGAAAGAAATTTATAGTCTAGCGAATGCTTCTTGAGGCTGACTGAAGATCTCTCAGACTAAAAGAGATAGGATCGGAGGGTTTTCAAGGTTACCACAGCAATCGGTGTCAGGAGTTGTGGAGATGATCTCTCTGGTTAATGGTCTTAATTTTTTTTTTGCTTTGTGCTTTTGAAAGTCTGACTCAAATGAGGTTCCCCTCTTCCAGGAAATGCACCTAAATGAGTATAGAAAATCTCTAGAAGTTAACAGATTGCCAAAAGACTACCCATGTATACTTACCCATAGATGTAAGATACAAATATCTGCTTTAGTGCAGTTAAGATTCTCCCAGTGCCACATACTAATGGTGTACTTTGTAGTGAAACATACATGGAGAGCAAAGGAGACAATAGAGCTAGGAAATTGATATTTTCTGGCTAGGAATGTATTCTTTAAGGTGGACTTTGAGGATAGACCACAAGTCTATCCCTGAATCAACAGGTGCCAAGCATTAAATGGAAATCTAAAATACGTCAAAGATACACAATCCCTAATCAGATCTACTTTACTAGAGTGCAATCAATTCCCAGTGACTCAGAGGCTTTTTATCTCCTATGTAGATTACCCACAGCCTGTGCTTCCCCCTTTTCTCTGTCTTTCCATTTTTATGGTCACCTGAGGACTCATTAGTGCTTCTACCAGAGGATAAGTAAAGGAAGGGAAAGAATATAAAACTTAAAATGAGTCAATTTTGCTACCTTTAAGTAGCTGGGTGAAGAAGAAGTAGCTATTACAAGGCTTGTAGATTATGTGAAAATTTCAATTATCCATACTCTCTCTGTCAATCTTACCAAAAATAATTAAAGATTGGCTCTAACTCTCCTTGAAATGTTAAAATGATTGATGGTCATAGGAAACAACTATAATAAATAAGATAAAGTGAAATAAACTCTGTGCTAAAAAAAAGATGAAAAGCATACTTTAAAAGTCACTGTTTCAGGGTCTCAAAAAGCATCAATCCAGTGGGCAATTTTACAAATGTAAACATTGGAGGCATGGGCAAGGATCACAAATCATGTCTTAAGAATAAAGCACAACATCCACACAGTGGAATACTACTCACACAACAACATAGATGAATCTCAGTTGTACTCTGCTAAATTTAAGAAGCCAGATCCAAAAGGCTACTATTGTCTGAGATGGAAAACAGAGCAGTGATTGTGAGGAGTTGGGGGTAGGGTGATTTTGGGATCAAGGAACCACTCTGTATCATGATTGTGGATCTGTGACTCTTTGCATTATCAAAAACCTCTGGAACTGTATACAACAGAGTAAATTTTATTATGTATTTTAACAACAATCAATCAACATGTGGGGGGAACCCCAAATAGGAATACAACTATAAGAGTAAACCTGATTATATTACAAATAACTAACACTCCCCTTAAAAGGCTTGGGAAAGAATTTAAGTAACATTGGAAAACTAGGTACAACAAGGGTAAAGTAAAAAAACAACAACAACAAAAAAAACCCAAACTGTACACAAATACTAGACTCTGGTCTCTACAAGGTTATGGGTTAGCAATTCTGAAACATTAGATATATATTAGGGTTGGACAAATAAGTAAATATATTGTAAATAATGAGAGCCAGCTTTCTCACTGAATGAAAAAGAAATTACAAATAAGGAAAGGGGGAAGTCCACAAGGAACACTGTGGTATTGGATTGGAATTGGGAGTAGTAGTATGAACTCATGCTTTTTTAAATAAGAATCTGAAATCTGAGATTCAGAACTCTGGATATGTATGTATGTATGGGTTAATACATACACACATATTTCTAAGTTCTGTCTGTGGAGAGGGTCTAAAAACAATGACACCCAGCAGTAAGCACTCCTAGAACCCAGTTCTTAGCCTCTGAATATGATTCTGCAATAAAAGAAATCAAGTCCCCTTGAAAAAGTGTTTGATTCCATGACTGTGGCAAGGAAAATATGAAATGATCCTGAAGCACCTCACAGTGCCAAAAAGTAAGAAGGTTCTCAAAAAAAACCCTACATAAGTCAAAAGGGAACAGGAGTTATCCTGAAAAAAGGCCCCCAAAGCCAACAACAATGATAGGATTGGATTATAATTTACCAAAAAAATACATATCTCTGAAGCTAAAATGATGCAAGTAAATGAACAAAAAAATTAATGTTCAGGGGAGAAAGGACAGCTCTTCACTACAGAAGAATTCCAATTAATGGATGTGGGAGGGATGAGTGACCTGAAGGACTTCTAGAACACCACGGTAGTAACTGAGGTGATAAGAAACCCAGAAGGATACAAAAATCAGTGGGTGAAGTATGACGAGAAACAGGATATTTGTATGGTCTCAGACATCTCCCACGAGATATGTATTAATTAAGGAGGGGGAAAAAATCCAGCAGACACTATTTTAATGAAACAATCAAGGTTATTCACCAGTCATAGAACAAACTGACATCATGGACTCCCGGAGAAGGGCATAGCCCTTCTGGAGCATTCTGGCCAAATATCTACTCATGATCAACCACCAGACAAACCCAAACAGAGGAATGTTCTACAAAATAGCTGACAAATACCCCTCAAGGGGTCAAGGTCATGAAAGACAAGGAAAGGCTAAGAACTGGCACAGAGGAAAAGACACCAAGGGGACACCATAACTAAGGCAACGTGGGATCCTGGGTTGGATCTTGAAACAGAAAAAGGACATTAATGGGAAGACTGGCAATGTTCAAATAGGTTTGAAGGTTTTGTTTT
>CM053605.1:24768432-24789854 GCA_028646535.1 Procyon lotor
CCCTCCACAGGAATAGAAATGTCATCACTTGTTTCTGAGACTTCCAGAAACATGTCCGTGTATTTAACTGCCTTCCTAATACATACCACTCCCCTTGGCTTTTTTTTATTGGGAATTCACTGGAATGAAAGGAAAAGGAAGTGAAACTGAAGTGTAAACACTGGCATTGACATGAAACCTAAAAGAGTACAGGGATGTGGTGAGGATGAGAATCACAAGTGTGTAAAATGGAAGGGGGTAAATGGTTAAATAGATGCATGTCAAGCATACATATTCAGTACCTTCCAACCTTCCAGAGCTCTGGTATCATCTACTTTGAACACCATCCCTTGAGGAAGTTCTATTTAGGCCATCTGTAATTAGCACAACTACGATGGATAACTTGATCTTGATTGTTGAGGGCTGAGGAAAGGCAAATGTTAACACCAGATGTCATTGTGACAAAATTTTAATTTTGTATTTGAGGCGTACAATACGCCACAAGTAAATAAATGTCCACATATAAAGTTGTTTCTAAAGTGGAAGGATTCAAATATGAGGTCTCAGCTTAATACCTGCTAAATTAAATCATGTCCAAGGCTGCCATTTTTTTTCTTTGCCAGTGACTACAATTTGACACATGAAGTACAGGGGGTGGGGAATAAGATGGAAGATGTTTGTGAAATTTTACTTTAACACAGCAATATAAGATCATCGTTGGTATCTTCTCTGTCAATATCCTTGGTTTTTTTTTTTTTTTTTTTTAAAGATTTTATTTATTTGACAGAGAGAAACACAGCGAGAGAGGGAACACAAGCAATGGTAGCGGGAGAAGCAGGCTCCCTGCCGCGCAGAGAGCCCGATGCGGGGCTCGATCCCAGGACTCTGGGATCTGACCTGGGCCGAAGGCAGACGCTTAACGACTGAGCCACCCAGGCGCCCCTGTCAATATCCTTGTTAAGATCAGACTCCGTTGACTTAAAAAAGAAAATCTAAAAATAACATTAGAACTTCACCATCCTAGAGTTTGGACACATCTGAAGATCATCCCTACAGATTCAGCATGCGCATGTAGATATTACTTAATAATGTTTTTCAAATGCTCAGGTTCCCCGGAAACCAACAGCATCAAGCTCCAAGAGGAGGGATCTGTCTGCCTGTCAATACAGAGGTTATAAGTTACAATCGTGTATTCGATTGCCGCTAGCATTTTTGGTGGTGGAAGGGATTTGAAGCAAGACCAGAGGCAATTCAATGAATTTGTTGTGAACCAGCTGAATTATGGAGACTCTGAGAACGACCATGGCTCACACACTTCAAATTCACTACGATTTTTTAATCGAAGTCTATGAGAATCAGTACTTAGCCTCTCAAACTCCCCTCCATATTTTTCCTCGGATGCTTTTCCATGGCTTCCTTTTCAAGACTCTGAAGGAACTCACTGATGACTCTTAACTAGAGTCCATCAGCAGCTGCCTTAGAAAGGCCCATGGATTATTCTCTTATTATTTTTTAAAATCATGTCTCTTTCTGCCGACTTCCAGTCCTCCTGCACTCTCAAGCTACACTCCTAAAAAGCTGCCCCTGGGTGAGCTCCAGCACCAGAAAAACACCCCAGTGTGGAATGTCCATTTGGGTTTTTTATTCTGAATGTAAACAGGTCAGCCTCCATCCTTCGGTAAAACAAGGAAAACTGGAACTTAGATTTGCAACCTTCTTCCTTTTGCCCTTCCAACATGCTTTCCTAAGGGAGGTGGTTCTCTCCCAGTACATGATCCCTTTCATCGCACTGCCTGTTGAGGACACTCAGGTCAGTTTTTTATACTGGTTGATGAATGGATTATACTGACTGGGAATAAATTTCAATGCATCCTCTCTTCCTGACGTCTGCATTTTAAATCTCTTAGAACTGAGAGAGAGCATGGTAGACCCTTGGTCCCTCAGCAGGGGATTTTAGATATTTGTAAGCAGGTTTAAGTTGTCTTTTGGGGGGAGTGGGGGTGGTAAGGTGGTGATTAAGATAAGGATACATTTGAGCTCTAAAATTGAATTACACCATTGTGATGCCTGGCCTTGAGGTCAGGCTGATTAGAGAGAGCCAAAGTGCTGAGGGCTCTGATGTCATTTGTGAAAGAACAGAGCAAAGAGACCCCCACTTGGCTACTGGGATTGGCTGGGGACTGCTCTCCAGGACCCTGCGGGCTTCTGCCAAAACTAGAGGCCGCTTCCCTGGTCCTAAGGGGCAGGACCCTCCTGCCCCCTCTTTTAGGTTCACCACAGTACTGGTTCTTTCTCTCCTCTCTGTCCATGCCGTCTCTCACTTCTGGCATCCTCTTCTGCTGATCTTGCTCCTGACCCTGGTTGGTGATTACAACCCATGGTAGTGTTTCCCAAACCCCTATAATCACGAAGAGCTCATTTCAGAACGATTCCAGGACCCATGCAAATTTTGAATCGGAATTTCAAGAATCAGAATTCTGAATCAGAATCTGCCTTTCACTAAGAATCCAGGTGATAACCGAGTTTCAGCAAGTCTGGAAAACACTGACCTACGGACTACCCATTCTGCTTTTTCTCCTAAACTCTAAAATTGCAATTGCTTTTCACCAAAACTGCTCTCCTCCAACTTTCTTATTTTAACCGAAGCTTGGCTTTGCTGGAGCCCTCCCAGATGGGGGCTGCGTAAAGCACGTAGAAAACTTCCAATATGTCCTAAGGGTGCAACAGAGTGGCTACTGTTTTCATCCTGAGCCTAGAGGTTGTTCCAGCATTTCCCTGTCGCTGGTACTTCAGGGCTTGCTCTTCCAGACTTACTAAAATACAAAGCCGACGAGGAAACAGAGCTCCTAGCCATTCTCCCTGCAGACATCTCCAGTCTGCCAGGACTCCCATGGATTCAGACCTATTCCCCGAGGTCCTTGCTGCACCCACAGAGCTATAGCCACCCAGATTCAGCCTCCCATTCATTTCTTCCGAGTTGGAAATGCTCAGTGGTGATTTCACTTACTCCTCCTCAGCTCGTGTTTGCATTCCCCATGGCTGTGATTCCAGATTCCAGCTGCCATCAAACTGTAGGCACATCACTTCTCTCCCGGCTGCACACGGAGCTGGAGTGCATCAGCCAGGATTCCCCTCTAAAGCCCCCGCCATCACCTTTCGATTTTTCTAGGGCAACCAGCTGACCTCTAAAGCTCTCCCTCTCTCCCTCCCCACCTCTGCTCTTGGGACCTCATGTGCCTGGACTCCCGGGGTTCTCAGACATTAACACTGCCCATGTGCCTTCCATGCTTCCTAGGGGAAGCTATTGACTGACTCTTCTCCCCAGTCCCTGCTGCCCACCCTGCCAAATCTTGCTTTCTCTGCTTCCTCAGCTTCCCCTGTTTTCTGCTCATCACTCAGTGCAGTGAGGATAAGCCTGGGTAACACTTGACACTGAAACTGACGTTAAGTCCTAGAAAACAGAGAGGAAGAAAAGGGAAAATTCTGTTTGGTTTTGTAAAGGTATCCCTAATTATATTATGGCATTACTTGTCAGCATTTACTCTTCATGCCTAATTACCATACAGGGCTGTTAAAATTTTGAATATGATTAAGTGTATCAAATTTAAATTTTTGTTTTAATCAAAATAAAAAAAAATCTGTATTTTAATAAGAACTCCAGGGATATCTAGTTCCAGCAGGTATGGGAAACACCGACTCACGGACTACCCATTCCTGCTTTTTTTCTAACTCTAAAACTGCAATTTCTTCTCTTCACTAAGACCTTTCCTCCAACTTTTTAACTGTAACTGAAGCTGGGGCTCTGCCCACCATCTCTAATTATCTGTTGGCCTTCTGTATTCCTCAGCCTTCCAAAGCTGTTTTCTCATCTGTAAGGTGGAGATAATTATAGAAAATACATCATGGCATTGTGGACAGAGTTAAATGAGATGCATCTGGCAAAGTGCCTAGAACAGTGTCCAGCAGGCAGAGAATACCCAGTAAGCATCTGTTATGAATATCTGACTTTCGTCTCAAAGAACTTTCTTAAACTCCTCTTGCTAAGGTCACTGATGACTTTTGTGGTACATTTTTGGACCTTATTCTTTGTAAATTTGCTGCAGTGGAGCACTGTCAAGTATCCTATGCTCTGCGAAGCTCTCTCCTTGCTGACAGGACAAGCTCTCTTGGTGTGTCTGCATTTCTGCCTTTTCCTTTGTACCATCTAGAAGGGCTTCCTGCTCCTTATCTCTTTCCATCTACTACCTAAAAACAAGACCTCTCCACTCGTGTGTCCGGAGGCTCTTCAAATTCAAGTAAAAGCAAAACGTACTGCCTTTTCCCCCTAAGCCTCTTCCTTTTCCTCCTCCTTTGTAGCTTATCACAGCATATAGCCAATCTCCTAAATTACAGACTCAGGAGTTGTCTCTTTCTCAATTCCTTGCCCCTGCCAGTGCTTTCTATCAGGCCTTATCTTCTTCTCTGCAGGCCTTTCCATCAACCTCCTACTAACCCTTGCCACAGAGCTCTCCTACTCCAGTCCATTCTCCACGTGGTCCTCAGCATGGTCATGCTAAAGACATTTATAACTGTGTATATGTATTTGAGCTCTGCTGAAAGATCTCTGTGGGCTCCCTACTGCCTCTGAAATCAAGTTCAAACTCTACCCTGTTATAAAAGGTCCTTCGCCTCCTCTCCCAAACCCACTTTAGTCTTATTTTGTATTACTCTCTTAATAAATGAATGAGGGAGTCAATTAATGAATGAGGTACTCAACTCTAAAATCACTTGGAATCAGGAACCAAATCAAAATTATTTGTGTCATTTATGTTGCATTTAGTAGTACTTTTTCCACTGTATTAAAAATATTTATAATAAATAAATAACTTTTGCTTGGGGGAACACATAACCCAGGACAACTGGATAAGGCAAGTATCAGGGGAATACTTGACATTAAAACTGATTTTAAGGACTGGAAAACTAAGAGAGAAAATTAAAATTAAAAATTCCCTTCGGTCATGAAAAGGTGCCTCTAATTATATTACCCTATTTCAACATTTACTATTTATACATAATTACCATAAAGGGCCATTAAAATTTTGCTTACAATTAAATGTATCACATTGACTTAAATTTTGATTTTAAATTTTTCTATTTATCACCTATTCTCAGTCTTCTTTTAAAATGTATTTATTTTTATTTGTGAGAGAGAGAGAGAGCCCGTGCTAGAGAGCACAAGTGGGAGGCACAGAGGGAGAGGAAGGGAGAGAATTTCAAGCAGACTCCCCGCTGAGCACAAAGCCTAACATGGGGCTTGATTTCACCACCCTGAGATCATGGTCTGAGTTGAAATCCAAAGTTGGACGCTCAACTGACTGAGCCACCCAAGCGCCCCTCACCTACTCTCAGTCTTTATTGTACTTTGTGCTCACGGTGATCTGCTCAACCTTTGAAGTAGAAGGAACTCTGCTCTAAAAACTTTCTCTTAATTTTCTTGGTTTGGTTCTTTTAATTTTTATACTCTTGATCTTCTTTCTTTGTATACACTAAACATTATCATAGTAAAGGACACTAATTAAATTCTGTTGCTTTGACTTGATGGAGTATTATATAGCCTTTAAAAATGATGGGTGTGAGGGCGGTAACAACATGGAAAAATGGCTATGATATCAGATTAAATATTAAAAACAAAGTTATATGTAAAACAAGGCAAAATGTATAGAACAAAAGGCTGAAGGAAAATATTAAAATTAAGGTGGTTGTGTTATAGTTATGGGATTATGCAAGAGTCAGTTTCCTCTTTTTTTCCCCCAAACTTTCTTTAATGTGGTTATATCGATTTTAAATTAAAAAAATAAAAATCCAGACACTTCTTTATCTTTTGCCAGTAAACCTCTATTTTAGCCTCCTGGTCTCTTCATCTCACTTTTCCCCCATCATTAAGACTCTCATGATATTATATATTTTCTGTACCTATATCATCCAGTACAGTAGCCATTAGTTGTGTATGGCTACTGAGCCACATGAAATGTGGCTAGTTCAAACTGAGATGTGCTATACATTTAAAATATACACCAATTTCAAAGACTTGGTACCTTCTCCTCCAGGGAGAATGTAACCTACTCATTAATCATTTTTATAATAACCACAATGTTTTAGTTTGCTAGGGCTACCATAACCAAGTGCCACAGACTGGGTGGCTTAAGCAACAGAAATTTATTTTCTCATAGTTCTGGAAGCCGGAAGTCTGAGATCAAGGTATGAGCAAGGTTGGTTTCCTCTGAGGCCTCTCATACTGGCTTATCCTTGTGTCACCACATGGCCTTCCCTCTGTGTGTGTCTGTGTTCACATCTCTCCTTGTAAGCACACCAACCACGCTGAATTAAAATCCCCCTGATGGCCTCATTTAACTTAATTACCTCTTTAAAGAGTCTATCCCCAAATACAGTTCCATTGTGAGGAACTAGGAGTTAGGACTGCAGACAAATTTGAGGGGACACAATTCGGCCCAAAACATGTGAAAATGATAATACTTTGGATATATTTGGTTAAATAAAACAATAAGAGAAAAAAAAAGACTCTCATGAAGATCATTATTGATAGTTATTCTGCCTTCTCGTCTGAACATGCTCAGTAAATATTAAGAGAAAGTTGATAGAAGACATAATAAGAAAACAGTGCCCTGAAAACAGATCTCTATAATGAATTTAATAGAATAATTTGAAATGATTAAATATTCCACCTTTTAGCATGAAGAAATGATAATCTCATTACATTATTCTACATGGTCGGAGCAAAGGAAAGACAACCCAGTTACCACACTGATCAAGGGCAACCTTTACTGGAGAGTCACTGGGTTTAAAAGAGATCAGTTATCACTGCGACTAATCATCAGTGTGCTCTAGGACTAGGAATTATTTGTAATGTTGTACTGAATCTCTTTGAATTCTAGAAGTTTCTCTCTTGTTTCTGGTGGAAGGCACAGAGGAGGCACTATTAGAAACACAGCAAAAAAGTACATCATAATCCATTTCTGTGGAGAAACATTCCAATAGACATAGAGTTCTTTTTTTTAAAAAAAAGATTTACCTATTTATTTAGGATTAGAGCAATAGAACTAGTGTTCTGATTAATCTGAAGTGACGTGAAACTGAGATTTTGTTTTCATATTCTTATTCCCCTTGGAAAATCAGGTAGAAATGTCCTGGATCAGCACCTTGGACTATATCCTAGAATCTAAAACTGACCATCTTTCCCTGCAGATCACACAGCAACTGGGTCCTTCTAAAAAGGGATTTCACTTAAAAATAAAAACATATAAAAGTTATGCCTCTAAATTTTAATATCAAAAGTTTAATTTTTAAAGTAGAGAAAATGATATTTTTGAGGAGTTTTTAATATTTTATCCAGTGGCTAAGAGATCAATTTTAAGAGTCGTTCAATAGGTAAGAATATTACAAAAGGAAAGAAATGTTACATAAATCTAATTCTTTTCTCTTTTATCCCCGCATTCCTCATTTTCCAATTCCTTATCTTTTACATTTATAATACTTGAAAATGGGTCTTAAAATTAAGTGAATAGACACTTCTTCAAGGAAAGTAAACAAATTTCCAGTAAGTGCAAGAAAAAAATATTCAAGATCATTAGTTATCAGGGAAATGCAAATCAAAACCACAAGGAGATACCACTTCAAACCTTTTAGGATGGTGATAATACTAGAAAGGTAATAACAAGAGTTGGCAAGGATGTGGAAAAATTGGAACCTCAATACACTGCTGGTAGGAATGTTAAAAGGTACAGTCACTTTGAAAAACAGTCTTGTAGAACTTTGAAAAGTTCAGAGTTACCATATACCCTAGCAATTCTACTGCTAGGCATATATCCAAGAAATGAAAATATGTTCATATAAAAATTTGTCCATGGATAGTCATAGCAGTGTTCCTCATAATAGCCCAAGAGTGTAAAGACAAATGCCCATCGACTGATGAATGGATAAGCAAAATGTGTTTATCCATTTAATGGGATATGATTCAGCGAAGAAAAAGCATGAAGTATTAATATATGTTTTCATGGATGAATCTTAAAAACAGAATGCTAGGTAAGAGCAGCCAGTCACAGAAGGCCACACAGTGTATGAGTCCATTTATATGAACAGGCAAATATATAGATGGAAACAGGAAACACATTAGTGGCCATTCAGAGCTGGAGAGGATGTTGGGGATAGATGAATGGGGAGTGACTGCAAAGGGGTACAGGGTTTCTTTTAGGGGTGATAAAATATTCTCAAATTTTGCACAAGTGCACAAGTATTTAAATATACTAAAACCACTAAATAGTACAGTTTTGTAGGTGAAGTATATGGTCTATAAGTTGTATCTTAATTATACTGTCCCCCCAAAGTTGAATGACCTGGTAACAGTAAGGTTTAAGCTTTTGATAAGATGATCTCTAAGATTTTCAAAGGAAAAAAACCTCCAAATGCTGATGCTCTGAATATAGATTATTTTCTCCAGAGGATAATCTTGGAGTACACAAGTCAGACGACTTCCAGCCTCTGATGCTAATTCTCTAATTTTATACCAGCACAGTGACCAATCAATAAACAAAGACATTAAGTCTATATGTCACAATCATAAGCTGCTTTTGGCTTCTCCAGGCCATAGCTCAAACCTTGGAAAAACCTGTCCACCTACCATATTTAATAAATTCAACCACCAGAGAAAGGAGACCCCATTTATGACAAGTTTCTTTGCATGGGGCTATTTATATTTTATTATAACAATATGCTAAAATTTACAAGGCCAGGTTGAAGGCTGAGCTATTTATAACTTTACTGATATTTTTAAAACAATTGAAAGTTAGGAATATTAAAACCGTATATTCATTTCTCTCTCAAAACAGCCATACTTAGCTTATAGAGTGATGAAACAGACTCCCTCTTTTATGAAATAATTTTCAGTTACGAGCAACAAAATCACTAGAACACTGATCTATAACAAAGGATGTCCGTTGATCTTGGTGGGATAAGGTGCTGATGGAAAAGCTAGGCAACACCACACAAGTTGGTTGGGGGGACTTTAGTGATACCCAGAACCCACAGATGATCCTCTAGGAGAGCTTGTGGTTGAAATGTCATGTGTAAGAAATATGGAATCAAGACCACCCACAAGCTAAAAGCAACACATGACAAACCATACATGGACATAATTATTTTTAAGTTGGTGGTTGCCATGCCAATGCAAACATTACCTTACCACCCACTACACTAGCAACAGATTTTAGTAAGTAACCAAGAGGACAGAAAGCACTTAAAGTGCTCTTTCCCTTAAAGTTAAAAGTGCTACTGTCATCCATTGATACTTCCAAGAAATTCTTGGGTAATGGCTTGAATTCAGCTTTTAAGATATAGGTTCCCCGTACTCAACCCAAGAGCACTTCTTAACAGTGGAAGCATCAGGAAAAAGACAGGATGAGCTGTGTCTCCCTCCTGGGACCTGGCGGGTCTATAGGGTCAGTTATGAGCAGGAGGAAGAAACTCCTTGCTAGTCACCCTGCCCTTTGACTGTCCTGCTGTTTGCAGGTCACTCCCCACCTCCTCAAGGATGCTACATGTTGCGGATGACCCCAGGCTAGTTCAGAATAAATTTTCACCAAATAGCAACACAATGAGACAAATATGTACAACTTCACTTCATGAAAGTCATTACATTTGCTTAATTAATTTAAAGAATTCTCTCACATTTCTGCAATCATATCCTCCCCATTTTGTTAATATTTAAATGTTCTTTTCTTTTTGAAACAATGGTTATAGTAGTTGGGGACTATTGTTTATGTTTTTACTTGAAGAAATAAGCACTTGGTTGCCCTATGATGACTTCTCATTTTTAAAAAGTTGGTCAGCCCATGAAAAGTTTGGGAGCTTTTCTTCTAGAAAACAATATATGACTCTAATTCACCACATCATTAAGACAACTAGTGAGCAGGGTGAAAATGACTAGGTGTCTTCCGCCTTTTTTTCTCCCTACAGACTCTTTTCTTGTTTGTAAGGGTCCCCATGTCACTGTGAAGGTACGTCCTTGGGGTATTGAGGAAAAGATGTTCTTGGGAGCAGTCCAGCAGGGAAGGCTCAAGGGACAAAGTCTCTAGGAGTTCTCATGAGCCAGGAAAAGTTAAGTCTATGGTATGACTTGTTGCTGCTAATGACTAAAGCTCATTTATTGCCTATTTATTTTAAAAGTGTCCAATTTCTATTTTATTCTAAGCTCTTTTATTAATATATTAATTCAACAACAACAAAAATATTTCTCATCTGGTATATTCTGGGCTCTGTCCAAGGTGCTAAGGATGTAAAAGTTAAGCCTTTAAAGGCTCAGTGTTCCACAATGAGAAAGTTACACAAACGAGTACATTGTGATTGTCTGTAGGAGCATTAAAGTCTTATTGAGTAAGTGGAATGAGACTTCACCAGGTGGAGAGGGTGACTTAATGTGGGTCTTAGAAAAAGAGAACACATTGCTCTTCAATCCCATTGTTAAGAGATAGCTCCAGACTGAAGAAACATTTACAACTGGAGAATAAAGATGTGGGGAGACAAACAGATAGGATCAGAACGTGAAGAAGCTTATAGCCTGTCTAAAGAATTTATATTTCATCCCATATGTGAAGGTGAGCTACAGAAGGATGGTGACATGACCACTGGAATGTGAGAAAAATTCTTCTGGCCATCAGCTGGAAGATGGAGCACAGGGGAAGGAAGCTGGGTGTTGGTAGACCAGTTAGGAGCCTATAACACTAGTCCAGGGGAGAGATTATAAATGTCTGCATTGGAAGAGTAATGGTGATGAGCAGAGACGGGGACAGCAGGTATATGTAATGGTAAGAAATGGACAGTGGGTCAAATCCAAACTCACAATTTGGCCACGATAAATTTCATCACAGGCTATGCATGTTAATACTAATGTATTTTATACAGTCCTCTCAGTAGGTAGCCGCACACTCTCTAATAGTATCTTTTTTTTTTTTTAAGATTTTATTTATTTATTTGACAGAGAGGAGAGAGATCACAAGCAGGCAGAGGCAGGCAGAGAGAGAGAGAGAGAGAGGGGGAAGCAGGCTCCCTGCTGAGCAGAAAGCCCGATGCAGGGCTCGATCCCAGGAACCTGAGATCATGACCTGAGCCAAAGGCAGGGGCTTTAACCCACTGAGTCACCCAGGTGCCCCTCTAATAGTATCTTTAAACCACCGAATTTCTCTTGCAGTCACAGAAGAGAGGGCAAGTGTTTTAGTATAGAAAGCTATATCTGCACTTGAAATATGCAACAGAGTCCCATCAAACTTAACAACACAGGAACTTCCATTTTAGAGTGTTTTGCCAGGAAAAAGAGCTGGAGTATGGGCTCTGAAGCATACTAACTTCTGATTCATTCCCTGAGTCCAGAGGAAGACAAGTGATAAAGGAGAGTTACGAGAGCTCTTTAACATTGCAGGTTTCCTATTGTTATTGTTGTTTTCTTGTTCCCCCCCCCCACCAAGCTCCCTGAATTGGGAGTAGGTAAATAATTTGCATTAAAGGTAGATGCCAGTGCCTCTCTAAGGGCAGTAAAAAAATCTAACCCTCTAATGTTCTTTCTATAACTACTTGAGAGTATTAGAGAGGGGCGCTTGGCTGGCTCAGTCTGAAGAACACGTGACTCTTGATCTCAGGGTCGTGAGTTTGAGCCCCATGTTGGGTGAAAACATTACAATAATAAAAATAAAAAAAAATAACTTTAAAAAAAGAACATTAGAGAGATAATTAAAAGACCACAATATAGTAAAAAAAAAAAAGACCACAATGAGGATGTTAGTTTTGTATCTGAAGTACTGAAGTATGTGATTGTTTAGTTTTCATATATGAAAAAAATTTTTTTTGAGGTGTAACTGACATATATTAGTTTTGGATGTATAATATAATGATTTGATATTTACATATACTGTGAAATGATCACGACAATAAGTCCAGTTAAAATCTATCACCACACAGGGTCAGAATGTTTTTTTGTCTTGCGATGAGAACTTTTAAGATCTACTATCTTAACAGCTTCCAAATATGCAATACAGTATTATTAACTCTAGTCACCATGCTGTACATTACTACCTCACGACTTATTTATTTCATAACTTCATAAAGTTTGTACCCCCTTCACCCATTTTGTCCATCTCCCACTCCCCACACCAGCAACCAATAATCTCTTCTCTATATCTACAAGCTTAGGTTTGAATTTATTTTATATTACAACTTTTTTAACTTGATGATAAGAAACATTAAGATATATGCTACAGAAAATTTGAAAGACCAAAAAAAAAAGTTTCAAGTGAAAATACAAAGGCTTGATATCCCACTAGTACTGGTATATTTTGTTCCCAGATTTTTATTTCTTTGTATGAAGACATTTGGAATCGTGCCATGGATATAATTTTGTATGCTATTTTTTTTTCCCATATAAAGTTTTTCCCCAGGTAATTCTTGGGCTTGTTTCTGAATGTTCTTGAAATTTTAAAATTTCAAATGGCTCCACTATATTTCATCATCTGGATATATCACAACTATTGTGGTGAACCTCCTCATGTTAGGTATTTGGATCGTTTGTAATTTTTTGCTCCTATAAATAAATGCCACGGTGACCATTCTTATTTAGTTGTAAACCATTTTATAAAACTGAAATAATTCCGTTGTGAAAATTTGAGCATTAGAGGAAAAAAAGGAATAAAAAAAGGGAAGGAACAATTGATTTAACTGTATAAACTCAAACACTCTACACATAAGAAGCACCCCATAAAAATAAATAGCAGAACAACAAGCTGAGGGAAATGCTGGGTTTCTTAAACTTGTACGCAAGTCTCAGCGCAAACCCGCTTAAACTGGTAATTGTGAAGTTGATTATTTGTAGGGTCAAAATAGGTTTTGCCGTGCACTGTTTACTGATGGGCCACTTACTAATACTCTCAGCTCCCCTTGTTTATCATAGCGTTAGAAAGAACCTTAGAAGATAATCTAATCCACTGAGAGGTTTTTAGGGCTGTCTTTTCCAAACTATTCCAGACAGATGGGAATCTACATTGTTTTTAAAGTTCTCTAGATAAGAAGATTCCATAACCTCTCTTGATAACCCGTGCCAGAGTTTGAGAACTGTATTGTCAATCTTTGATCTCACTTAAACCCCCATGCTTTAGTTTCAACCTATTCCCTTCCTTTGCCCTCCCCTCATTTAGAGGAGGGTGGGGGCGATCTCGTCACCACTCTTTACAGAGTAACTTATTAAATAAACACTACTGGTAGAGGATTAGTATATTTCTTAGGTTTCTCTTCCCTTGATTATATAACCTTGGTGCCTCCAAGTTTTAGGACTGTAAGTCCTAAGTGATTAACTTACAAAACATTTAACCAGCTTCCTGATACTCTTTTTAAATGTCTCTAAAGTCTACAAGTTTGACATACCTCTAATCGTCCATGAAGATACAAGGCACCACATGTAGAAATCAGTAAAGGTTTTAGGAACAGAGATCATCTTTCTAGAAGCTCCTGCTTTCAGCAAGAAAGGACTTTGGGAGAGTTCACACTTGTTGGCGGACAAAGATACTGAGGGATATTCATTCACAAGAGAGGGTGGGCTTTGTGGAACCACAGGTTTCGTCTTTACGGCTTCCCAGACCTAAATGTGATGGCTCAGCTTCTGCACACCCTTAGGGGATCTGTGGCAGCGACTAAAAGCTAGACCCAGTTATTGCTGCTGACACCTTTGCTGGTACAGCATCACCAATTATTAGCGAGGGAAAGCACCTGGCCTTGGGGCCACCTCAAATGCCCCCAGGTGCAGAGACAAAACTTCAAAGGATGTAGAATCCAGATGGTTGGTGACTAAATGCCGGATATCCCGGTTGCCTCTGTCCACTGAGATTCAGTCACAGTGTTAAAAAGGAAAAGAAAAAGAAATCGGTGAATTTAGCATTGAGAGGAGCCAGATTTGAGAGCCATCTGTATGCTGACAGGTAGCACGATAAGATAAAGTAATAACCTGGAAGTTAAGAGAGCTGTGTTCTGGCATTAGCTCTGTCCCTCAGTCATGATGTGACATTTCTATTCCTCTGGGTCCCTGCGCATAAAATGCAGCGAATTACAGAATCTTTTAAACTCTTAAGAAAAAGACAATTCACAAATATAAGCTGCTCTAAGTACTGATGGGACAAATCATTAGGTTGTCAGCGTATGTGAGGAGGGAATTTTTCACCTCTGCCCATTTAGGCACTGCATAGCAAAATTAAGAGCTGAGTCAATATTTGATTATCAGCCTATGGGGATTATTTAGGAGTCATTTAAAATTCGAACTCCTTCAACTCCAAAACTGTGGCTTCCTTTCCTTTCCATCAGTGTATTCATGCTTATGGAATATACAACTAATTTTAATGTTTCCTAAGTGGAATACAATGAGGAAAGAAAATAACAGTTTAAAGGATTTCCATAGAGTTCTAGCCAAATAAAAATAGATGAATGGCTGGATGAATAGACAGACGGACGACAGATAGATGAAAACAGATGGAGAGATAATCTCTTGTTTTGTTTGTTTTGGCTGATTTTGTCACTGACTTCCTTCTAATGAGTATAACCCATAAGAGCTGACCACTGTGCTCATTTTCCTTCTGTCCTTTTCCAAAGAGACTAGAAAAATCCTTTTTCGAGCACTTCTGAATTTGCATTCTGCGATTCATATGTGCGGTAATATAGCCCAAGTCATTTTTCTTCACCAGAGTTTATTAATTTATTCATCCAAAGACTGTCTTAACTATATCAGTGTGAATAATAGAAGAAAATAATAAATGACACGAGCAGCAACACACTGTGCTTGGAATGCCTATCCTTCTATAATGACAAAGGCCGTTGTTATCTCTAACACACCTGGGCATGGAGATTAAGTCCCCAAAGAAGATATATATAATGAAAGTGAAGTATCATTGGGATAAGTATTTTCTCCTTCAAACATACTAGTTATTTCTTTTCCTGTAGATTAAAAAAAAAAAAAGTTTGTTGGGCAGATATGGCCTTGATGTGATACTGGGGGGTCAGGGAGAAGGGACAGAAGGTGGGGACTGTATTTGCAAACTGATTTGATGCTACAAGGCAGAAAAGAAATCAGGCCACTGCCAACTTCCAAAGAGAGGTGTTGAGGTACAGAAGACTTCACACTACCAACGGAGTGAGCAACCTTCCATGCTTCTTGAGAAATGATTACACAGGAGTCAGAACTATAATTAAACTAATTGTACGCCTCCGTCGGCGTAGCCACGGCCACTCGACATTCCTACCTAGACAGTAAGTGTCCGCATTACCAGAGCCCAGGTTAAGTGTTGAGGGAATTTGCGGCCCCTCTTGAGGCGGCCATCCACTTCATTTAAGCACACTCCAGTAGACAATAAAAATCACACTCCGCCTTGTAAGATGATATTCAAGAGTTGCAAACAGAATGAGTCTTTGCAATTTTGAGAGGGCTAATGCCTTTTGCACCTTCCTCCACACAAATAAAAGATGGAGAGGATTAAAGTCTGGGAGATTACCAGCCCAGTCCGAGCCTGGTTGACAGGCTGGAACTTGAGAACCTGACTGCATCAAAATGTAAAACAAACACTGTTTGTCACCTGTAACAAGGAGGACTCAGATGTAATTTCTAGGCTTTAATAATAGGGGACAAAGAAAACAGTACACTGGGGAATGCCAGGTCTCTCATTTACGTCATGATGAACAAAAAAGAGATGTAAGAGGAGGAGATCCTGAGAATGAATGGCTCTCTAGGAAGTTCATACAGGAAATCTCTAACCTATGGGACTTCAGAATCTTGCAGCCTGGTCTGAAGATCAGTTTATTTAGCTCTGAATACCTATGAGTCTCTTAACTCCTGAAATGAAGTCAATGGACCAACACAAAGCTTTCTTCCTTTGTTCCGTTGTTTTCGCATGGCAGATTTACTCGAAGATTTCTAAGAATTCTGTATTTCAGCTCCATTTTAGAACTGAGATGCATTTAACTCTCAGAAAGGGAGTCTACACCATATTTACTATGTGAGCTGGGGGATGAGAGGAGAAGGGGCTCCTGAAAAGAGGCACATTTTGCTTCTTGCCCTTTTGTATGTGTTTTTTCCCCAAGGGTAAATTCTAATTTCTGTGCAAGTGAGCTTCTCAGCTTTCTTACCTGCAAAGAGAAGGTGAGGCTTTACTGTGCTAGGTACTGTACTAGAGACTGGGTAGATTTTACCTCATATAACTTGACCCTTATTATCTTACTCTTTTGACTTTGTTAGATCCTGGTACACAAAAGGACCAATGTTGGGGCGCCTGGGTTGTTCAGCGGGTTAAAGCCTCTGCCTTCGGCTCAGGTCATGATCTCGGGGTCCTGGGATGGAGCCCCGCATCGGGCTCTCTGCTCAGCAGGGAGCCTGCTCCCCACTCCCCCTCTCTGCCTGCCTCTCTGCCTACTTGTGATCTCTCTCTCTCTGTCAAATAAATAAATAAAATTTGAAAAAAAAAAAAAAAAAAGTACCAATGTTGGAAAAACTGTGCGATTAGTTGGGCAGCCCTCTCCTCTCCCTAGCTCACCCTGCCTGGGCTTCCTGTCAGGGCAGCCCACGGTAGTGGCCTTCGCGGAAACAATTCTCTGTTCTGGAAGTTCTGTCGTGCCCTGACTTCTGTTCAGTCTTCGGGGTTCCTAGTCCCCGAGGTCCCTGCTGGGCTTGAGGCAATCTCAGGGCGTAACAAGGTAGGCTGTTAGTTGTTGCCGAGGGCTCTTTGTATCCACTTCGGCAGTGAACGCAGCCCTCGCACAGCACCCCCTGTGTCCTGCCGCAAGGGACAGGGCCCTGTGGGAATCCGAAGAACCAGCTTTGGCAAGGGTTAGGGAGACTCCTGACTCTCCTAGTGTCAGGACCCGGTGGTACCCTACTTCACCCATACGCATTTACAAGGAAGGTTCTAGACCTTTCTAATGTCACGAATGTGGCCCTGCAGTGCAGGGGAATCACAGTGTTTCCTGAGAGAAGAG
This sequence comes from Procyon lotor, assembly GCA_028646535.1. NCBI lineage: Eukaryota > Metazoa > Chordata > Mammalia > Carnivora > Procyonidae > Procyon > Procyon lotor. Next base: position 24,785,458 of record CM053605.1, read on the forward strand.
CGCCACCATCAGGAATATGGCGTAGAGGCAGGCACGTGGAAGGGCCGAAGTCTGGAAGAGCCAGCTTCTAATTTCAACACTCTGTGTGAGGGTAGGCAGGCCATTCATCCCCCTCTGCCCTCTGTTTTCTCAATTTCAGAATACAATAATAATCCATTCTTGATTTTCTGTCACACAAACTAGCTAGTGTGAGCTAATGAAGGTGACTACTTTGACAAGTTAAAAGTATATAAGTGTAAGCTACTGATGTGATTAAAATTACAGACCCTGGTTTTACTTAATAGACTACGTACAAGATTATAAATGTCCAAATACAGATGGCATAGAAAAATCCCAAAAGGGGCTGGGGTATTTTCCTTTATGACCTGGGCCTCTCAAGATACTTTCTGAGGAAGAGAATACACACTCTGTGTCCTGTCTACTTCATTATTGTCTGTTTACCTGAATTACAGCAGCATGACTGATTGAGACGAGGCATAATGCTATTTAACTGCAAATTTGTCGCGCAACCTATTGAACAGGAAGTCAAAGTAAGTTATGATTGAACAATAGAAATAAATAGCTAAAGTACAATGGCAATATGAAAATCAAAATAAAGCAGGCTATTATTTTGTTCTGACATTAATTGTATAATAATACCTATATTTAATGCCGTGACTCAATTTTGTGTGTCAAGCCAGAAAAACAATTGATATAAAATATCTGAATCCGTAGTGACTGCTTTTCATTGTCACCAGTTTTTTCTATCTAAGAATCTTTGTAAATAAATTTTGATGCTGCAAAAATGCCCAAGGTCATAGGTTAGACAATGGTTATCTATGGCAAATGGGTTTGAATGCATTCAGAAAAGGTCTAGCTGCACAAAAAAATTGTTGCTCTAAAGATCATAATTCTTTTGTCCTTCCAACTCGAGACACTAAAGTGCCACCAGACTGGGCACTGATTTAAGATAGAAGACTACTGGCTCGAGGTCTAGGGAGGGCACAGAGGTATAGGGCTAGGAAGATGAGTAGGGTAGAGGCAACTAAAGGACACTCAAAAGAATGTGTTTGGGAGATTTGTAGGTAAGAGAAGACTTTAAAGGGAAAGTGGAAAGCAGCCAGATAAAACAAAAGTCGATTCTGTGTGGCCATGATGTGTGACACGGAGAGAAGCAAAACTGGGTGATGGGTAATCTCCTATACTTGGAAAAGGGGTTGTTTTTCTAGCTAAACTGGCAAAATCTACCCACATCGCATGAGATTTGTTATCTGAAGATGTTACTTCATGGGGCAGGATGAAATCCAGGGACTCAAATCTAATCAAGGTGTATGAGGCTGGAATGCGGGAAGGCGGTCCTGGCTTTATCAATGGTGTTGATAAAGCTGAAGAGCGAACCTGTGAGAAATAATGTGATCTGCTGAAATCTATGCAAGGCTGGGGGCAGAGAGGAGAGTGGATGAGGAAGAGCCTGTCACCATGTCCTCAGCCATGTCCAGAGAAAGAAGCGGTCAGGGAACCTCTACAGCTTTTTGCCCACTTGGCAGCTAAGTATATCTCGACTATGGGCACTGCATTTTATAGTATGCATACGTCTCTGACTATATAGTGTGATGACATTGGATCTTCCATCTACCACCTTCTCTGGTTCCAAGAGCTCCTGACTCTGAAATGCTTTACAAATCTACTCTCCTGCAGGGAAGAACGTGCAGGTAATCAAGAAACCCAACTACCCAGGTCTCCTTGGCAGTAATATATCTCACTGTAAATTAATAAACTGCATTGGCAATCTGCTTTATGCATTAATTTCCTCCAATATTTTTTTCCTTCCTTCCAACAGTTGTCCAAGTTATGTCCAACTAAGGAAACATGGACAAAATTGACTTTCTCAATCTGTAAAACCGAGGAAGTGATCCTGGGCAGGGATAGGAAAAAAAAAGGAGAAGGAGAAAGGAATGAGGGAGGTATATAAGACATATTAGAAAGTAGAAAGGCATAGTTCTTACATATACTGGCACAAGAAAAAAAAAGATACCAGTGAAACTGAGTAGAGAATAATAGAACCTTAACGGACCCATGTATATAGAAGAATATATACAACAAAATTATACACTGATAAATGACAATGAAAACTGAGTATTTTCAGGATGCCTGGAACATCTCAGATCTTCCTCATTGAGAGTTGGAGCCCGTTAAGTAGTTGCTTGTATCACAAAGCAGGTATGTGACAGAGCGGGGATTCAGACCGGGGTAGTCAGGCCCTGGAGCCCATGCTCTTAACCCCTGCGTGGCATGTTCTCTCAGGGCATCATAGTCCCGAGGAAAATGGTGGTGCTGGAAAATGTCCTTACTGTGTTAAGAAAAGAAAAATCAAGTTGGATTACTACATCCCTAGATTAAAATATAAACCAAAGTAGAACATAAATGGATTAAAGATCTAAGTATGAATGTAAGCACATCAACCAAATCAAAGAAAATGTAGGGAAAACATATTTGTGACCTAGGTGTGGAAAAAGATTTCTTAAGACCCCAAAAGCCCAAACTATAACCAGCTCCCTTGAAAATGATATGGTAGACCAGACTACTATAAAATTAAGGGTTTTTGCTTTATGAGGTATACCATTGGCAAATTCCAAAGTCTGTGAATTCATAAGGAAAGGGAAAACCCCAAAGAATAAAGAAATTACAGAATGAGATGCTTTAAGGGCTAATAAGCATACAAAAGGATGCCCAAACTCCCTTGCAATGGGAAAAATCCATATTAAAATACAATAAAATACAACTTGATATGTATTAGAATGACAAAAATTAGAAAGGTGTATAATACCAAGTAGAGGCGAAGACCTTAGGAGATGGAAATATTTATCAATAATGTGATTTGGGGGCTGCAACCTGGCAGTACTTAGTAAAGCAAGGATGTATTCATTTTACAACTCATGATTCTGAGCCAGAGAAATTTCCTCGGGCCCATTAGAGGGTAGGCACGAGGATGTTTCCCATTATCTTTGCGTAGGAAAGGGGGCTACCTAGATGTCCATCATTAGGGGATACAGAAGTGAAACATACATACTATAAAATATAATTAAAGGAAATTAGATGATATAAAATTATTTGGAATAGACATGAAAAACAATGCTGAGTGGAAAGAAGGAAACGATGAGATTTAGAGCAAAATACCATTTCTGTGAGTTAAAAATAGCTATACAAAACAAGTTTGTTCATGGGTATAGATGAAGCACTTTACAGTGAATATATATGGAGGAGATGTGGATGGGGTATGGACTGGATATAAAAGGAGGGGAGAGAAACTCAAAGCAGTAGGATAGATAAGTGATAGAGCTGGGAACTGAGGATTACTGTTCCCTCACCTTTTTGCACTCAGTCCAAAAAGAAGAAACAAAACCAAACTCTTATGGCAGGATTCTAATGGAAATACATCACAGACAACCTCGCCAGCCAGAGGACCTGCAGAATATTTCAAAATCTAGTAGTGTTAGAGAAATCCAAGTTATTTTCAAAAGTTGCACTCTCTTAAAAGCAGAGCAACAGATGAATTATTAATTTGTTGACAATTTCATCTTTCAGAGGTTGGAGGCTTAATGAGAGGAGTTACTGCTCGGGACCAAGGAAGCAAAGTCGAAGTGATGGAGAGCTTGAAAGGAAGTACTACTTGGTGCTCTTAAGAGTCAGAGAAAGGACTGCTGGGTAGAGTCATTTCTAATCTTTCAAATGTACTAATCACCAGATTCCCAGGAGCCACCCTGGGATGTTTGGATTCCACAGGCCTACGGAGGGCCCAGACATTTTCCCATTTTCAAGGCAAGCTGTGCCACTGACTACACTCAAGATTTGGGGACCCAAATTTCTGGAAGTTTAGAGGAAAGAATACGGTCCCATGACTGGAGTCTAAGAAAAAAAGATGGCTTAAGGGAGAAGCGAGGCGTTCCACAAAAAAATGTCGACAGTAAAATTTCAGTAAAACTGAAAATTTAATACAAAATGTAATGCAGGGATTGGGAATGTAAAGAAGGGCCCGTGGCTGATGAAATAGGAGTGATACAAAAGGAGAAGGAGTAGAGCTCATAATCAAAAACCAGTACAAAGAGGATTGGCTTAAGAATTGTGTCAGGAGGGGTTAAATCTGAGAATGAGCTCAAGCTTGAGAAAAATGCAGAGGACAATAAAAGGAATTGTTAACGTATGTTTAGAGTAAATGCAAGGAATGATTCACATGCCCCTTGGGGCAAATATTATAGTATTAGCAGATGATAGTAACAGAGAACAGAAACTGTTTGCTCCCAGCTTCCCTATCAGTGAGACTCATCTTCAAACCAAGCCACAAAACAACAGATTAAGAAGGAATTGAAGCCCGAGAGAGGTGATAAAATTAAAAGGGCCCATCTAGCTGCTTTACATAG
>CM053605.1:24789954-24808450 GCA_028646535.1 Procyon lotor
ATCGTTAAATAGATGGCTTACAGAAACCCCAGAGAAAAAGAATGAGAACGGTGTAATTGCCAGGGACTCAAAAGGACTCATTAATAACAGCCTGTGCTAAACTCACTTTCTTTCCGCCTCCCAAAGATTCACCCGTAGGAGGTGAGGGATGTCGGAAGCTCTTTCTAATGTTCACTAGGTGATTCTGCAGTTCAGCCAGGTGTGGGAACGTGGCTAAATAGGCACGAAGAGCCCTCCAAAGCCAAAGATCCACTTACAGGGTGATTTTCCTTTCAATGACATCACTGCATCTACGGCTTCTTGTTTTACTTCCATTTCTTCTGCTTTAACTTTTCTTAGAACTTTCTAACGTCTTCGACAAAAGAGGAACATGACACCATGGAGTCTTTACTCTTTAGTCCAACAACTACTAGAGATGCCACCTCCCTTCTGTTTGCCTTTAGAGCTGTCTGCCTGATTAGAACCTATAATTTACTCTTGCACAAAACTCTGAAATGTTTTTGCATTTCCACAGCTAAAACTTTTCTTCAGAACTTCAGCACCTTTCACTTCACACACTTAATATTTTCTACCCTCCACTGGTATTTTCCTTCCCTTTTCTCTGCCATTATGGGCCCAGCTAAAACAGCCCTCTGGTTTCCCTCACTCAAGCAAGTTTTCCACCTTTTATTAAACACACATCTGTGCCCTTGTCAGCCTCCTTTTCTTCCCTAATTCCTATCCTTTGAGTTCTTAATGTCTGTGAGCCAGAAAGTCTTTCTACTTTTCTTCCGAGCTGAATTCCACCCAGGAAGTTTTTAATGGAGCGTATTCTGTTCTCAGTATCCAATCCAAAGCATGTAAGACACATTTTGTATCACCCAAGTCCAAACAAACACACATCTGAAACTCCCAGGGAACCATCAAGACTAATTATGATTAAGTAGCAAAATATGTGCGTCTCGTCGCCTCCTCCACACCATGACTAACATTTAGCAGGTACTCAATACTTTTGTTTTATCAATGAATAAGTAAATAGATGAACATGTGTTGGTTCAAGTTCAGTATTACAGGCGGCAGGAAAAGAAAAGATCACAGTGGAGTAGAGGTGCAAAGCAGCCATACGATTAGTGCTCAAATAAATGTAATACTTTTAGTCTAGTGGAAGAGAAACTTTTTCCCCAGAAGTATCTCGTGTTTATTGTTAATGGACTGATACTCTCTTATATGTACACTAAGCAGAGCTTCCCAATAAAGGATAATATCCACATCAATTTTAGAAATAATCCCAACACTTTCCCTATTATCATCCTAATATCTTCTATAAGGTGGATAAAATAAGGAAGATGCAGTTTTTCAATTTTCTTGCTTGGATTTTTATTTATTTTATTTTATTTTATTTTATTTTATTTTATTTTAATTTTATTTTATTTTATTTTATTTTATTTTATTTTATTTTATTTTATTTTTTGCCAAATTGTCTCAAGATAGAACTGAGCAGTAATATAAAGCTGTGTTTCATTTTTTTAGTGATATAAAGTTTGATAAAGATTCCACTATCAAGGGACAGCAGGAGGAAGAGGAAGAGAAGGAACTGCCAGGCTTTGGGCAAGAAGGGGGCAGCTGTGTCGGCTCAAGGGCTCTTGATGATTTCATACCGGCTCTTTGAAATTTCTGGGTAAGCACGCAAGTCATTTATAAGAAAACCGGCATCTTCACCCACATCAAGTTCTCAGGATTGTTCAGTCACCATCATTTTCTCAATATGAAAAGAGCAATCACTTACTCTACATAGTTGAAGTGATGCACAAAGATTCAGAATAAAGGTTTTAATTGATCATTTCAAAAATCCTAATTCTTGACATATGATCATTTGCTGATCATTATTCAATTCCTAAAGATTGAACAGAATCACTTCAAACATCATTTTTGCTTAGTTTTCATTTCTGTTACTATCTTTGCAATCTGCTCTAATTTTTGCTTTATAGAAAGCATGCATCACGGTTTAAAGATTCCTCTACTGTAAAGAATGAATCACCTGCAAAAGATGGAAAAAATCCTACATAATTAGAAAAAAAAAATTGGTAAAGCCCTAGTCTCTTAACTCAAATGAGCTACATCATTTGGGGGCCTAGTATAAAATGCAAACTTGCAGCCTGTTCTTCAAAGATTATGAATATTTTCAAGAGATCAACAGCAGAACATTAATCTAAGTGTGGAGACTTTTTTTTTTTTTTAAAGATTTTATTTATCTGAGAGATAGTGAGAGAGAGAGAGAAAGAGAGAGAGAGAGAGATCATGAGCAGGAGGGAGAGGCAGAGGGAGAAGCAGACTCCCCCCGCTGAGCAGGAAGCCCAATTCGGCACTCAATCCCAGGACTCTGGGATCATGACTCCAGCTGAAGGTAGACACTTAACCACTGAGCCACTCAGGTGCCCTAAGTTTGGAGACTTTTTATGTGTGGGGATCCACCCGTGCAAATGCCCAGCCTGCACACCCATGAAGCAGGCCTGTTCTGAAGGTGTGGAAATGGAAGGGAAGCTCTTGGCCAGTTCAAAGGATGAGACACACCAAGGTGAGAAGTATCTTCTCAAGAATGTTGAACAAGGACTTATTCTATTTTGTATCAAAGATGCCTCCTTTTCTTTGGATGCTGATCACACAAATCTATCATTTCTTAGTGATGTTCTCAGTGATTATTCTCTGGACTTTTTCCCCCCATTTTAAAAGTTCTTACCTTACTTCCTCCAGCTCTATCACAGGAGATCAACTTCCTCTAACAGTCTGTAGCCCTCTTTCCTTCCCATTCCAAATTCACAGCTGATCCAATCCTACATGAGCTTCATTTCTAGAGTATTCTGGAAAGGGCCCTGCCCAGTTCTAATATTTGTGTGTGTGTGGGGGGGGGAGGGAATGGTAAAAATCTTTATAATCTCTATAATTAACCCTTATTGGAAATATCAGTTCATTCTCATAGAACCAGAAGATAGAGCCCTTATCAGAAAATAAGGATTTGAGTCCTACCTTTTGGGCAATCTCTGCTTCCTCATCTGTTAGATAGGAATACTACCTTCCTTACTGGTCTCATTGAGATCACACAAGAAGCAAGTGTGAGAGTGTTTATTAAAATGCTTTGTAACCTCTAAAGTGCTTTATATACTTAAGATACTATTTTGGTGATTTTCATTATGAGTTTCTGTAATGCCAGCAAACTGTAGGCAGCTACCAATTTGGAGCACAAAGAACACTGAGCTATAAATCAGTGCATCTGGCTTTAATTCCAGCTGCTAATGATGTGCTGAGGGATGGCGGGCATATGAGACCACCTCTCCAGGCCCCAGTCTGCTCATCCATGAAACAAGAAGTTTCAATCCTATCACCCAGTCTTAACAACTCTAATATAATTGTATTCAATTTACTTCATTGACAAAACATTTATTGGGTTCCTTCTACATATCAAGTAATAATCTAGAGTCCTTAGGATACAAAGACAGGCCATTTCTTGAAGGAGTTAACTAGATACCCCAGCATTTTCCAGAGAGTGTGCTTTACCTTATGGACCAAAGATGAGTAAGATTCTGGTCTCTAGCTCAAGGAGCTCAGCAGGGGGATAGTCAAGTAGGTAGAAAATTACAATATTCTGTGACACATGTGTTCTATAGAGGCTTGCTCATAGGCTATAAGGGCAGAAAAGAAATGTACCTTGCCTAGCTCAAGGCTGGGGCTGGGGATGTGTTCAAGGAAAGCTTTCTGAATAAACTAACAATTGTTGCTCTTGTCTACGAGCACATTGGTACTCCTTTTGCATGTGTTCCTTGTGGTACTTTTAATTTCTTTCACTTCGAGTTTGTGGAATGCATTACTCCCAAGTGGTGACACAGACTGGGCATATTAATGGTTTGAAGGAATCTGTAGGATCTGACGATGCTAGTCTAGACAAATCCTCATTCGACTAACACAAAATCTACAGCTTTGAAGGTAAGGGGATTCTGTTGATTCTTGCCTCAATACATTTTTGGGAGACTTTGAAGAAACAGAAAGATGAAAAATTGATTTTTTTTCCTCTTTATGATGTAGCCACTCGGGGGAGGGTACACTTTCTATTAGAAGAGGGTGTTTCTGAACTATATGATAACATGCAGAGTGGTTTTCACAAGAGCAATGAAACTAGATGCATCAAAAGTCACAAGTGACTAGTCAGGGGCATGGCGAAGGGATGGCTCAGGGCTGCTAAGGTCTGAATTCACTTTAGGTGGTGAAGAATAAGGGGGTGAGTGGACCCCGAGGTTATGGAAGTCTGGTATTGCTTGTATGTCTCAAACATCTCAAAGAACCTAAAGGGTCATTTGGCGTCATGACAGAGACTAAATGCTGCCTGTGTATATGACCCCACCCCAAATGGTTACCCTTGTATCCTTTTTTTGTGTGTATGTGAAATATTTCACTGAAGGTGAGACAGAGCTAAATCAAAACAAATATTCTGTTTTCCTATAGGTGTTAACCAACCTAATAAAATCCTACATAAGTAAATAAAAATTACTTCATTCTGTGAATGGCATAGATCTGACTTAAAATTGTGAAGTTAATTATCTTAAAAATAGAGTCCTTTAGGGTCACCAACTACCATATGAAATCCATTTACAAGACTCCCTATAATCCAGGACATGAGAAACCACAAAAATCTGAAATAAATATCCAGCCGGCAAAGATAATCCATGACTGTACAGTGCAAAGAAAAGCTCTACTATGTTTCTTTTTCCCTCCTTCACACATGGTTTAAATATTCACTCCTCCATGTTCACTTGATGTCGGATTCTGTTATCATTATGAGGGAAACCTATAATATGCCGGCCCTACAAAGAGTACTAAGCTCAATTACAAATACCATCTTAATATAGACACAAAATCCAAGGCTTTTATGGATATCTGTGTAATGAGAGCAAACAGGGGAGAATTTGGCAGCTGTAAGACCATTCATCTAAAAATTTCCCACATCTATTTTAGTCTTATAAAAGAGCTTACTGCTCCATAAAGAATCATTTTCTTTTAGACTGTTGGCTTTGGTTGTGTCTCCTCAGCAATATGCATACACCTGGGAGGCAGGAAGTTTGACAGAAAGACACGGGGATGCTACGTACACAAACAGATCCAATGGATGACATCATAAGTCTCTTTAAAGGAAGTTTCTGATCTCTGAAAATCAATGTTTTCTCTCGTTTCTGCCCTATATTTCACTCCTTTTAATAGTCCTTTTTTTTTTTTTTAAAGATTTTACTTATTTGAGAGAGAGAGCGAGTAAGAGAGAACATAAGAGGGTAGAAGGTCAGAGGAAGGAGCAGACTCCCTGCGGAGCTGGGAGCCCGATGCGGGACTTGATCCTGGGACTCCAGGATCATGACCTGAGCTGAAGGCAGTCGCTTAACCGACTGAGTCACCCAGGTGCCCTCCTTTTAATATTTTTGAGGTAGACTAGCAACGAAACTTGCTCACAGAGCTAAATTTAGCAATTTTAGAATTCAAACCATATAAAGAACGGAAATAACTGCTTCTAATTTCCAAGGCAATTGCTCCTATCTTAAAGCTCCTGGTAGGCAACAGAACTGCAGAAATCTCTGCCTGTGGAACCTTTTTACTTAGTCAGCTAGATCCTTATTTTCTTTTAATTGAATTTAATTTTTTAATTTAAATTCATTAATTAACATATAGTGTACTATTAGTTTTAGAGGTAGAGGTCAGTGATTCATCAATCTGATATAACACCCAGTGCTCATTAAATCACCTGCCCTCCTTAATGTCCAGCACCAAGTTACCCCATCCCCCTACCCTCTTCCCCCCAGCAACCCTCAGTTTGTTTCCTATGATTAATAGTCTCTTAAAGTTTGTCTCCCTCTCTGATTACGTCTTGTTTTATTTTTCCCTCCCTTCCCCTATGAGCTTCTGTTTTGTTTCTTAAATTCCACATATGAGTGAGATCATGATCATTGTCTTTCTCTGATTGACTTACTTCACTTAGCATAATACCCTCTAGTTCCAACCACATCATTGCAAATGGCGAGCTTTTCTTTTTTTGATGACAGAGTAATATTCCATTGCATATATACCAAATCTTCTTTATCCATTCATCTATCGCTGGACATCTGGACTCATTCCATAGTTTGGCTATTGTGGACATTGCTGCTCTAAACATTGGGGTGCAGTAGACCCTCATTTCTTAAAACCCAAGTTTCTGCTGTTGTTTCCTTCCTCCTCTCTCACTCTTGCCCAATACTCTACCCCTCACTCAGCTCGAGGCACAGTTGGTCAATACTGTTCCCCACCCAGTACCTAGCCTGAGGACATCCATTTAGTTTTCTGAAAACCCACCCCTCCTAGGCCAAAGGAGATGTTCTTGGCTAAACTCTCAAGATTAATAAGCGAGGTGAAAAAGTTGACTATGGCCAACTAGCATTACGAGATTAATCATTGCTACAATTCCTCCAAGGAGAGATCTCATCGAAAACACTGGTTTCAAAAATATATTTAATTTCAGGTCAAAAATGGGGGGCAGGGGGAAAGGAACAAAGTGAGAAAACAGAGTAATGGCTTTGGGCATTGGGCATTGTCCCAACACCAACTGCCCTGTTTCCAGTTCAACTTTATATTTTATTCCAAAAAAATAATACTCCTCTTTGAAAAAAAAAAATAGAAGAATTTCACTTATTATGAAGAGAACACCAGGAAGATGAATCAAAAATGTAGATAAAAAAGCTGCTCTTATCATTAACTCGATGTACACTTAGTAAAATTTAATGAGTGCTATGACCAACATTGTATAAAATAAATATTTTCTAACAAAATATGACAGTCATTAGCTATATAAGCAATTAAAAAAAAGGGAAAGGCCAAAAATATACTTTTGTAATTGCTAGAGACAAATCATTACAGAAATTAAGCAAGAATGGATAGTGCACAGGCTTTAACATAAGGGCAGAGGTTTTGATTCTTAGAAATACTAAAAATATTGTGGAAAAATATAAAGGAGTATTTTGGGGGACAATCCAGAGATACCTTTTTCTTACAATGGATTAGGGTTACAGAAAAGCAAAGTAAAAAATGATTTAGAGAAGAGAAAAGGCCACTTGTGACTTTGCCTTAGGCTATTAAGTACCATAAAAAACATGATTAAAAGTTATAAAAATACAATAAAAAAAGAAACAAAAAGAAAACAGTATTTTGGGAAGTGCTCATAAAAGTGATGGTGGAGGGGAACCAGGACAAAAATAGCAGCACTTTGCAGGGAGGGGAGAGTCATATTTTGAACAAGATTATACTGTCTCATAAAGCCAATATTATTTCAGTGCAATCAAGTGCATCACTAATGTGCAAAATCTAACTTTATGAGATGCAGCAAAGCAGAGGAGAAAGTTGCCTTTGAATGATTACTCTGAAAGTCTAATCAAAGACATTCTCTCATGTTATCAAACACAGATGTGCAAACCAAGAGGCTAGAGATGGTTTCTTATTGAAAAAGATTGGCAATAAGATTGAGTACATTGAATTGAATTCATCTCCTCATCATATGAAATCCTACATATACCTGGGAGGCTCTTCAAAGTCTACACGCACAGAATAATGTTCAACACATGTTTGCCTGTGATGTGCTTTTAACCTAAACCCAAATCTTCATAAGCCAATCCAGAAACCCAGGGCTTTCTGCTAAACAGCGGCATACAAAGACTACTGACCTAACTCAAGAAACATTCAGATGTTGGGATAGAGCTGAAGGGGGAGCCAGCAGAACCACCACAAATCATGGCTGCTTGGTGTTTGCTTGGGTGCATTTTGGTGCATTTTTACTGCATGTTTACACTCTGGGTAAAAAAACTCTAACAGGTCTGTGGTCCATCAGATGATGTAATCAAGTAAAATACTGTGGAGCATATCACATTTAGCTTTCTCCTTTTCCTAAAAAAAAAAAAATACTCTCCTTTTTAGCTAAAATATTTCCCTCATAACATTTTATTTTATGATTGGGATGATGTCAGGTATCTGAGTGCTACCTACTCACTAATTAAACCTCATTTCATTTCGAAGTTTAATTATATCTTCAATTCTTATTGCTGTAAAATGCTAATGGATGAAAATTTTAAATACAAATGAATAATTAATACAGACATATTTCTTTTTAAAAATCGTTTAACTTAGTTTATTTTTTTAAATCCTGTGTTGTAGTAATGGTTGGGTTATGCAGGGAAAGTAGATTTGGCTACCTGCTTTGAAAAAATAATAATGCATATTATATATGCATTATATAGCTATATAATAGCTATATACTATCTGACTGTGGTATCTGACTGTGGTAGACCCTCTCACCAGCTGGCAGAATTTAGACAGGCTGGGTAGGTAGGGTCCAAAGGAGATTACATATAAAATGACTGTTTTTGGTGTTTCCTTGTCACCTTTCCTGGATTTTACCTTGAAGACTTAGTGGTAGCACCTATGATACATTTCAGATTCCCTGGACCAACCAACAGCCAATGGAACAGTGTAAAAGAGAAAAGCTAAAGAGATTATCAGTTCTTTCCTTTCCTGCAGCTTCTTGCCAAATATTCTACTTCTATCTTTCTGCCCCAAAATGATGGCATCATTATTAACAAAGGACAGAATACAGGGATGTGCAGGAGAGGGCAGTTGTTCAGGAAATAGCTATCATTTGGCAAATGACATAATAAACACATTATGATCTTTGATGCGGTGGGTAATGAGCCAGTATACACACAATATCAAAGCTAAGATGATTCTCTATCTCTGTTACGTATTTTTTCTTATTTTACCTGAACTGCCCTTTTTAATTTGTTTATATTTTCCAGAATTCAACATGTCACTTTATAATATCACCTAAGAACTATCATTATTTTTTGCTGTTCACTGTTTTGTATCTATCCTACTCTGAAATAAAAATCTTTCTTATCAGCTAAATGACAATGTCCAAAGGCAAGATTGAGTATTAGGAGAACTAACGGGCATGCGCGTCTCTCAAAACTAGGGTTGACTCTGAAAGATTAAAGCTCCCAACCTACTCTCTCTGGGATTTTCAGTGTTAGGAACTAACCTTTTTTTTTTTTTTTTTTTTTTTTAAGATTTTATTTATTTATTAGAGAGAGAGAGAGAGAAATCACAAGTGGGCAGAGAGGCAGGCAGAGAGAGAGGGGGAAGCAGGCTCCCTCCTGAGCAGAGAGCCCGATGTGGGGCTTAATCCCAGGACCCTGAGATCATGACCTGAGCCGAAGGCAGAGGCTTAACCCACTGAGCCACCCAGGCGCCCCAGGAACTAACAGTTTTTAAAAAGCAATGCCATTTTGTGTCTGAAAGGAAAACCAATATTTGATACAACCATGGTCCATGTCTCATTCCTTAGTCATCTACCAGCCATGTCCTTTTCATCTTCAGGTAGGGTCATTGCTCAGTGAGTCTGTCTCCTCTCCAACTCTGTACCCTTTCTTGCCCATCCTAGCCTTGCACACTTTAGTCTCACTACTTCACCCAACATTTGGGAATTACTGCATGTCTTGGAACTTCATGTCCGTTGTGACTATATTACTTTGGTACAGAAGAGTGGAGTTCTTGTGGGTTGGTGAAACACTGAAAATAAGAGGACAAGAAACGGCAAAACCATCTCTAGTCAGTTGTTCAATAATAAGGGGGTATTCTATGCACAGCAATGGAGATACACTGCTTGTGTCTCTCTTCAAGAAATAACCTGTCATTCAGCTGCATGGAGCATGGATGTAGCTGACAGTCTCTAGAGATTTATGTTTTTAGGATCCTTCTCTTGAGGATCTTTTAGAATCTTTTAACTTGAGGACTCTTCTGACGTAGCCACCAGTCAGTGACTGAACACAGTAGGTTTCCAGAGCCTGTTTCTGCCCAGTTTAAAAGCCCTCTAACAGGGAGCTCACGTTGGGTTGGCCAATACTTTGTCAGACTTGTGCCATGGTAGAGGCTCTCCCCACCCAATCCTGCCCAATTTCCTCCCATTTTTATCTTTCACAGGTATTACCCCTTAATTAGCCTTTTGCACCCCTACTTTGTGTTAGCTACTGCTTCTGGGAGCATACATCTGGTAGCCACTGATTATCATTGCCTATCCCTGGAAAGCTTTCTTAGCTTAGCTTAGACTAAGTTCTCAAATTCTCCCTAAGTCACTGGGCAACAGGCTTAGTAACAAATACTATTTTATATAAGGAGATAGAGACAAGTAACTAAAATGTTAATATTTGCCAGGGCATCAAATGAAATGGAAAACTTGCAGTTCGTTTCTCAGATTATCCTGAGTCTGACAAGAGTATCTGTCATTAATCCTACTGCTTTTATGCTGTTTGTACAAAGGGCTGCAGGTAAAATACACTTAGGATTCTTCTTTACCCACTTTCCCTCTTCTACTGTGGCTTTTAAATTCAGATTATTTGGGATTTGTATTTCCAGGAATAGTAAATACAATAAATTTTGACATTTCAGGTGTTCTTATATAAGTTGGGCTTAACCATGTTTACTTAATAATAAGTTACAGATTATAATTAATTCAGGCTACTTAGGTTTTCTAAGTAATTGGTTAATTCGCTCAGGTTTTTTACATTTTTTTTTAAACAATTTCAATGGTTCACTGGTAATCTTGAGTTGGACACTTTGTAATATTCTACAGAGATTAGCCATAGAATCTATGTGTAATTTCATGTTTTGGTCAGTATTACTTTATAATTTCACATTCATAATTGCATATTTCATAGTGCACGTAATTTCAGATGTGAATGACAAAATGGCATCATTACAAAGTGTGATAATTGCAACAATTCAAGGAGAGGTAACTAGCACCTTTGGCAGCAGTAGGAAAAATCTAACATATCTTTACTGATTCAGAAAAGTGTTTTTGAATAAAGAACACATGATATTTAATGGAAATAAGTGAAGGACAAGGGACTTTGGGAGGAAAACCTAAGTGCATAAATACAAGATGGAAATGTATTCCCTGTGTTCAGCCACAGTAGAAAAATACACAGTCTCAGAAGGCCGTTCACTGAGAATTAGCCATCAGGAGAATGGTCTCTTTAAAATGGGAGCAAGGGGGCGCCTGGGTGGCTCAGTGGGTTAAAGCCTCTGCCTTCAGCTCAGGTCATGATCTCAGGGTCCTGGGATCAAGCCCCTGCATCGGTCTCTCTGCTCAGTGGGGAGCCCACTTCCCCCTCTCTCTGCCTGCCTCTCTGCCTACTTGTGATCACTCTGTCAAATAAATAAATAAAATCTTTAAAAAAAATAAAAAATAAAACGGAAGCAGGGCACCAGGATGCATGAAGTGAAGGACCATGGGTGAGAGCTGTGAGTCATCAAGAATCAATCCTCGTTGATCAGATCCTCACTACGTGGAGAGAGAAAATGTGGAGATCAAAAGCGCATGGGTATGATCAGAGAAGTGAAGACTCAGGTCTTTGGAGCCAGTGATCTGGAGAAGAAAGAGTTGCAGGGTGACAAAGGTTATAAAATTTCTTACCAAAAGGTGACCCCACAAAGCATGGGGGTCTGCAGTTACAACAAAGCCAACGAAAGCTTGTACTAGATCATCGGGGATTTTAGGCCGAGAACGTCAATGCCTCGAAAGCCAGGCAGACGGCCCAGTGGAGTAAGCCAAGGGGAGACCCAAAGTCCTCCTGGAGTCTGTTTCCCTGTCCTACTTTTAATGGAGGCATGAGCACGGAATTATTTCCCTTTCTTCTTAACACTGCAACAAGTAAAAGGACTGCATAATCCCAGCACAAAACAGCACCTGATAAGGGCTCAGCTGCCGGGAGACGATGGGGCCCAGTAGAGACCATAACAAGTTGGCGAGTGTGAGCGTCAGCTAAGCGGGGCAAGCCATATTGTCTGGAACATGGCTCCGGGGGGGCCAGATGGTTTAATTTTCTAGGAGAAGTCAGGCATCTGCATTTATGTTAATTTTTTAATAGAAGCAACCTAGGTTTTTAAATTCTGAAAAAGATTTCATCAGAATAGTGCATGCGAATAATTCATAATTTTAAAAGTTAAAAGGCACTAAAAGCAGTATTTCCCCTGCTTGCTCCGAGGCCTGCCCCCCTGAGGCAACCATGTAGAAATCTTTTAACGAATATGAACACTTCTAGAAGATGTGCTTACAAAGTTATGTCCTGGTTAATAAACTTCAGTCATTATCTGGTGTCCTTCCGTGATGGGAGATAAAGATTCAACTGTCTGTATTCTTCACCCTCCTATATACTCCCAGACTTCTCATACAATTATGGCACCATTTGGCTTAAATATTATTTAATGCTTCTATTATTACAACCTGATAAATACTGCTTAGTCCTGAGCCAAACAGAGTCCTGACCATCATTTCTTCTTTCCTGTTCGTTTCCCTCCCTGGAATTAATCGTTGCCTCTTTCAAGATTTGGCATAGCTTTTATATATTGTTACTGATTCTTTCTGGTCACTCTGATGCAGCCACTGCACCCCAGAATTTGTCAGTTCCACTTCTTTCCTGGGAGCTATTCCTTTTGGGGTATGCATAGCACTGTCTCCCTCACACTGTCTCTCCTGGTTTGGTTGCTGCCGGCCTTGCTGCTTAGCTGTCCATCAGGTTTCCTTTCCACCCGCTTTGTTCTCCTTTGGATTGGATCCTTGCTTCCTGGCCCTGACTGACAGCTTCCATTTTCTTGATTTACACCCCTTTATCTGGTGGAGCATATCCTCCAGTGAATCCTGAATGGATTCATGAGAGAGAAAGTGCCTGATTCCTCACGTCTGATAATGGTTTTAGTCTACCCCTACATTTGACTGAGAGTTGCCCGAATAATGCACCCTAACCTGAAAACTGCTTTTACGGAATTTTGAATGCATTTCACCACTGGTTTCTAGTTTCCAGGACCGCTGCTGAGAAGTCCAAGGCCATTTTTATTCCTGATCTTTCTTAGGAAACCCATTTTTTTTGTTTTCTTCCCTTTTAGACATTTTAGGATCCTTTTCTTTATTCTTAGTGTTCTGGGATTGTATGAGGTTAGGTCTTCATTGTGCTGGGCATCTTCTCTTTTTGACTCCCTTTCTCCTGTTCTCTTTTTTCAAAATTTCTACTCCACCAGAGGTAGGATATCTCAGCTCTGTCTTCCGGTAACCTTCATTCTACCATCGGCCACATTTTGTCTTCTTGTTCTTTCTAGAACAATCTAATCTTCTTGTTCTTTCCTCAGCTTTATGTCCCAATCCTATTCTGAAATCTTCTTAATAACTTGTAATTATTCTTCTATAATTGCATCTAGTTTTGGTCAAAGATAAAACGTCTTTTCTTAAAAAAAAAAAGTCTTTTCTTTCTGGTAATGTTATAATTGTATGGTGACTTCCTTGGGCTTGGGCATGTTCTCCTTTTCTTCTTAATTCATGTATCTGTTCATTTATTTTTTATTTTTTATCATCATGTTTTTTGTTTATTTATTATTTGACAGAGAGAGACACAACGAGAGAGGGAACACAAGCAGGGGGACAGGGAGAAGCAGGCTTCCTGCTGAGCAGGGAGCTCTACGCGGGGCTCGATCCCAGGACCCTGGGATTATGACCGGAGCTGAAGGCATCCGGTTAATGACTAAGCCACCCAGGCACCCCTATTATCATGTTTTTTATTTTAGTGTCTTTCTTGTGGGAGGCCCTCCTCAACCATCTGGTGATCCATGGCTGTTCTCTCATGTGTTAATGTGTCACTAAAAAGCCACCCAGACTTTCTGTGGAAATGGGTGGATCTTGATTAGTGAGCCTTGCTGTAGCATCATGGGGTGGTGAGCCAGGGTCGTGTAGTGTCATCTCCCACTCTTAGATCTGTAGCTCTTTTCTTTGTGACTGTTCAGTTCTTCCACAGAATTCTTTGGAGAGAATATACCAGGGCTAGAAATTCCAGATTTTCATTTGATCCCCTGGCTTTAGTCCCACCCCGCTCCCATTGTACTCAGTTTCTCTGAACCTGGAGTTCCAATTTTCCAGGCCCCTGAGGAGGAGGAGGAGGAGGGAGGGGTGACACTTAGCAGCTTGAAACTGGGGAAGGGAGCGTCTAACTTCTTACAGAAACCTTCAACCAAATAATTTGTTTTCAGCTCTACACTGATATGGGCTCTTGCGTGTAGGTAATACCTTTAAGAGCTGTGTTTTTGAAATATATTAAAAATTGTTTCTTTGGAATAAGAAAGTCAAGAAGCTGTTAAGCACTATTGGGGGAGGGTAAGAGGCAAAAGATAAAATTCTTAACTACTCAACTTTTTTTTTTTTAAGTAGGCTCTATACCCAGCATGGAGCCTAACATGGGCTGGAACTCATGACCCCGAGATCAAGACCTGAGCTGAGATCTACAGTCAGATGCTCAACGGACTGAGTCACTGAGGATGCTTCAACCAACTTCTGATTGAAAACTTTTAAGATAAATTTCCTGAATTTAGAATACTTTTTTTTTAACTACTTGTCTCCCCTCCCCTCAATACACACGCCTACACAATTTTACAGGCGGTTCAAATAACTTAAGTGACTGCAAAATGCCCTGACATTTTCAAATAAAGCCCCAAATGCTGCTGAGGAAGACCACAATGACCACACTGCAGAAACAAAACTCACGGTTCCCCAGACACAGCACCCCGAGTGAGAACCAGAAATGAGCTTTTGTCAGCGGAGGCAGCTGAAGACTCTACCCAGGATTTCTTAGGAAGACCCGCAGAGAGAGCCTGAAGTCAGATAGAACATCAGGGACCATCGGGCACGGGTGTGGTTTGTGAGTGCTCAGTCCACAGTCACACTAAGGAGATGCTCCAAGTCGCTAGCGTGTGAGCTGCCCATAGCCTGTGCAGAATGAGAAGGTGGCAGAGAAATTCCTTCACTGTTCCTGTCATCCTCCCTCCAGCGTCATGCCCGTTTACCTCTCTCCTCCCTTCACAGTATCCCTGGTAGGTCCTCATTTAATATGTTCCTGCGTGTCTCATTTATTCCGTATCAACATGCCCCTGTTTCTGTTCCTTTTGACAGTTCGGCAGCTTTTGGTCTCTGTGGTCTCTGCTGTGTTCCGACACAAAACAAAACCAACTAACACATTTCCCACTTCCAACGCTCTGATGTCTCACCATCTCCCATGCTAAAAAATATAGTAGGCCCAGTGGCAACACCATTAAAAGATCAAACAGCGTATATCCGCTGGGGACTCTAATTTCTTAAATGTTCTTTCCCTCACCCCCTACCACTTTTCCGCTGCCACAAAGGAAACAGCCTCCTTGCTGTCGGCGCTACTCTTCCTTGTTTAAAAGAGAAGAAAAGAAAGTTCATGGCTTTCAACTTCAATTTCCTTTTTCTTCCATGTATATAGTATATTAAAACATCCTGCATTATAAGGAGCGGGAGCAGGTGTGAGGAGTCAGGTCAGGCCTGGGGGGGAACGGGGAGGGGGACCATTTAAGGAAAGAAGAGATACTGGGGCGGTCAGGAAGGCAGGGGGCAGAGGGACAGATAAGAAAACATACGTTAGGAGGCTGAGACACAAGCATGCTGTTCTCCACAGCTGTGAGCCAGGCCAGGGTGGCTGGACTGTGCTTTTATAAGGAATGTGTCAGACGCTTTGTAGTTACTTCTTAATTTTACAGATGGTCAGAGAAAGTGCTTATATTACTCGCCTAGAGTTAGCACTGAAGGCTGATTAATACAAGATGTCCGACACAGGACCTATGTGTAAGGCAGAAGAAACAATTGAAGCAATACAAGTGTCCCTGTAGGATCCAAAGTTAAATGTTTGAAGCAACGAGAGCAAACCATGTCTGAAGGCAAATTGGTTAAAATAAATCATGTCAGAACCATGAAAGTAAAGAATCTAAACAGCTCTCTAACTCCACTCTAAGGCTGGCTTTTCTAAGAGTCACACCATTTTTATCCCCTTCATGCTTGGAGCGCATGTTATTGGCTATCAGCAGAGAGCTGGGGAAGGTGCCAGAGATAAGGCTGAGCATGAAGCTGATTCATTGAGGGCAATTAGGAGATATTTGACAGGAAAGCCTTCCTGTGGGGGGCTCGAGGAAGGGGGAGCTTCATCCACTTGGTCATTTGGCATCGCCTTCATCAGCAACTGAGGTAATAGAGAGAACTGAAATGACCTTAGTTATAATGAGGATATTTATTATAAATAGACTTGAGACACACAAGATTTAGCGCCGAGGAAAGGCCTGATAGAAATGAATTTGGGGAGTTTCTCTCCTAATGAAAAGCCAGATAGAAGAAAAGAGATGTAGTCATCCTGTGTTGCCAAATTGGTAAAAGCTTTTGAGGACAAAGTAATAATACAGATATCGCCCGGGTAACAGACAAAAGAGATTCCAGAGAAGATTGTGAAAAGCAATTTTCTGTTAAATGAATCCTGTTTTCCTACGGACTTACATTATAAAATCAAAGATGTGCGGTGATGAGAAAAAAAATGTTGGCACCTGGATGGAATAAGGCTCAAAGAGTATAGTAACTCATGCAAAATGACATATTTTCAGTACAACTTTTTAGGTCAAAAATAGTTCTAATACTGAATATTAACATATTACTTACAATACCAGGCTGCAATCAAAGCAAATCACAAAATAAAATACCAACGATGAAATCAGAGCACATTCCCAGAAACTCTCTGGTAATACAGATGTACGTGTTGCCTTGCCTCATATTGTTCCCATTTAGAGCCTTGCGATCTCCGAAGTTCTAGTAATTTGTCCAAGCTTTTCACCAGCCTTATAGCACCTGAAGAGTTTTAAATTCATATCCAAGGTAATTGTAAAATAACGACTTGAGGTCTCTATTTTATCTCAACTTCTAAGTGCTTCATGTTGGTCTGGTTGGTTTTTGAGATACTTTGAAGGTGTTAACGTCTTCAGGGACATGCTACTCTAGTAAGGCCATCGGATTCATGCTCTGTTCTTCACTCTCTTTCTTGTATGAACTACGTATAAGTTCTTGGGGCTATTTAATCTCATGGGAAAATGAACTTTTAGAGAAGGAATATTAACCTGTTTTGTTCATCTAGATGTCCCTCAGATTGAGGGACTGTCCAAGGCACTCAGTAAATATTTATTAAATATTCTAATGAGTATACATTTCTTCAATTCTCCTTCCCATCTCCTCCTTCCTTCTTTCATCATACAAAACAAAACAAAACAAAACAAAAACAAGCAAAATTTTCTGTCAGACACTATGCTAGAGGCTGGGGACTGAACAGTCGGTGACTAACACAGATAATCCCTTGCCCAGATGGAATGGAGAATACTTTTTTAAAAGATATTTTAAAATCACAGAAACAATGTGACAAGTGTCACAAGGGTGAGGCACAAGGTGCTTGGTGAGCATTCAGCAGGGGGAATAACTAGTCCATGGTTTTCTCATTTCTATTTTGGAAACTTCTAACAATGTTAACTCCTTACTTACAAGAAAAGGAAGATCTATGTCAGGGTACATGTAGTCATTTCAAAGCTCATGTTTATATTTATTAAGGATATATCTTCCCATTTAATGTCCCTATTAATTGCTTTACTTCTGCTACCTTCTCACTGCTCTTCGAAGAGACAGAATTCCCAAACACTTGAACATCGCTATTATGGTGCCCCTGCTTTCTCCTACTTGGATCAAATGTTTCCAGTATTTTTTTTGCAATTATTCCTTAGATGAAATTGGTTTGATATGTTTCATCATACTGGTTAGTGTCCTTGATATATCTTTATTTTTTTCTTGATATATTTTTAAAATAAAGTTTAAAGTACAGTGCTCGTCATGGAACAAACTGACCCGGGCAGGAAGTCCGGTTATCCTCTTTCTCTGGATACCAAGTGCTTTTCAACATGGTCTATGCTCACTTAATTTTTCTTGTCAGACATACAACACCACGGACCAAAAGCCACCCGAAATTTTACCAAACCAACACTTCTCCAATTTTAAATTGCATATAAACCACTTGAAGTACCAGTTACAAACTCAAATTTGAACTCAAGAGGCCTACTGGGGGTTCAGAGATCATTTCTAGCAACTTCTCAGATGATGCTCCCAGCTGGTGGTCCACAGACCATACTTTCAGTAGCAAAGGATTGAACTAACTAAGGTCAAAGGACTGTAACCTATAGCTGGGTTACACAGATGGTTTTTGGAAACCTATCCGATCCTACTAAAATTCTTCTTTTTAGAATTAATTCCAGGTTTCATATTTTTGAATCTTGATTAAATAATTCTGCTTATGATCTAGTCATCCTAGCTCTGTGGTTGGTGACTCTACTACCACAAAAAACTTAACTTTCCTCAATTGTAAAATGGATTAATACTTGCTTTAAGGTGACTCCTAGATGATGAACTGACATTCAAAGTGAGGAATATCCTGTATAAATATAAATTATCATTGTCTCAAGAAATGCTTCAAGTTCGAGTTCAGTACATCAACTTGAAACAAATAGAGCTCAATAAACTTCAGGTTAATTTTACAAAATTTACATATTGGTA